>CM053575.1:105494263-105538105 GCA_028646485.1 Cryptoprocta ferox | reverse complement strand
CCCCCCCCCCCCCCCCCCGGCTCCAGACCCACCAAGCTTCCCACTGCTCCCCAGCCAGGCCTTTCATAGCTTTGCACCTTCATACTTTAAACCCAGCTCATCTTCCCAGACTCCGCCACGAAGATTTCCAACTTCTGTAGAATTTACTATATTCACTCCTTCCTCTGTGCTCCCACATGTAGCCCTACACCGTATTATGAATACCTGTTAATATTATCTGCCTTCTTCTGGAGGCTTTGGATTAAAAAACAAAACAGGGATTGTGCTTTGTTTATGTTGAGAAAGAATGAATCAGTCAATACCCAAGGCTGCTAAATTCAGAAAGGTCTCACTAAGGCACAACATCTAAAAGTTTTTAAACATCTGTCTAAATTATACTAGCTCTTCTTTCTGCCTCATCTTGAGAAAGAAGCACTTTTGTGGAAAAGGATAAAAGTGAATGCCTTAGATGTCACACACACACACACACACACACACACACACACACACACACTGTGTTGAGAAGCCCAGTGCCCCCCTACCTCTCATGTGTACATTTTTAATTTTTCGTTCTTCATCATTCAACTCCTTCAGGGCACAGTAAGTGGGATTAAAGGTGAGGAGCCGAGAGGACCTGGGCTTGCAAAATGGCTGGCACAGCTTCAGGAGAGCAGCACCCAGATTCAGAAAGAAGGCATCCGAGGCATACATTTGGAAGAAGATTTCTGGCATCTGATTGGCCCAAATCTTGGTGCGGCCTGCATTTGCATGCAAACAGTTTCCAAGCCAGGACAAGATACAGTGTTTGGTTTCTGGAGAGAGCTGGAGTAAGTTCTTCAGCATCTGGTAGATCTTTTCATGGAACTGAGCCATGAACTGTTTAACCAGAAAACACAACCACAGAACATTCCACTTTCACAATCCTCATATTTGTTACTCCCAAACCTTAGCCACTGGCCAATTTCCAAAAATATCCGAATCCTAATCTTTTCCCTCACTCTCCCTGTGCTTTATACCCTAGTTCTGATTAAAAGAAAACTTCTGGGCACTTATGAGAGGTTCCCCGATGAGCCGCCAAACCGCACATAGCATTTATGTAGCTTTAGAGTAGGGGTCAGTAAACTTTGTCTGCACAGGGCCAGATGATAAATATGGCTTTGCAAGCCATATGGTGAGTGTGGCAACTATTCGCCCCTACCCCTGTGGCATGGTATCAAGCCACAAACAGATATGTTTACGGATGGGAGTGGTGATGTTCAATAGAACTATTTACTAAAACAGGTGGCAGGCTGGATTTGGCCACTGCAGTAATTTGTCAATCCCTGCCTTAGAGTTGCGGTAATGGGGAATTTGAACCACCCCCGACTCAACATTTACTGCCTCATGTTGGCTAGACTCTACTATAAATTACACTAAGAAGCCCCAGTAGAACATAGGTGGAAGGAAGGAAAGGAAAAAAAAAATGGCTTATAAGCTGAAGTTCAGTCCCAAGATTTTAGGAACTAAGGTTGTAAGAAATAGCTTAGTGATGGGGCGCCTGGGTGGCTCAGTCGATTAAGTGTCTGACTTCAGCTCAGGTCATGATCTTGAGGTCTGTGGGTTCAAGCCCCGCATCAGGCTCTGTGCTGACAGCTCAGAGCCTGGAGTCTGCTTTGGATTCTGTGTCTCCCCATCTCTGCCTCCCCCCACCCCTCCGCCGCCCCGCTCTGTCTCTCTCAAAAATAAACATTAAAATGAAAGAGCTTAGTGACAACACTGAGGGCAACAATGAGAGGAAGCGGCTGTGTCACAGAGGAGCAGCAGCTTACTCTCAAACCACACCCAGGTTTATCCTCTTGCCTCGCCCGTACTAGAAAGAGGACAACTTGTTTACATGATTATGGTAGAAAGCCAAGCAGATCCATCTGCTTTCCCAAAGAGGCTCAGGCAGCCTTATCTGCATCTGCTTCCCGAGGAAACTCTTAATCTAAGATCAGGGGGCTGGAATACAGTGGTCAACAGTTCCACCTGATGGATGTTGGCCTCTTGAACTTTGATCTCCTGGGGACTGGAACGAGATGGATTCAGGAAGTAGCCATGATTTTCTACGACACCCGGAGTCTTTAATAAGCAGGAGACATTCAGGATTACTCCCAGCAAGGTCTTCTGGTACATCTGCCCATTGCTAGGGTCCTTGGGCTGAATGTATTCTACAAAAACCTACAGAAGAAAACAAGTCCTTATTCATCTGTGTGCGGAGATCAAGGTGGCGGGGTGAGAGGGTCTCAAAGAGTGAAGTCTATAGAACAGTCAGTGTATCTTTTATTCGACAGGGAATATTCGAATGCCCTCAGGACAGGGAAGCATAAAGTAGTAAATGTCCAGCTCAAATGAATACATACCACTTTTCAGACTTACCTTTGCCATATCCTTCTGCCTAGTGAAATAGAGAAGAATATCCAGATATGCATAAAACAGGATCTGGCAGAGTTCTAGATCTTTTATTCGGCCCAATAAAATATCAAACACTGGAAACATGACTTCTGGAAATGTTCGAACTTCTTCATCCAATATCAAGGCTTCAATGACCTCTTCCAGAAACTCAGTTACATCTTCAAAATCTAACAGATGACAAATGAGAGAAGTACGCAGCAATTTTTATAGGGTTTTACACACCGACTCTCTGCTTTCTCACGCTTCCGATCAATCTACTGGTACTGAACCGCAGAGGTCAAGATATGTATGAGCTCTTTTCCTTATTTATGCTTCTGGCACTGTGGTGGCTCTGAGGCTTTCTAACGCAATTAGAGGAATTTTTAATTGGGGAATCAAAACGTAGAAACGCGCAAATCTTGCTTATGTACTCACGGGCTCCTTGGATGGCTTCCAACATCAAATCCACCAGTTGCTCATGGATGTTTTGGTCGACATAGATCTCTGGGGTGAGGAGAACTGTTCGCGTATTGGACACAGTGAGACTCCTGCACTGTACCGCAAAGGGGAGCAGGTTCTCTGGGACTTTGGTGATCTGGAAACAGAATGAAGGAGAGAGGCGACAGTCTAGCTCTATGACCTGAACAAGGGTCACACAACAAACAGAATGAAAAAGACAACGTATCCCCGAACAACACTGCTGTCCTGTGGCTGCTTGAAAATTCATGAGAGTTCATCCTTTGGTTTAGGAAATCACCTCCCTGCTAGAATTCTAATCCTAGAAGTGACCAAGCTTAGACTACTCTATTATTTACCCCTTGGTGGAAATGAACTTACCAGACCTTTTATTTTCTCCCAGATCTTTTCTAAAAGTATGCTTTTTTTAAAACTTTAGGTTTATTCATTTATTTTGAGAGAGAGAGAGAGAGAGAGAGAGAGCGAGCACGAGGAGGGTAAGGGCAGAAAGAGAGGGAGAGAGAGAATCCCAAGCAGGATCCACACCCAGGGCAGAGCCCAACGTGAGACTTGATTCCATGACTGGGAGATCATGACCTGAGCTGAAATCAAGTCAGTCACTCAACCGAATGAGCCACCTAGGTGCCCTAAGGGTATGATTTTTTTTTAACGTTTCAATTTTGAGAGAGAGAAACAGAGTGCGAGTGGGGGAGGGGCAGAGAGAGAGAGAGAAAGAGAGGAAGCCACAAGACTCTGAAGCAGGCTCCAGGCTCTGAGCTGTCAGCACAGAGCCCGACATGGGGCTTGAACTCAGACTGCGAGATCATGACCTGAGGTGAAGTCGGATACTTAACGAACTGAGCCATCCAGGTGCTCCCAATAGTGTGATTTTTTAAGAGGTTCGTAGAGGGAACAGGGGACTCTGGTTAACTGGGGAAAGGAGTAGACCCCAAGCCATAGAAAGGAGAGACTAAAGTTTTAGACATCAAATAGTGCCTCTAATACCATGTTCCAGATACATTATGATGTATATAAACTGATATAAAAGCCATTTACATAGCTTTTATCTGGCTTACGTATTGAAGTCAAACCCAAGACGACCACACAGTTCCTTTACCTCTTCCTTAGCTCTTTGGAAGCAGGAATAAAGGTAACAAAAAATGTGCCTCTCCCCTGCATCTCGGTCAGCAGAGAGATTCAATGTTGTAGAAGATGTCATGTTAATCAAGTGGTTGCCTGGATCCTGAAGTAATAAGCGAGCGAAGACAGCCTTTAAGAAAAACAAACAAAACACTAAGCAACTGCAAAGTTTTAAAACATCAAGATGTAAAAGGTAATCTCGACACAGGTTATTGAGAGAATCACAGGATGTAGAGTGAAAGGGGAATAAAGGCCCCTACTTACTACTTCAGAAAATATTACATATATAAATATAACCGTGTATGCGGTTGATCTTGGAACAACCCGGGTTTGCCGTGGATTTTGTTTTTAAATACAGAATGGTACCGCAATGTATTTTCTCTCGGTTATGATGGTCTTTGTAACACTTCCTTTTCCCTGGCTGACCTTACGGTTTGTTTTCGGTGAGGCCTCTGGTCAACAGTAGGCTACTGGTTAAGTTCTTGGAGACTCATGAGTTACACGCAGATTTTCGACTGCCCCTGACTCTCATGTTGTTCAAGGAGCCACTGTACAGTTACCCTAAACAGAGCTCAAGTGTCTGTCTAGCGTAAGCCTAGCATAGAGTCAGCACGAAAACAACATTTGTCGAACGGTGTGGGGAATTAGCGATTGAACTGATATACACACTCTACTTCTCTGTGTGACTGCTGGCCTCACTCAGCCTTATGTAAAGATAAGTTAAACATACAAAGTCAAACTACAAGTTGTGGAGGGTCTTCCCTACCAAACTTTTATTCTTTTAATGTTATTTAGGCACTTACAAGGCAAAACACACTGTTTGATTTTGCAAACAATATGAAGAGGAAAGGCACGGGCCTTGCCCTCGAGACCTTAAAGGTCTGATAGGGGAGATGAGACAGGTACGTAACAAGGACACTACATGTGACAGAAGGTGACAGTTCCCAGCAGAGAGGGATAGATAGATTACTCCAGGAATTCAGAGGAGAGATTAACAACTCCTACTCCGCGAAGCTTCATAAATAAGACGGCATTTTAACTGGGTCTTAAAGAAAGGATACATCTGGATATGTGGCCATGGTAAACGAGAAGATCCCAAAAGAGGAACACCACAAACGATGTTAAGAGATGGAGGAAAGCAAAGTCGTGGTTGTGGAAAAGTGGGCAGAGGTTAGCCGCATGGCCAATTTTTGTGGAAGGCACATGAAAAAAAAAACGTAAGAATGGTACCTGCTCAACATTGTTCATATCAAGCCAGTCTTGATCTTCCAAGTCCACTGCCATTTCTTCCAAGTACACACAACGGCTGGGGATGCCATTCCCACTTTTCAAGCTCGGGTCACCTGGGAAATGGTTTTACTCTGGTAGGTTAAGGGTAACGCTTCTGTCTTACACAGACAACCGGTTTGGACAGCATGTCTCTTGAACTCCAAGGAGGGCTTCGGTAATACCAGAATAATCTTGATACACAAAATAGCAGCTAAAGATTTAAATCTTTTTGAAGAGTCCAAGAGTTATAAGCCTAACATCACGATATTTAAAGAGTATATCCCAGACCTCGGCACCAATTCTGGGGTTTAACTACAGAGAGGACACAGAGAGAAAACACGGATACCTCTTGAGGTTTCCATCTAAACGTTTAGGTCACCTCTGAAAAGAAAAAGGATTTGGCTGCCATTCTCATTTCCCTTTTAAGGTGTAAAGACAAGAAGTTATATGGCCCAGTCAGTACCAAAATGATAATGAAAGCTGCACCTGTGTCTAAATACTATTTTTAGGTCACATCAGAAGCTTCATTGAAATATCAACCTTGTGTTCCAGGGAGTACAGTAGATTTGTTTAAACACTAGATAACAATAGGTGTCTAAGAGCAAGTTCCCAGCCCAAGCAGGAAGGGCAGAGTTATGAAAAGACTGGCTACAAGTCTGTAATCCACTGCCTGTCTGTCTTCTGAGAGACCACGTGTGCGCAGGGGAGGGGCAAAGGGAGAGGGAGAGAGAATCTTAAGCAGGCTCCATGCCCAGTGTGTGTGTGTGTGTGTGTGTGTGTGTGTGTGTGTGTGTGTGAGGCGGGTAGGGGGGAGGTGGGAATGGGCAAATGGGTCTCAATTTCATAATCGTGAGATCGTGACCTGAGCTGAAATCAAGAGTTGGACATCTACGCAACTGAGCCCCCCAGGTGCCCCTGTAACTCACTGTTGTCCAGAGTAATGAGGAAGATCCTTTGGATCATGTGATTGATGTTGAGTTGCTCACATATTTCCTGCTGTGAACGGAAGGAGCGGCTAATCTCAGCCACAGAGTAATCAAATTCATCCAGGCTTTCTGACACACTATTATCCGAGTCATCTGGGGTGGCTGGGAGTTCATCTGCCAGAAAACGTAAGCCATTAACAGTGAAACTCCTCTCTGTAAGACAGAACCAAGTATACTATCAAAAATGATAAAAGTAACCAAGAGGAAGATAATTTTGGAGGTGAAACAAGTTAATCGTCTAATTAGTGAACATCTAGGCAACATCTTTTTTAAAAACTTGAGATAGAAAGGACATATCCCATTATATTAGTTTCAGGCATACAACGTAACGATTTACGTACAGATCGCTAGATGGCCACAACAAGTCAAGTCTCGTTAAGTCATCATATAGTTAAAATGATTTCCTCCTGTAATGAGAACTTCTACGATCCACTCTTAGTAACTTACAAACATGCAACACGATATTAGGAACCACAGTCACCATGCTGTTCATTACATCCCCAGGACATTTATTTTCTAACTGAAGTTTGTACCTTTTGATTCCCTGTACCCACCCTGGGCAACCACCGATCTGTTTACCTGTGAGCTTTCTTTCCTTGTTTTAGATTTCACATATAACTGAGAACATTTGTTTGTATTTGTCTTTTACTGTCTGACTTATATCCCCTCACACAATGCCCTCAAGGTCCGTCCGTGTTGTTGCAAATGGCAACAAATGTGTGTGTGTGGGGGGGCAGTGGGTGTATCATATTTTCTTTATCCACACGTTCATCAATGGACACAGGTTGTTTCCATGTCTTGGCCACTGTAAGCAATGCTGCAATGAACATGGGGTGCATGTTATCTTTTTAAGTGAGTTTTCATTTTTTGGAGAAATCTCCAGAAGGGAAGTTGCTGGATCATATGGTAGTTCTATTTTTAATTTTTTGAGGAACCTCTGTACTGTTTTCCATAGTGGCTGCACCAATTTACATTCCCACCAACAGTGCACGGGGGTTCCCCTGGCTCCACATCCTCACCAACACGTGTTATTTCTTGTCTGTTTTTGATTAGAGCCATCGTAACAGGTGTGAAGTGGTATCTCACTGTGGTTTTGATTTGCACTTTTTGACGACAGCATTTTTTGACGACGAGTGATGCCGGGCATCTTTTCGTGTACCTGTTGGCCATCTGTATGTCTTCTTCAGAAAAATGTCTGCACAGACCTTCTGCCCATTTTTTAGTTGGATTATCTGTGTTTTTTGGCTACTGAGTTACATCAGGCAACATCTTAAGTATCGGATTCTGAAACTCCTGGCTGAAACCCTACCACATTTTACACATCAAAAGTTTTATTCTTTCTATTCATAATTTGCACTCTCTATTAGCAAAACTAGCAACACTATGTTCCCTACAGAATCCTAGTGAACAACGAATTACCTAACAGACCAACATGCCTTTGATTATTTTAAATATGTGCATTTTCCTGATTTTAAGAACACGTATGTTTTAATAATCCACGAACAGCAAAGCATTCCAGGATTTTCCCCTATTCTGATGCTAATGTTTACTGCTAGGATTTTCAGGTTAAAAAAAGGGGTGGGGGAATCATACTATATATACCGCTTTTCAGCTTGCTTTTTAAACTTAATCAGCACCAACACCTTTCTCTGTCAAGGTCATTTATAGGCCTACCTCATTCTCTGCAATAGCTCACTGTATTGCACTGTATGCACACACTCTGATTTGTGTAGCTACTTCTCAATTGATGAACATTTGGGCTGTTTCCAATTTTTCATGATTTCAAACACTACTGCACCGAATGGTACTCTTTTTGTACACCTGTCTGAGTATTTCTGTAAGTAAATTTGTAGAAGCAGAATGGCTGAGTTAAAGAGCTTGCACATTTAAAAGTTAACATGCACTACCAAATTATTCTCAGAAAGACTGCTCTCATTTATAAGCCCATCACAAATTTCAGGGGCGTCTGGGTGGCTCAGTTGGTTGAGTGTCTGACTTTGGCTCAGGTCATGATTTCACGGTTCATGAGTTCAAGCCCTACACTGGGCTTGCTGCTGTCAGCACAGAGCCTGCCTCAGATCCTGTCTCTCCCCACCCCCACCCCCCCGCTGCCCCTCTCCTGCTCTGAAAAATAAACATTAAAAAATAAAGAATCTTCACAAATTTCATAGGTAAAAACCTAATCATTTTTTTAAAAAGTTTATTCATTTTAGAGAGAGCAAGAGAGAGCGAGAGAGCAGGAGAAGGGCAGAGAAAGAGGAAGACAGAGAATCCCAAGGAGGCTCTGTGCTGTCAGCGCAGAGCCTGACACAGGGCTTGAACTCACGAACCATTAACATAATGACCTGAGCTGAAATCAAGAGTTGGGACACTCAACTGACCGAGCCACTGAGGTGCCCCTAACCTAATTGTTGTTTTAATGGGTAGTGCTCTCATTATTAGTGAGACTGGATTTCTTTTTAAATTTACTTATTTGAGAGAGAGCGAGCGAGTGAGCAAGCGAGCAAGGGACTGAGAGAATTCCAAGCAGGCTCTGTGCTCTCAGCTTAGAGCCCACCTTAAGACTTGAACTCACAAACTGTGAGATCATGACCTGAGCTGAAACCAGGAATTGGACACTTAACCACCTGAGCCCCCCTGACTCCCCAAGACCGGATTTATTAAATCATTTAATTATTGTATACAAATTGCTTGTTCAATCCCTTCCCCCCTGATTTGTTACAATTTTCTTATTGACTGGATCTCTTTACATTTTTTCTAAAGCAGCCTGAATGAGTGGCCCTTGGAAGGAACTCCCACTGAAGGAGAAGCAGTGTGGTGCTGCTCACTAGAAGCCACACGAAAAAAAAAAAAAATAAATAAAAGCCACATGAGTCTGATCTGCTTTTCTCTGCCGACACAGTGACTATTCTGAAAGTCCAGGCAAAATTCTCAGAATTTAAGAGTTGCTTCAGGGTGGTGAGTTTCGCCAACATGAGGCTCAACGTAGGAGGCCAAAGGTCTGGCACAGGACTAGGTGTTGGCGGAAAACAGGTTAGACCTGATGTTACACATCAGTGTAAACAAACGAAGATGAGGAGGAGCCAAAATAGTAACAGAAGGGGATGTATCTGATCTGTCCCCGCCGCTGGTGCCTGCAACACTCCCAGCTCCAGCCCGCTGGGACGTCTGCTGCCAGCCAGAAGGACAGGCGCTCCGCCGCTCTCCTCTAGGTTAAGTTCTCCTCTGAACCCCGAGAGCGACAGAAGCTAACAACCTATGTAGCAGAATTTCCCTCAACCACACTCATAAATCGTACTTTCCCATTTCCTTATTTTTCCTATTCCTCACTCTCCTTTTTCTCCTGCAGTCTAATTCAAGCTTTCTCGTCCTGTACCTTAGCATCTGCAAGAGATTTCAGAGACTGAGACCCAGAGCTGCCTCTTTGTATCATGTTAGAAAGTCAGTGTTACATGGCCTTCTCCCCGGCTTCATCCCTCACCCTGTCTACTTCTCATCTGTCTTGCTCTTACCTCCTTTTTATTCAGTCCTGATCGGAGAGCGGGGCCACAAGTCAGCTATACATATGAACGCTTTTGAAATAAGATAAAGGGAAAATACAAACATTTCTCCTTTCCAAAACAACACTATTATTCTTTTTGGAGAGAGAAGAAGAGCAATTTCTGGCTTGAAAGATTGTGAATATCCTCTGAAGACTAATTTTGAGAAATATCATCCCAATTCTTCTAGGCTGTATGTCTTCTCATAGGAGGAAGCTGGCCTTGACCTTAATTTTGGTCCTAGATGAGGAACACCATTTTTCTGATTAGTGAGATATTATTCTGATTTTTTTTTTCGCATGAAGGTTTTCTTACAAGTCTGTTCTAATAGCCGTACGCTATGGAAGTGGCCACTACACGGAATGGAAGCAGTAGTTTGCTTGGGATGGACTCTGAAGCATTGAGCTTAAGAACGACTTTCATTTATTTGTCTACCAAAAAGCCAAAAGGCTTTTAGAATATTCTTCCTTTTACACATCTGCTTTCTACAGCTGCATGTAAGCTGCTTTCCACACCTATGCCTACAACCTCAGCTTCCTAGGTTAAAAAGATTTCTTTAAATATCTTTTGCTAGGTGATTTTTAAAGTAAACAACCTGACAGCTTTGTGATCACGACTGGCATCTGTTACTACGGAACCACCTGTTAACTGGTCTCTTCATGCAGGGGGAGGACAGGGAGGAGAGGACCTGAAACAAAACAACAAAAACAAACCACAAACCGCCCCCCCCAATTTATGCCCTAAACAAACCAAAAATGACTGCCCCAAACCTCCATTCCAATTGCAATCACGGGCCCCCCGAAGACTTCCTTCGGGAAGAACCTGCTCTAGGCCACCTCATCTGCTGCTACCGGCCCCTCTACTTACCAGACTGCTGCTTTAGCTGCTCTTTTTGGATTGCTGCGAACTGCTTGGCATCGGCCAGGGAGCCAAAAAGAGCAGCAAAGGGGTTACTTGAGATGTTGTTGTTATTCTCCTGGTCTGTCATTTCACTTTAAAGTATCCTCCATCCAGACCTGGGGGAGGGGCTGCAGAGAGGACAGGTATCAGATACAGAAGGGCAGGCAGCATGACCGGTAACCAACCCACAGCCAGGTCTCTCCCGCATCTCGAATACAATATGTCTAAGAAGGCTTTGGGTAAGACTTCCCAATTCCTGCTCCAAGGTTCAAGGCATTTTTGGCAAAATGGATATGAAGCCACCAACAGAAAGCTTAAAAAATTTTTTTTGTTTAATATTTATTTATTTTTGAGACAGTGAGAGCGCGAGTGTAAGCGGGGGAGGGACAGAGAGAGGGAGACACAGAATCCAAAGCAGGCTCCAGTCCATGCTCTGAGCTGTCCGCGCAGAGCCCGACGCGGGGCTTGAACTCACGAATCGCGAGATCATGACCTGAGCCTAAGTCGGACGCTTAACTGACTGAGCCACCCAAGCGCCCCTAAACATTTTTATTTTTAAAGCTTAAAGCTTTCTGGTTTTAGGGGCGTCCCTAAACATTTTTATTTAAAAAAATTTTTTTAACATTTATTTTTGAGAGAGAGAGACATAGACTGTGAGTCGGGGAGGGGCAGAGAGAGAGGGAGACACAGAATCAGAAGCAGGCTCCAGGCTCTGAGCTGTCAGCACGGAGCCTGATGTGGGGTTCGAACCCATGAGGTGTGAGATCATGACCTGAGCTGAAGTCGGACGCTTAACCGACTGAGCCACCCAGGCACCCCAACATTTTTATTTTTAAAGCTTAAAGCTTTCTGGTTTTAGGGGTGCCTGGGTGGCTCAGTGGGTTAAGCGTCCGACTTCGGCTCAGATCACAATCTCGCGGTTCGTGAGTTCGAGCCCCACGTCGGGCTCTGCGTGGACAGCTCAGAGCCTGGACTGGAGCCTGCTTTGGATTCTGTGTCTCCCTCTCTCTGCCCCTCCCCCGCTTGCACTCGCGCTCTCGCTCTCTCTCAAAAATAAATAAACATTAAAAAATTGTTTTTAAATAAAAAAATTAAAATGTTTAGCTGGAATACATTTATCCATTGACATGTTTCTATTTGCCATACCTTTAAATCGGTTAAGTAGACAGAATTACTGAAGTCAATGAGGGAACCCATCTACTCACTGTAACGTGGCACAGAGTGAAAAATAACATGACAACAGCTACACGTTTCCCATAAGTCTCTAGGCCAGCCACCTAGTTGTCATTCACCATGAACTTAAGACGGCGCTCGCTCAGGCTTCCGGGCCTTAGAGCCGGAGCCGGGAATTCCTCAGCTACAAATAAACTAACTGCAAGCCTCCAGCGGAGATGGAATGGCAAATCAGGACAGGAACCCGGTCAGCAGGGTGTTGTGGGTTTTAAATATGTATCAGGCAATTTATCTCTACTCCTAGGCTTACGACAATTGATATTTCTTCCACTAAAAACTAAATGGTCTTTGCTTATCTCTATATTTAACTTTCACTGTCTAATTTTTTATACCCCTGAGGACACCACACGTCCCTACTGTGTAACGGGAAGTAGGTATATACCTCAAAGGTATTTAGTGGAGTGACTCGAGCTTGCTTTTGCACCCTTCTGATTACGTGTCTTCATTCAAGCGCCAAGGGACTCAGTGGCACAGTGGGATGAGCAGAGCGCCCTGAAAGGCCAACTCCCCTTTCTAAATTGTAGGGCCACGGCAGAGAAATACAACCCTGAAAAGGGTGGGAAGAACCAAAGGGTATGAACATTCTGCCCAGAAGGATGCTGACTGCTAAAAGGCCAGAGGCCTCAAAAGGAGAGGGGACAGGGTAGGAAGGAAGGAGAAAAAAATATTGGCCTATCTTTAATCTACCGAGGTAAGACTCCCTACAGAACCGTATTAACAAAAGCCAACTCGAGTCGGAAAAGTTACCCTGATTATTGGGTGCAAGAGAGGCTCTAACACCTGACGGTCGTTAGGCATCTCCACCAGGTGCTTCACGCTCCCCTGCCCTGTTTTCTACGTAAGCGCTCATGGCTGATTATCTGTAATGACTTAGGCACGCGGTCTAGTCTCCTCTCAGCACGGTTCTGGGCTTTACTGCTCCGGAACTGAACTCTTAGATGTTGCTCTATGTATTTTATGTTTTGCTATGTATAGCTTAGTTAAGCTTAATAATCCAAAAATAAAGATACCATATTTAGTGCTGGAATTAACAACTATCCTGGAGACGACTTTCCCCTCATTTAACCACGGCATAAGCTTAATTGTTACCCCTGATTCAGGCTGAGACACTAATGATGGTCTCTTGTTAGCTGACCACCCCCCATCCTAAGGCACCCTAAAGTCTGGAGGAATGCAGAACGTGTAACGGCTCGTTATTTTCTGTCTTCAAAACATCATCCTCTTTTTCCAACGTGACGCCCCACATTCTTCCTTTGGGGATCCGTCCCATGCCCACCCCACGTGTTCAGAAGATGGCCTCACACATTAGCTTTAGGAATGGGCCTAAGAATCTGGTCTGGCCAAAAAGAGTACAGCGCACTGCGGCCAAAGTGACTGAGCAGTGGGCACCAGACCCCATCAAGGCCTATGTGAATCAATGAACATGGAGCTTTAGGCCTTTGGCTGAAATCTACAGAAAAAGGAACTCTTTTTTCCTGCTTGGATTGTTAGGAGCTATGACATAATCCTGGAACTGTGATCTTTCCATCATCTACAAAAGCCTTAGGCCCAAACTAAGTAACCTTTAGGAACACAGAGTTGAGAGACGGAAAGAGAAAGTCTGTGTATATATATAAATACATATAGGCCAACAGGTTCCCTTATATCGTGTAAGCCAGTTCGAAGGGGTTTTTAAAAACACAACCGAGGGGCGCCTGGCTGGCTCAGTCAGTAGAGAATGCAACTTCTGATCTCAGGGTTGTAAGTTTGAGCCCCACGCTGGGTAGAGAGATTACTTAAAAATAAAATCTTATTAAAGAACCCACCCCACCCCCCAACTGAAAAGAGTTTAGGTTAATATAAAGGAGATGACGCATCATCTGCACCATGTTTGTAGAAAGGAAGCTGAAAGCCAGGAATACAGAACATATGAAAAGACAGGCTCCTACGACTGTCAAGACAAATGAACAGGGAAGAGGACAATAAACGGCATCATTCCCTCCCTTCTCAATATTACACTGTCATAGTATAAAAAGCAGCTGGCCTCCCATGACATCCCATCTATATTAATGGGACTTATACCTTTCTATACCGTATTCCCAAGGCAAATCTTTTACCCTGCTAGACAGGAAGCAATTTGAGCACAATTTCATATCTGATGAGTTCTTCTTCCGTGCTGGCACTATATGGCACCTTCACAAAATCCCAAGTACCTATTTATGAAATGATTTAACCTTACGTGTAGCTGCTCCTGACCGCCTCGTAATCAACAGCAGCACCCGCAATGCTACACGGGCTCTGCCATGTGTCCTGGGTCACAGCAGCTCAAGCTTCCGGGCCAGACCCGTGTGGCTCTTTGGAATCCTGGCATGCGTGGAGCACAGCCGGGGATAAATCTCTTGCCATCTCTGCTATGTGTCTTTTTGAAGAACAAAGAAGCTTTTGCCTGTCCTCACTAAGTTCATCTTTCTCACATGAACTTCAACTCTGTGCACCAGCGACTGTCACAGTCCAACGGCAAATACCATGTAACCACTTACAGGAAAGTCAAGGGACGAATGATCGCTTGATGGGAGTCTTTGTGGAGATGTCGGTTTAGAGACGGGATCAGTGGTCTCACAACCGTACGAGCACCTACGTATCACCCACTCCAAAAGGTCTGGTAGGATGGAACCCTATATTCTGTTTCAATACTCGATGGCACGGATTATTTATACTCTTCTGTCTTCAGCCGCCATACAGAGATACAGCGCCATCCTGTTGGCGGTGCCACCACCAATCCTTAGGAGCTTTCGGATTCCTTTTTTTTTTTTTTTAATGTTTATTTATTTTTGAGAGAGAGAGAGAGAGAGAGAGAGAGAACACAAGCAGGGGAGGGGCAGACAGAGAGGGAGACACGGAATCCGAAGCAGCTCCAGCGTCTGAGCCGTCAGCACAGAGCCCGACGCGGGGCTCGAGCCCACGAACTGAGACCATGACCTGAGCAGCAGTCGGACGCTCAACCGGCTGAGCCCCCCAGGCTCCGCGGATTTGATTCCTTTCTAATGTGTCCTACTTAAAACACTTCACTCAGCCATACTCCCCGCAAGGGTCAACACCTGTAACAGCCATTTACTCCCAGCCCGGCAAAATCCTCATCCCCCACCCCTCCGGTCCCGTGTTTACCAACACGACTGCTAATCCCTAAGGACCGATGCCGGCTCTTAGAAAGGTGAGCACGCACACGTCGTGACATCAGACTTGGAACTGCTTTTAAACAGAAATACGGAGAACACGTCGTGAAACTGGATCGGCAAAATCAAGCTCTTCCAAACCGCACTGGTGAGGTCTCTGTCCTGGCGAGTAATACACACGTCAGGCCAAACAGGGATGAAGATGTCCTCACTGTTGTATGTCCCACGCCCAAATCCTGACAATGTGGCAAGAGATCCCAGGACGCATCGGCGAGAAGGACCTCAAGTTAAAGAGCCACCAGCCTTCCTCCCGGGGTCCCGTTTTCTCTCAGGAGGGCTCCCAAGTGAGACCAACACGGGGACACTAAACGCATCCTTTTCTGGGAGTGAAAAGGCCCAGCGAGTTAACCCCCCGCGCGGCGGTCACCCCATGTTACTAGAGTCTTCCACACCCCACTCCTGAGGGTAGGGGCGCGCCCGGGGGGTTCGAGCACGGAACCGATCGCTCGGCCGAAGGAGCGTCACTTACGCTGCCACGCGTATTCGGCCGGTTTGATTACTGGGCCCCGGGCTGAACTGGATCTTCTTTGGCGCCTGGCTACTGGGGGCCACACGCCGTGCACTTCACCCCCCCGGTTCCAGAAGGGACTCGCGGCGAGGAGGGAGGCCCACCCGCTCGGCGCCCATTCCAGCGGGAGGAAGGCAAAGGTAAGGCAAGGCCAGCGTTCTGGCCTTTCCCCGGAAGGCAAGGGCAAAGAGGGGGACAGGTGCCAGAAGCCGGGGGCACTGCGAAGGGGTCCCCAGTCCGACAGGGTCGAAGTTCACGGAGGAGAGGGGCAAGGGTCAGGAAAGCCCAGGTGACAGGGATTTGGAGGCAAAAATGCAGAGGCCTGGAGCGGCATTCAACCAGGAGAAAAACACCGCACCGCGGACTCAGCGATCCCCTCCCCGCAAGCTGCCTCCTCTCACCAGAGCCTGGAAGGCCAGCAGCGACGACACGACAGGCGCCTCAGTGGACGAAGGGTTCCCACTTCCGACTCAGCACGACAACCGGAGCTTACGTCACGGCCGGGCGCCAGCCCGCGGGATCTCACGCGGGCGCCGGAAACGGGGCGTGCCGCCCTGCGCGGGGAGCCGGCGCGCACACACCCCGACGGCGCCTGCGCCAGCCGGGTGGGCGGGGCGGGGCCGGTTTGGGGGCGGGGCCGGCTTGGGGGCGGGGCCGGGGAAGGCCGCGCCGGCGGGGGTCTGGGGTCGGCCGGGCGGCCCGGAGCTTGGCGGGATGCGGGGCGGGATTTGGCTACCGGTGTGTCGCGCGCGGGCGTGAGTTGGGGATCTTTGGCGCTGCTGGCAACGTCTGTAGGCTTCTGCTTTGTTTTTCCCACGAGTGTCATGCCTTTTTGAAGCAGCTCCTGTTACTCTTCATAGATTATTATCAGTGAGGCAACAGCGACAGCAATAACAACAGCAACAATAACAAAGTTTTGAGCTCTTGTTAGGTGTCAGGCAGTGGTAGCTTTGGACTTTATTTTTCTTACTGTAAAGTGGCAGTAGGCATGCTACCAGGTTACGCTGAGGTACACAAAGGCCGTGAAAGCGTACTTTTCAAGAGTGCAAGTGAAAGGACAATTCATAGAATGAGACACTATATTTGTAAATCATATATCTGATAAAGGTTTAATATCGAAAACATAAAGAACTTCTACAACTCAACAACAAAAAACCCACACAATGTGATTCAAAAATGGGCAATGGGCTTGAATGACATTTCTCCAAGGAAGATACACAAATGGCCAATAAGCACAGGAAAAGATCCTCAGTGTCACTAATTAGGGAGATGCCAATTGAAACTGCAATGAAATAACACCTCACATCCCTTAGGAAGATGCCTGTTACACACACACACACAAAAAAAAGGAAAATACGTGTTGGTGTGGAGGAGAAGAATTAGGAACCCTTGAGCATTGCTGATGGGAATGTAAAATAGTGCAGCACTTCAGGGAAGTTTTTGGTGGTTCCTCAAATAGTTAAACATAGAATTACCATATGATGCAGCAATTCCACTTCTGAGTATAAACCCCAAAGAATTGAAGGCAGAGACTCAAACAGGTACTTGTACATCGATGTTCGTAGCAAAATTACTCATAATAGCCAAAAGGTGGAAACAACCCAAAATGTCCAGGGACAAATGAATGAATAAACAAAATGTGGTATACACATACAACTGCCTGTTATTCAGCCTTAAAAAGTCTGAAATTCTAATACATGCTATAACACGGGTAAACCTTGAAAACATAGTTATGTGAAATAAGCCAGGCAACAAACGGGCAAATATTGTATAATTCCATTTATATCATTTATATGTCGTACCTAGAATAGGCATATTCATAGAGATAGTAAAGTAGAATAGAGGTTATTAGGGGCTGGGGGAAGGGAAGAATGGGGAATTATTGTTTAATGGGCACAAAGGTTAAGATGATGAAAAGTTCTTGAAATGGATAGTGGGATGGTTGTACAACACTGTGAATGTACTTGTCTGGTGAACGTGGAGTGGTAACACCACTTAAAATCAATAAGCACGAGGTGGATCATTCAAAAAATAGTTCGGGGGGCACCTGGGTGGCTCAGTGGGTTAAGCATCCAATTCTTGGTTTCGGCTCAGGTCCTGATCTCACGGATCATGGGTTCAAGACCCTTGTTGGGCTCTGTGCTGACAGTCAAGAGCCTGCTTGGGAGTCTCCCTCTCTCTCTCTCTCTCTCTCTCTCTCTCTCTCTCTCTGCCCCTCCCCCTCTCGTGCTGTCTCTGTCTCTTTCAAAATAAATAAATAAACTTAAAAAATAGTTCTGGAATAACTGGACAGCTATATAGTTTAAAAGACAGTCAGTATTTGGCCTTTGCATTAAAATGAATTCAAGATGGATCAAAGATTTAAATGTATGAAATGAAACCATAAAAAATGCTGGAGGAATTCATAGGAAAAGAATTCTTAAAAGAATAATCTTAAAATGGGGAAGACCTTTCTAAATAGGAAACAAGCTAGAGTGCTTGAGCTGCAGGAACTGGGTCCAGCCCTCAAGGGACCTCTGCTCTGAGCCTCCCCAGTGGCCATTTTTGTATCAGCTGCTTCTGCTGCTTCTGATACTTTCAGGTGCAACTCCCTGCAAGGCGGGGCACTCATCTCAGGCATGGTTGGTGCAACCCAATGACTACTGCCCAGGGCCCTCGCTGCCTGTGGCCTCAGGATGAAAGCAGAGACCCCTATGAACAGCACAATGAGGACTGAGCAAGCCTGCAAGATGGTGGAACAGCTTAAGAGTGAAGCCACCTTGTGCTGGATAAAGGTGTCCAAGGCCGCAGCAGACTTGATGGCTTACTGTGATGCCCACACCTGCGAGGATCCCTTCATCACCCCTGTGCCCACTTTGGGGAACCCCTTCTGGGAGAAGTTCTTCTGTGCCCTACTCTGAGTTGCTCTGTCCCTCCCCACAAGCTCTTCATCTTTCCCTCCCCTAGGCCCTTCCTTAGGTCAGTAACTGTCGTGAGCCCCCAAGGGTCCCTGCATCCCATTCATAGCCCTTGTCCTAACCCTGTGAGGTATTCTGAAGCACGAGGCTCTCTGTCGCCTATCTGTCGAGCCCATTTTGTTGACCACTGAGGCCAACCGCAAGTACCCCCTGACTAGGGCGGCCCCTTAGCTCCGTCCCCAGAAGGGCCGTCAGATTCTGCCAGCATCCTGCTGGCTTCTCTCTGTGACTGGTCAGACAATGGAGACAGGGATAGCCCGGGTGCTTTCTCTCAGTCTCACCTGGAGCTGTGAGAAGGTTAAAGCCATTTGAAGAATAAAGTCATCTAGACTCTAAAAAAAAAAAAAAAAAAAAAAAAAGGCAACAACCTAGAAGCCATTAAAGACCAGAGAATTCTACCATATGCAGATATTTGTAAAATGTGCATAGAAAACCAATCATCATCAAGTCAAAAAACAAATACTAGGGGCGCCTGGGTGGCTCAGTCGGTTAAGCGTCCAACTTTGGCTCAGGTCATGATCTCACAGTTCGTGGGTTTGAGCCCTGTGTCGGGCTCTGTGCTGACAGCTAGCTCAGAGCCTGGAGCCTGGAGCCTGTCTTCGGATTCTGTATCTCCTTCTCTCTCTGACCCTCCCCTGCTCATGCTGTCTCTCTCTCTCAAAAAAAAAAATTAAATAAAACATTTAAAAAAGGAACAAATACTAAAGTTGGGAAAATATCTGCAACTAATATCACAGACAAAAGATCTAGTTTCCCACATATGTAAAGAGCTGCTGCAAGTCAATAAGGAAAAGGTAAAAAGATATGAGCCTATATATCATGAGAGGGGAAAACTCATGGCTCTCATTTTTAATAAGGAGAATTTAAATTAAAACTACACTGAGATGCCATATTTAACTTATCAGATTGCCAAAGTTAAAAAAGTATGGAGTAAAAGATACTCTCAATTATTATTATTGGGAGTATATACTGATCCAACCTCCATGAAGTGCAGTTTGGCAATATTTAATAAAATTACAAGCGCAAACACATTACAGCATCCAAATTTCATTTATTTGTATTTGTTACAAATAGCCTTAAGCATGTTCAAAACATCACAACTAAAACTATGGAACTTTGTAAACTATAAAAAGAAGACATAGGAGAAATCTTTGTGATCTTGGGTTTCGCAAAGAGTTCTTAGACATGATACCAAAAGCACAATCCATACGAGAAAAAATGGATAAAATGGACTTCATCAAAATTAAAATTTTTTTGTGCTTCAAAAGTCACTATGAAAAGATTGATAAGGCAAGCCACAGACTGGTAGATGTATTTCCAAATAATGTATTGTAATAAAAGACTTGTATTCAAAATACGTAAGAATTCTTTCAACAGTAAGACAACCCAAATTAAAAAAAAACTTAAACAGACATTTCACTAAAGATGTAAGAAAGGCTAATAAACACGTGAAAAGATGTTCAACACCATTAGTCATTAGGGAAATGCAAATTAAAGGTCCAGTAAATATCATTTTATACGTACGAGAACAGCTATACCAAAAAATATATAGTAAAAATATTGGTGAGGATGTGGAGAAACAGAAACTCTCACCCATTGCTAGTGGAAATGCAAAATGGTACAGGGAGTTTCTTAAAAAGCTCAACAGAAATTTACTGTACAACCTACCAATTCTTCACGCCCACGTAACAACCCCAGAGAATGAAGACGTGGGTCCCCACAAAGATTAGCATGAGAATGTCCAGAGAGGCTTTGTATAATTAATTCCATTTATATGAAATGTCCAGAAAAGGCAAATCTGATGAGACAGAAAAGACAATAGTGGTTGCCTGGGGCTGAGGGTGGGAACAGGGAATGGCTGAACACAGCACAAGGACCCTGAAGGTGGCGATGGAAATGTTCTACAGATGGAGTATGGTGATGGTGCAACTGAGTGTATTTTCTGAAACTTACCGAGAACAGGAGAAATTGCTTAAAATGAGTGAATTTTACAGCACGTAAATTATACCTCAATACGATTATTTTTTTTTAGATGAAACTTATGCAACGTTAGTCATTACAGCATTGTAGGAACAAAATATTGAAAGCGACTTAAATGTCCATCAATAGAGCACTGGTTAAATAAAGTACAGCATATCTGTACAATGTGGCTGCATTAAAAAAAACACTCCTTTACTTACTGGTATGAAATAATCTTACGGGTTTTTTTAAAAGTTTATTTATTTATTTTGAGAGAGAGAGAGAGAGAGAGAGAGAGAGAGAGAGGTTGAGGCAGAGAAAGGGAGAGAAAGAATCCCAAGCAGGCTCTGTGCTGACGTGGGGCTCGAACTCACGAGCCATGAGATCATGACCTGAGCTGAGATCAAGAGTCGGATGCTCAACTGACTGAGTCACGTAGTCGCACCAATCTTGAGGTTTTATTAGGCAAAGAGTGCAAGGTGTGTGCAATGGTATGATACCATTGGTGCGAAAAATAGGGAAAGGGAGAATACTTAAGAGTTTGCTTGTGTACGCCTAGAATACTCTGATTTATAACACCTTACATATCTTTATAAGGTGTATAAGAAACTGGTATGTTGTTTTGTCTCTGGAGAGGACAGCTGAACGGCTGGGGATGGAGGCAGCGGGAGACCTTTCACTGCATTTTTAAACCAAGTAAATTATGACACATACAAGAAGTAAACAAAAATTAAAACTTTAAAAAACAATATTCAAATAGAGGGGATTATTTGATCTTTTCAATGTTATTTTACAGAAAAACTACCTCCCAATAGGTGGCGCTCCTGCAACACCGTAAATATTTTTATTGTCCTTTAATTTGATTTTATTTTGAGAAAAATCCGAATTTGTTCTGATGGCCTTTCTTCTCCATTTGTCACCTTGAGGAAACTTGAATCTAGATTTAGGGCTGAAAGTCTCTCTGCCAGGAGTGCTCGAAGACGTGTTGCTATGTTTCTGAGACATATCCAGAAGGGAGGACACCTGGATCGAAAAAAGAAAAATTGGAGTGGGTTCAGAAGACCAAATAATGCTTGGGTCTTGTCTTCCTGATAGAAGCTTTTCCTGATTGATTGAGTCAGAACTTCTGATTGATTGATTGACTGAAAGTTAATATAGGTCAGTGGTTCTTAACAAAGGGTGGTTTTGCCTTGAAATATCTGGAGATACTTTTCTTTTATTATTTTTTAAATGCTTATTTCTTTTTGAGAGAGAGCGAGAGCGAGAGCGAGAGAGAGAGAGAGAGAGAGAGTGAGAGCAGGGTAGGGGCAGAAAGAGAGGGAGACACAGAATCCAAAGTAGGCTCCAGGTTTTGAGCTGTCAGCACAGAGCCCGAAGCGGAGCTCGAACCCACGAACGTGAGATCATGACCCGAGCCAAAGTCGGGTGCTTGTCTGGCGCCCCTATCGGGAGGTATTTTTGATTGTTACAGCTGGCGGCACTGCTGGCATCTGGTGGATAGAGGCCAGGGATTTCGCTAAAAACCCTACTACGCACAGAGCCGTCCTCCCACCACAAAAAATTCTCGGGCACCCGCGCTCCCCTAAGCTTAGGGCTGCTTGGGGAAAGGAGACAGACTTGTCGCAGTTGGAAGGGCAGGTAAAGGAAAGGTAATTTTTTAGAACTGGTGTAGGAGGACACACCTGCTTTGAGTCCTGAGTTCAATGTTTCCTCAATTGTTTTCCTTGAAGGTGGCTGTAATGGTCATTTTCCCGATCCTTGAGGGGCTAAAAAGGACAGCATGGTCATAAACTCATTTCCCCTCCTCCTCTATGAATTAATTTGATGCATATTTATTGAATGCTTTTTCATGTGCAAGGCTTCGGACTGGGTGCTTCCCTGTCCCGGGGGTGGGGAGAGGACAAGGGGGAAGGGAGGCTCTGTATATAGTTTCTTTGTGTGTCCCTCTCAGTGTGTTCTTCAACTTTTTCTCACTAGATCCTGACCTCAGTCTCTCTCAACCCTTCTTTTTCTTTCATCCATTCTACTCAAAGGGTAACTATGCAATCATCTGGTATGCCCTAAGCGGTTCCTTATCCGTATAGTATCCTCCAAATAACTTGCCCCCATCTCCAAATTTTGCCCCTAATTGTAGCAATGTCTCTTTCATTCTCCCTTCCCTTACCTGGTAGAGCTGGTCATTGGACAACAGAGTCTGCTTGTCTGAAGCTGCACAAAAAATAAACAAAATACACAGAGTAGAATGGCTAATAAATTGGGTTCTATTCACACACTAGAGTACTAGATAGCAGTAAGAATTAGTGAAGTACATCTACATACAAGAATACGGATAGATCTCACAAGCATGTTTTGGGGTAAAAGAAACACACCCACAAGAGTACTTGCTGTATGAGTCCACTGACATAAGGAGTGAAAACAGGCACAATTAATCAATGTGGTTAGAAGTCAGGATAGTGCTCACTTTGAGGGCTACGGAGAGGCTGGAACTGACCATGGAGGGGACCTCTAGGGTGTTGGCAATATTCTCTGTCTTAAACTGGGTGTTGGATTCATGAGCGTGTTTGCTTTACTTAGCTGTATGCTTGTCATTCATGCATTTTTCTGTATGTAGGTTTTACTACAACAATGAAGAGTTTTTTAAAAACATGCAGGAAAATCAGAGGGAGGTGGATCCTGTGACGGGTATGTATGCTGTGAAAACACCAGTGTCCTTTTCACCCAATTGTGTGCATCCTTAATGCCTGCCTGCCTCGTCTCTTCTATTGGGTCCGTGTTGGTAGGAAAGAACCTGAGGGTTCTGGGTGGTCTCATCTCTCATTCAAGAACATTCTTTTTACCTCTTGACTGGCGAACTCCATCCTGTCCAGCAATGAAGTAGACCCCAACAGCAAGGAAGAAAATGCTGATGATTTCAGCGAAGACAAAGCCGGATACAGTGGCTGCGTTTAGTTCAATGCAGTTCTGACACACTGTGGGGAAAGAGAAGGACAAGCCTCCTTCAGGATGTGAGAGTGGTTCTTCTGAATCTTTTTCTCTTGCCTACAAGCAATAATACCTATATTTAGGGCAGAGACTGCTCTGTGCATGGTATGGTAAGGGAATTGCCTGGGAAGATCCCTGAACTAACAGTGCAATGCTTGATATCCCTCCATGCCCCGGGTGTCCTGGGGAAGGCCGTGTAGTCTTATCACCAGGAAGTATATGAAATAGAAGGAAGATCAGATCCTCTTCTCCGTGGTCGAACTGTCTTCTACATTTCCTTCCTGCTCACCGTATAATCTCCTCGGTCTCCCCTAGCTACGCCAACTCAGTTTATAGCAGTAATAGTTGACTGCCCCAATCCATGGGGGCCCATCCAAAATCAAACCAGGCTTTACAGGACCGGTTATGCTTTTCCAAGAAGACTGGGGGAACTGTCTTGTGATATTCAAAAAGAGGCAAGCTGAGATTAAGAGAACGAGAACTGTTTAGTGTCTATGTCCATACTCGCCTGGGGCAGGAAGCTCACCAGAACAGCAAGTACTGATTAATTGCACAACAAACAAACCGAAGGGGATTACATACTTCTATAATACACTTGGAGTGGTCTTGAATGGTTCTTGGATCCTTGACACCAATATATCCCTTGATGGTCCCTGATACTGCTTCCCAGATTCTGTATATTTTTATTCTTGTTGTGGAGCTTTATTTCCTTCCCATCTTTAAACCATTTGACAGTTTTGTCTCCTGAGTCACAAGTCAGAACTATGGAACCATCTTCTCGAGTGTCATCTACTTTCACCGCAAGAATTTCTGAAAAGGGAAAAGCCATGGTCTGTTAAGGATCTTTTTCCTCTGAAATTCTCCTTGCCCCGGGGAATCAGGACAAGACCATTACAGCAGTGCTTCTCATACTTTAATGTGCGCATGGGTCACATGGGGATCTAGTTAGAATTTCAGGTTCCATTTAGTAGTTCTGGGAAGGGGTTGAAATGTAGCATTTCTAACATGCTCCCAGGTGATGCTAATGCTGTTGGTTCATGGGTCCCACTTTGAATAGTGCCTAGCTGCTAGTGTCCTGTTTCTACTCCAAGAACTAGAGAATTAATCGCTTAGCTACAGGGAAACTGCCCAGGAAAATCATGATTGACTACTCATCTGGTTGACAAATGGAAAATTTGTTATTTATTATTCGTCATCGCATCCCTTCCGTCACTCACTCCTGTAGGACCACTATGGTAGGAACCATATTTCCATGGATTTCCTCAGAGTTTGAGAATAGAAAGAAGCCATACACCCTACCTTGTTTCGACTGGGCTGTAGTACCTGTAGAGATAGAAGAGAGAGAGAGAGGATTAGCTGGGCATAGAGTTGTTCAGATGCCCTGAGGTAGCATTTCCATTTCCATGGTCATTTGAGGCCAAGATAGAGAGAGATCTTAATCTACAAGAGTGGACAGTATTTATACTTACTTCACTGAGTTGTAGCCTAAATCACCAAATTGGATTCAGGGTGCTGTATAATAATTTGTCTGGTGTTTGTGCTGGATTCCTGGGAGGGGGTTTCTAAAGCCTTGGAATTTCATGAGTGATAGGATTGTCTGTTATTCTTGGTGGGATTTCGGACCATCTATGAATTTATGCTAATGAGATGACTCAGGATGGGGCTGGTCAAGAACCATGTAATCTAGGACTTTGAGCCCTGGAAGGAAAGGGGGCTGGAGAGTGAATTCAATCACATGGCCAATGATTCAATCAATTATACCTGTGTCATGAAACCCCAATAAAAACTCAGTGCAGGGGCACCTGGGTGGGTCCAGCTCTTGATTTTGGGTTGGGTCATGATCCCAGGGTAATGAGACTGAGCCTCATGTTAGGCTCTGTGCTGAGCATAGAGCCTGTTTGAGACTCTCTCTCTCTCTCTCTCTCTCTCTCTCTCTCTCTCCCTCTGCCTCTCTCCCATGCTCACACGCTCTCTCTCTGTCTCAAATAAATAAAATGAAAAAAAAAAACACCCAAAACCTCAGTGTAGCTTCCTTGTTGGTGAACACATTCATGTATAAGGAGGGGTGATGTATTCTGATTCCACAGGGAGAAGGTACAGAAGTGCTGTGTTTGGGGGCCTTCTCAGACCTTACTTTATGTGCTTCTTCATGGAAAATCCTGATTTAATTTTTTAATAATAAAACTGTAATAGTAAATGTGGCACTTTCCCGAGTTCCATGAGTTGTTCTAACATATTATCAAATCTGGGAACTCTCCAGATTTGTACCCAGTTTGACAGCACTGTAGGTGGTATAGGAACCTCTGAACTTGTGCCTGGAATTTAAAATGAGGGCAGCCTTGTTGGGGACAGTGCCCTTAACCTGTGGTCTGATATTAACTGGGGATGGTTAGCAACAGAACAGTACCGCAATACACATGAGTATTGTCTGTATAGTCTGGAGTGCTCTACTTTTTTAGCAGCTGAAGTTCTGGAAAAAAGCAGGCTTATACCCACTAAAGACCTTTTTTTAAAAAAAAGTGTTCATTTATTTATTTGAGGAGTGAGAGAGAGTGTGAGCAGGGGAGGGGCAGAGAGAGAGGGAGAGAGAGAGTCCCAAGCAAGCTCCGCGCTAACAGCATGGAGCCCAACCTGAGGTTCAGTCCCACGAGCTGTGAGATCGTGATCTGAGCCGAAATCAAGAGTTAGATGCTGAACTGACTGAGCCACCCAGGCGCCCCTACACTAAGTAAAGACTTTTTAAAGTACATACTTCTAGAATCCTCAGCCTTGGTGGTCCATTTTTTTGTAGAAACCCCGGATGTGTGTGGTAGACATACTACAGAGCGCTAGCGCTGGAATTCGACTCAATGGAATTTAATCCGAACATTTACTAAGCACTGTTATGTACCTAACATGACTAATCAGTGTGGGGAAAAAAAAGAGTGGTAATATAAGAAGTGCCTTGCTGCTTCCAAAGGGTTTACGATGAAGTAGAAAAAATAAACATGTATGTAATTAATATAATAGAATTTATAAATCATCTTTAGTACTTATAGGAATGCATATGAAAGCGGGTAGAAGCTACTGATTTTGCCCAAGAGTGAGGGACAGGGAAACCTTAACAGAGAAGGTGACATTTGGTTGGGCCTCGAAGAATGATTAGGAATTCGCTAGACAGAGAAGAGCATTCGGGGAGAATTCGGGAGAAAAGAAGAGCTGAGCAAAGACACAGGTTGGAAAAGGACAGAGAGGTTGTGCGTCTAGGGGTAGAGTGTGTGATGGGGACAGACAGGGTGTGAACCGAAGTATGATGGGGAAAAAATGTGATGGGAAACAGTCGGAAGAAGTCAGCTGTTTTAGAACTTCTAGCAGGACTGAACTGATTAGTAATAGTACCTAGTACAGAATGTGGAACATGGTAGGAGCTTTATATTTGTTGAATGAGTGCATGAATGGATGGATGAGTGAATTTAAAAAAAATCAAGACAAACTGTTAAGAAGATTTCTTGCTAGCCATTCTTCCTGACCACCTGGTCACCATGGGAGGGACAAAGAGGAGGTCCCTCATTCTAACTCAGCTTCTATAGGAGAGAGGGTCCAAGTGATGGCTGACATCTTTTAATTTTGCTTCTCTGAGTCTTATTCCTTTTTAAGGTTTGAGAGCTCACGTAGCCACATTTCCTAGGTTGACCAGTGAGAGAACAGAGCCCCAGAAAGGAGGCATTGTCCAAGTTCGCACAGCTCACTGGTGGCTGAGCTGGACCCAGAGCTCAAGTTTCTGTTGCTCAGCCCAGTGCTCTTTTTGCTATTATCCAGCTGTCTTGCACAGGCTTTCAGCCCTGCCCCTCAACTTGTGTCGTCTTTAGCTGGTTCTTCTTCCATTCTCTGCTGAAATCATTCTAAACTCTCACCATCTGCTTCAAGTCCCCCACTCAGCCATCACCCAGCTCAGTTTCAGCAAGTGGTATTTCCTTCCACTTAGTTCACTGAGAACATACATGCCGTAATGACCTCCAGCTTCCTTTCCATCTACACGCCTACCCATGGCCAAAGCCATCTTCCTTTCTCCTCGTCTCAGAGGGGAAGGTTGCCTTCTCCTCTGCGTCCTTGAGCCCACTCTTGACTCCATCCTTCCAACATCAACTCCAGGACCTTGCTCTACTATCTTTTCCTTTAGCCTAGAAATGTGCTCAAATTTCTCTCACACTCAAAAATATTTCATCTCAGACCCTATTTCCTTTTCTACTTTCCATTTAAACTCTCTTCTCATCCAAACATCTTTAAGGAATAGTCTGTACTTGGTGCAATTTGTCACCTGCCCTTTATCTTCTACATCTTTCTATTCAGTTTCCACTCATACTATCCCACTGAAACTGTTATAAACCATGCGTGGCTCTTCTTTATTTTGCCGGATCCCACGGACTTAAACTTTTAAATATATTCTATCCGCAGACCTCTCTATAATTTTCATGCTCTTGGTGATTCTTTCCTTCTGGAAGCTCTCTACTCCCTGGTTTTCTATGGTATTGCACTCATCTGGTTATTCCAGCTCTTTGATCATCCTCTTATCTTTTCTTCGAGATGTGTTTCTCTAATGACCCTTTAAAGATTAATATCTTCACCCCCTCTTTTTTGGAGATCTCACAGAGTACTTGTGTGTGATTTCAACAACTTTTGTGGTTTTAGCCTCCGCCAGTATGTGGAGAACCATCTCTAGTCCAGATTCTAGGCACTGACCCAGTTCATCTACTTCCTGTTGTTTATTTCCAACTACATATTAATACAGGCACCTTATATTGCACCTTACATTCAATCTGGTGACCCTAAAGCTTATCTTTCCAGTTAGACTATAAGCTCACTAGGGCAGAGGTTGTTATTCATCCTTATATCCTTCTAGCCTGTCGTGTAATAGGATCTCACTCATAATCGTTGACCAGTTGACCAGCTGACCAACTGAGTGAGCAAATGCCTTATTGGTCTGTCTGCTCCTAACTCCAGCTCTGAGTTAAGGAACGCATACTTTTTCTTTTCAGGTTCCTGCCCTATGCCCTTTTGGGCTACATTCAACCTAAGATGGCGGCATCTGGGTCCTCTCTCTAGCCCGTAAAGTCCTCTGTTTTCGTTTAAGAGACAAGACCCCGTATCTCCCATGGGACACTGCTTCTCTCTGGCAAAGAACAGTAAGAGGCTTCATTTTTGCTCTTCCTTCTCAGAATTCTACTGTGATAGCTCAGGTGGGCTTGAGGTTAGAGATCCCAATATTCTTTTCCCCCTGGTGATGATCTCTTCCCCTGAGCCTTTCTCCAGACTGTCGGAACCCCTTACCTTGAAGAAGAGTGAGGACCAGGATGAGGCCAGCCAGATGCTTCCCCTGCTCCATGTCAGTCTCTGTCTTGTGCCTGCGGAAGCACTAAGCAACCCCTAGCAGCCAGCGGGCCTGCTGAGCAGCTAGTCTGGCTCCGCCCAGCATCCTTCAGGCTGGGGCCCCTGAGAGAAGGCATGAATCTGATGAGCCTCCACCCTCTGCTTGAAATGTGGGCATAAGGGGGCCTCAGCAGGGCTGCAGGTGCAGATGTATCTTGCTTTTCTGTTAAGGGGTGGAGGATGGGAGGTGGCAAGAGGGAGAGGAAGAGAGTGCTAGATCCCATCTCAGGGACAGCTTGCACAGGAAAGCCCCTTGGGTTCTGGGCAGGAGCTGGCCCGGGCCCCTCACTTCGTGAGAGAGGTAAACATCTCTGCCACAACCTGTTGGATCTCAGCCAGCTGTTGCTCGTTGCTAGCTGCTGTTGCTAGAACTGAGGAATTTAGGTGGGAACGCTTGTGTGCTCAGGGCTGGAGGTCTGAACACAAACGCCCTCAGTCCAGGCCCTTGCTCAGGAACTTTTCACTGCTCTTTTGAGACAAGATCATCCAAAAAAAGTGTCTGCCTGGAAGAGAATAGGAAGGATAATCGCAATAAGGCCATATACTTACAAGGGCCAGAGCCTGAGCTGAGTTTCCAGAATGTCAGGGTTCATCTCCTTCAGCTGGTCAGTCAGCGAGGCCACAAACATGTACAGAGATCTCATTATGTGCCAGTTACAGCCAGGTGTTGGAGATACAGACGAGAACAACAAAATCCTCCCTATCTCTGCCCTCAGGTAAATTACAGTCCAACTCCGGCAACGCAGAGAGTGTGCATCCCCAGAAGCCACAGGGGGAAAAAATCCACCTGGGTCCTGGGGAAGCTCACTCTGAGTCAGTCATATTGTTATTAATTACTGCCTCTTACTGAGCAAATATGAGGTGTCAGGCACCATGCAAACTTTTTGTCCAAATCAATATTGTGATACTGAGGGAATTAAGCTCTGGAAAATCCATGACTGGCCCAGACCCAGTGGATAGGGAGTATTGGAGCCCGGATTCAAATGTCTGGCTGGGAGCGGTGGGGGTGGGGGCGGTTCCAAAGGCCAACCTTCCCACTGGTAAGAAGCTACTTCTACTTAGTCTGGTTCCCAGGTGCTTAAGGAGGACCTTGGGCAAGGTCCCAAGAAAGCCCAGCAATGGGAGGAATCTTCTGGTATGGCTTATGGGATGGGGCTCACAACTTCTCTCAAGAGTTTTGAGAGCTCGTAGTTTTCAGGTGGTGAGTAAATGCAGTTATATTGTCGACAGAAATCCCGCAATTATTGTTTTTCACCAGTGACGCAGGAAAGAACATTCTAAATCCCCTTTTACTTCCTGGAGGTCTAGGCAACCTTCTCCGTAGTCTCTGCTCTCCCTTCCACCTCACCCCCAAGCTCACTGCTTGGAGAAAGAGCAATTTGCACCTGCTTCCTTCCTACCCCACCCTCAGTCTACCCCTACCCTGACGGTTTCCCATCACCAACGGCAGAGACCAGAGAAATAGGCCTTTTCTAGTTCCTCCCCCACCCCTTTACTTTTTCCGGGTACCCATGAGTCAGTTGGGGGAGGGCATCCTCTCTCACCCTGGCTGATCGTTCTGAGACGTGGGGCTATCTGCTGAATGAATTCTGCTGGAAAATGGAACACTCCAGTTTTCTGGCTGGCCTGATACTGGCTGTCCTTCTCTCCCAAGGTAAGGCTCCTCCAGGTGGTGGGGGCGTCTTGGAGAAGGGACCTGAGAGGGACATTACCACCGGAGTGAGCTCCACTTGAAAGTCCTTCTCAATGCTAGCTTCGAGTCACAAGGCAGAGCTGTCAAGGAGAGTGGGGTTGGGATGCAGCACAAGGCTTGGGTTTAGGAAACAGGCTCTTGGCTTTGACCGACTCTAGGGAGGCATGCATGTTGCCCTTGAATGTCTTTCTAAAGGCCTTAGGCCAGAGATCTGCAGGAAATGTTGTGGTCTGCAGGGGCCCAGGCCTGGGGCTGGTAAGGGAGCACTGCTCCTTCGAGGGCAGAGGGTCTTCTGGGGTCTAGGGGCTCTTACTCATTGGGCCATCATCTGTCACCACCAAGAGCCACGCATGACCCAGCACTCAGGGGAAAGTTAGAGAGAAAAAGTTAAAGAGAAAGTTAACTTTAGGTTGAACAGGAAGGAGGGCAGATTTAGGGTGGTAGGCTCATCGACTCATCTGGTTTGCCTGGTTTTAAAACCGATAGTCCCTTGTCCCAGAATCCCTCTCAGCCTCAAGCAAACTGGGACTAATCTTTGGGACATCCAGGATTTCCACTGGAAACAGGTTCCCCGTGGAAGACAGGACTGTAGGAGGTGGAGCATCTGATGTGTCTGTGTCTCCCCGAGTGTGCACGCTTATCATCCTGGCCTGCTCGAGAGGCGTGGGAAAGAGCTCTTTGAGGGGATTTTGTTGAGGATGCTCTTGTATTCAAACTGATACCTGAATATGAAGCTCAGGGAAAATCTGGATTCCACCTTCCCCTGGGATTGGACATACAGATTCCAGTGCCTCCGTGGGCTGTGGACATGCTCTCAGTCAAAGCAATTCAGAGGACCTAGAAAGGCACTGTACATATGACTCCAGCCTTTAAACTCCCTACAAGACCTGACTTGTATGGAGCCCCAAGAATGAATTTGATAAAACTATTTTTTTGTCCCCCTCCCCCTACGCAAGGATAGAAAAATTAAATATCTCTACATGGGATTTGCCCTGGGCCTCCTTCTGGATCACTGGGCTGGTAATTCATACCAGCTTCTCCCCTCCAATTCGACTTCTATTTGTTCCCTATTTGTTCCTTGTACTCTAGAAGTTTTGCTGGGGAACAAATGTGGACACCTCCAGCCGAGGAACATTCTTCTGCCTTTCGTGTTTCTTGGGTGCCTCTGCAGTCTACGCTCCCCTCCGACTTCCTTTTTTTTTTTTTAATGTTTATTTATTTTTGAGAGAGAGGAAGAGTGTGAGTGGAGGAGGTGCGGGGTGGGGGTGGACACGGGATCTGAAGCAGGCAGAGAGCCGATGCAGGGCTCGAACTCCTGAACCGCGAGATCATGACCGGAGCCAAAGTCAGACACTCAACCGACTGAGCCACCCAGGTGCCCTGAAAGTGGTCCTTTTTAAGTATAAGCCTCGGCAGAATAAGGCATCTGCTGGAGACCCAATAGCTGACTCCAATCATGGTATTTTTCTCCCCCTGAGTGAGTCCCTACAAGATATCCGTGGAGGAAGTCGAAGACAAGGTGTTACTGAATTGTAACACCAGCATCGTATGGTTGGAGGGAACGATGGGAACACTATTTCGAAACAATACAAACCTGGACCTGGGAAAACGCATCCTGGACCCACGAGGAGTATATACGTGCAAGAGGACAGAAGAACAAGACAAAATACCTTTTATGCAAATATATTATCGAAGTATGTGCCTTCTGGAGCCTTTGGGGTGAGATGGGTGGGGCCTCTGGATGTTAGAACTTTATAGCCAGAGAGGACTATGGTGGACCAATCTGTTCTCCACAAAACTCGGGTCACTCTTGTAATGGTATGAGCCAGACTGTGGAGCCCTCGGCGTGAGAAAGAGCTTAGCTGATGGAAAAAAACAGGGGCTGTGACTCAAGCAGTAGAGGGTTGGTGGGAGAAAGGTTTGGCCTACTGCCTCGTTTACGTTCCTACAAAGCTGACGTTACTTCTTGGCTCTTCTCCGGGATTCCTTGGGATAAAGGGCAGAGGTGGACGTAGCAAGGGCATCAGCAGGGCTTTCTCCAAGGGTCTTACTGAACTTTGGGTCTTGGTGTGAGAGATCCCGGGGCTGTGCCGGAGGGCAGAGATAGTTCCCTGGTCCTGAAGGCTCCCCTTCCCCCCACAGTGTGTCAGAATTGTGTGGAGCTGGACCAAGGCACCCTGGCTGGCATCATCATCACGGACATAATCGCCACTTTTCTCCTCGCTTTCGGGGTCTATTGCTTTGCAGGACATGAGACTGGAAGGCTCTCTAAGGGTAAGTGGGAGGGAGAAAGGGTGCATGGGTGTATGCACACATATGTCGTGGGTGTGAGTGTGCCCCTGCTGAGCATGGGGCTGGCGGTGGGTAGTGTCTCATCTGGGAGCCGCTCTTGCAATCTCCCAAGGACTCTTAAGCCTGGTCCTGGGAAGACCTGTGCCTGTCTCGCTCCTGCAGACTTCTGAGGATGCCGCCGGCTGCGGTCGTCCTACGGTGATCGTGGGGTTTCACTGTCCCCTCCTCCCAGGCTTCTGATGAGTCTTTCCCCCTGTTTCTTCTAGCTGCCGACGCTCAAACTCTCCTGGGAAATGACCAGCTCTACCAGGTGAGCCCTGAAGGGAAAAGAGCCACGAATGGGGGAGGGGATGGGAAGGGATGGGGAGGCTGATGCTCTGTGCTCTGTGAATGGATGAAGGGTCCTGGTGGGGAACTCATCACTGTGGGGTGTGGGGGCTGGAAAGCTCAGGCAAGAACTCTCATCTCTGGGGTCTGCTGGGGTCCTCTCTGGAAGAATCCTGACTCTACCTGCCTCACTGTTCCCCCTTCTCGTCTCCTAGCCCCTTCGAGATCGGAATGATGCCCAGTACAGTCAGCTTGGTGAAAACTGGCCTCGGAAGAATTGAACCTGAGACTGGTGGCTTATACGAGTGTCAGCTGTCGACCGCACCCTCTTTCCTTGCTCAGCCAATAAAGATGTCTTCTCTCACTCAGCAGGTGCCTGGACTTTTCAAGACTGTCGGGCAAGGCACGGGTGTTGTCCTGACTCAGCTGGGCCCTTGCCCTCCCGGCCACCTGTGTCCTTCCTTCACTGTTTCTGTTCCTCTACCCCAGATGGACAGTGTGATGGGCAGTCTCCCACCCCCTTCTGGCCCACGGGTGTTTGCAGTCCGGTGGACTCCCTGGCGGCAGGGCCTGACTCAGCTACCTGTTGCCTCCAGCCCCCTATTACAACCCGTTGAGAGCTTTGGCTTCCTCACCACAACTGAGAGCAGGCTGCTATGTTTAGAGACCCAGCCACACAGAAGTTTCCATGACATCGTAAGCAGAGGAGGTGGAAACATCAAGGGCCCAGGAGACCACTTCTTATCAAGACGTGGAGAGCGTGTGTGACAAAGTCCCACTTCTGCCAAGGGGCCGGCCCTGGCTTTAGGTCCCCCGTGGAGTGGTAGCCCCTAGCTGCAAGGAGCTTTCAACGTAGGTCCGTTCAAGACCCTTTCTTCCCTTCTGTATAGAAGGTACCATTCACCTTCCTTTGCTCAGAACCTGTCCCCGTCCTGTCCCACCCCCACCTTCTGGATCATAAACTAACATCAGAAACTTATCAGCGATCAAAATGCATTATTCCTCTTCACTCACTTGGAAAGCTGGAATTCGAGAGTGGACAGGGGCCTGCGATGTTTTCAATAGATGTCATCTTCAGCTAGTCGTTAGTGGTGGTTCTGAAAGCTTGAGAGCCTGAGAGATTTATTAAAAATATAGACCCTCTGGCCCTCCTCCAGGAATGTGGCCCCCAGGTGATTCTGAAGCACCCTCCAGTGCAGAGAGTCTCTGGTTTAGAGGAAGAGCTGAGGCCCCTGACACTTTCGGGTCCTTATGCTCATTCCTGTCCACCATAGGGGCAACCCTTCCCTTTTGTTCTCTGAGTTAGAGTAATCGGAAGAACTTAGGACAGTTTAATAGGAGTGGGAGTTTCCTAGACCAGGACACAGCCAGAGATGTACATGATTCTGCCCACTGTCTTCTCGAGCTCTACACAGGTGTTAATTCCGTTAGAGACAAAATGAACTTGCAATTTACACACGCTTCGTTCATGGTTACGGTTTGTTTCTACCCTTGACATCCCTGCCACTGCGGTCCTCTGAAACCTGCCTCCCGCTTTCCCGATGGATTCGCTCCGCCTTGGGCAACTTTCCCATGGCTTCGACGGCACCACGGCGCGTGCCCTTCCCACGGCCTGCACGCTTCTCTTTGCCTTGTGTTCCTCATATGCTCTCATATCCCCCTAGACCTCTCTCCGGTTCTCAACACTGAATGCACTTGGGAGTCCTCTGCACTTTGGAATCTCCAGAGATTCGGACTATCCTGGGTTAAGGCATCAGGACTTTAAAAACGGCTTACGGTGCTTTCAGTGTGAAGCCAAGGTTGAGAAATCTGTCCCCCACCTGAGCCCTTCTGGAAACTTGTGTCCCTTTGGTTCTCTTTTTTTGTGCTTTTAAAAAATGGCTTTACTGAGGTAAACCGACATGAAAAAACCTCATGTATTTAAAGCGTAAAATTTGATGTTTTGACACATGTGTACACTTGTGAAACATCACCACAGGAAAGGTAATGAACATACCCAACACCCTGAACAGTTTCCTTGTGCCCCTTGGCATGCAGTCCCTCCCTCCTTTCTCTCCTTATCCCTCCGCCCTCCAGGCAACCGCTGATCTGCTTTCTGTCATTATAGATTAGTTTTTGTTTTTCTAGATTTATATAGAAGTGTAATAATGTAGCATGTCCCCTTTTTTGGTCTGGCTTCTTATACTTCAGCATAATTATTTTGAGATTCATACATCTTGGTGCATCAATCAACAATTTATTCCTTTTTACTTATCCAGTAGTATTCCATTGTATGGATATACCACAGTCTGTGCATCCATTCACCTGTTGAAAGTCTTTTGGGTTATTTGCTGGTTTGGGTTATTACAAATAAAGCTACGATGAACATTCACATATGAGTAATTGTGTGGTCATATGCTTTTAATTCTTTTTGAAAAAATTTTTTTAAAATTTATTTTTTATTTATTATTGAGACAGAGAGAAACACAGCATGAGTAGGGGAGGGGCAGAGAGAGAGGGAGACACAGAATCAGAAGCAGGCTCTGACCTGCTAGCACGGAGCCCGACGCGGGGCTCGAACCCACGAATCGTGACATCATGACCTGAGCTGAAGTCAGACGCTCAACTGACTGAGCCACCCAGGCGCCCCTCATATGCTTTTATTTCTGTTGGATAAATACTCAGGAGTGGAATGGCTGAGATGCAACTTTTAAAAAAATTTATTTATTTACTTAGAGAGAGAGAGAGAGCGTGCACATCCACGAGCAGGTAGGGAAAGTGGAGAGAGAGAGAGGGAGAGAGAGAGAGAGAGAGAAGGAGAGAGAATCCCAAGCAGGATCTGCACTGTCAGTGTGGAGCCCCGTGTGGAGCTCGAACTCCTGAACCATGAGACAATGACCTGAGCCAAAGTTGGACCCTCAACCGACTGAGCCACCCCTGAGATGCAATTTTTAAAGAAAGTAATCTGGCTATTCTAGGTCCTTTGTAGTCCCATGTGAATTACCTTCTCAGTTACTACAAAATACCTGCTGGGATTTGATCTGGATCAAGTTGAATTTATAGATCATCTTGGGGAGAATTGACTTCTTAATGATACTGACTCTTCCAATTCACAAACATGGCTTTTGTCAGATTTACCCCTTAAGTATTTTATATGGCATTTAAAAAATTTCAATTTCCAATTGTACGTTGATAGTATCTAGAAATACAGTTGTTTTTGTATACTGATCCTATACCCTGAAAACTTTCTAAGCTCACGTGTTAATTCTAGTAACTTCTTCTTCTCCTTCTCCTCCTCCTCCTCCTCCTCCTCCTCTTCCTCCTTCTTCTTCCTCTTCTTCTTCTTCTTCTGGAAGAGTTCATCAGAATTTCTACACAGATGATCATGTTGCTGGTGAACAGAGACAGTTTAACTATTCCATTTCCAAACTGGATGTATTTTACGTCTGTTTCTTGGCTCATTACAGTTGCTAGACCCTCCAGTACCATGTTGAATAGAAGTGGAGTGAGGACATTCTTGTCTTATTTGTGATCTTGGGGGGAAACATTATCTTTCATCATTAAGTATGGTATTGGCCCTACATTTTGTTTGTTTGTTTGTTTGAGTTCATGTATTTTGTTTTTTACTAATCTCTACATCCAACATGGGGCTCAAACTCATGACCCTGAGATCAAGAGTCACATGCTCCCTCAACTGAACCAGCCAGGAGCCCCTATTATTTTTATATATTATTAGATTAAATTTGTTAAAATTTAGTGAAGAATTCTTGCATCTATTCATAAGAGATATTGGTCTGCAGGTTTTTTTTTCTTATAGTGTCTTTGTCTGGTTTTGATATCAGCATTTGTCATTAGGGTTCTCCAAAGAAACAGAGCCAACAGGATGTGTATGTAGGAGATGGAAGAGAGAAAAGGAAGAGAGGGAAGAGAGAAGAGACAGAGAGAGGGATTTATTTTAAGGAACTGGCTCATGCACTGTGAAGGTTGGCAAGTCCAAAGCTGGCAGCAAACTGGCAGACTGGAGACCCAGGGAAGAGTTGATGTTGCAGCTTGAGTCTAAAAGCAGCCTAGAGATGGAGAGTTCTCTCTTCCTCAGGAGACCTCAGTCTGCTCTTTCTGTAAGACCTTCAACTGATTGGATGAGGCTCACCCACCCACATTATGGAGGATAACCAGCTTTACTCAGACTCTGCTGATTTAAATATTAATCCCCCCAAATACCTTCACCACAATATCCAGGTCTATTTGACCAAATATTCGAGTACTGTGGCTCAGCCAGGTTGACATATAAAATTAACCATTACACAGGATGAGTTTGGTCTCCATAGAATGAGCCGTAAGTATTCCCTCGTCAGTTTTCTGGAAGAGCTTGCAGAGAATTGGTATTATTTCTTCCTTCGATGTTTGGTAGATTTCACTAATGAAGTCTTCTTGGTCTGGAGTTCTCTTTGTGGAAAGTTTTTTTTTTTAATGTTTATTTATTTTGAGAGAGAGACACACACACACACACACACACACACACACACACACACACATCATGAGCAGGGGAGGGGCAGAGAGAGAGGGAGAGAGGGAGACTCCCAAGCAGGCTCCATACTCGGTACAGAGCCTGAACCGGGGCTTGATCTCACGATCATGAGATCATGACCTGAGCCGAAATCAAGAGTCGGATGCTCAACTGACTTACCCACCCAGGTGCCCCTGTGGAGAGGGTTTTAAATATAAGTTCAGTTTCTTTAATAGCTAACAGCCTATTTACAGGTTCCCTGTGTCACCTTCAGTGAGTGGAGTGCCTTCTCCTCCGTCTTCAAGCTCTACCCATCCTTCCCTTCAAGGCCCGGGTGAAGTCTGCTCTCTGCGTTGCTTCCCCCCGACGTCAGCTCTCCCTGTTTCTCCTGGGAACACTGTCTGTGGCACTCGCGGCTGCTTAATCTCATTTGTTTTTCTGTTGTTGTTCAACCTTCTGCATTCTTGGCCGCTCTTATATAACTGCAAGCTCTTTGAAGGCAAAACTGTTGGTAGCCCCTTAGCACTTCGCACAGTGCTGGTCTGCCACGTGAGTGGCGAGAAAAGCACTTGTGGAAGAAGCACCTAAATGATTAAATACAGAACTTTTAAGCCAGGAAAATGGCGAGCACTTTTTATGGTCACAGTCAGCACCGGGAGCTGTTCAGGGCGTTGGAGTGGGACAGTTCTGGCTGCTCATTCCAGCTCTGTCCCTCACTAGCTGTGCAACTTCAGTAAATAACCTCTCTGAGTCCTCCAACCTCATCAGGACAATATCTGTCTTATCTGCCTCGTTGAGTTGTCGAAAAGATTAAGTGAGCTAACGTGGACAGGGGACAGCGCTGAGGGCGATTTCTAGCGCACAGTCAGCGTTCACTAGACACTCGCCGCTAGACCGCCCCTTCTCCATCGTCAAGTCTGCCTGGGACAGAAGGGCCAGGCTGCTGATCAGCGGCTAGGGATGGTCGCATCGCAGTCTCCTCGTGAGCCTGCGTGTTGAGTGCACAGAGGCAAAGAACCATCGCCTCGACAGGGACCAAAACAGAGAAGCTGTACCCACGACGAGCAGCCCAAGGCTGAGTGGGCACAGCCGGCAGCCGAGGCTGCTAACCGCGAATGGCCTTTTCGGTCACGGCCATACACAGAAATAGCCCTGTGGTGAGCGGGGAGCTTCCTGAGGGCAAGAGAGGGAGAAGGGGGCCCGCTGGGGCTTGTCACAGCTCCGGCCTCCGCTCGGTGCAGACGGTGCAGACGGAGCAGAGCGCAGGGTGCTGGGTCAGGGCGAGGCCTTCCCCCTGGGCCCCGCAGCCCACATCCTGCTGAGCCAGACCACAGCAGCCGCCTTCTGGCTGCTGGCTGCCGGCTCAAAAGGTGAAGGGAGGGGTGCCCCCTCGCTCGACAGCACCTCCTTCCCCATGGGCCAGCTCAGCCCTGGCTTCCTCTTCCAGGCAGCTGGTGGAAATCTGGGTCCCCCGCCCCTTACACCTCACGCCGCCCGTCTGCCGCTTTCTCTTGCCTTCCAAGGCTTCTGCTTCTGTCCCTCTGTTTTCTGAACCGACCGCTCCAACCAGGAGCCATCAGTCACTTTCTGCCATCCTTATGTTTTTCTCCAAGAGAAGTTAGTCAGAGGACTATTATTTTTTCTTCTTCCTCGTTCTCTTTTTTATTTCTTCCCTAATGCCCTCGCCAAAGACAGGGTCACGTGATGCCCCCACCCGCTTGCATTTGAGATCATAGCCGGGGATTTAGTCACAGGGAGGGAGGACCTGAGGAAACAAGGCAGCCTCTGAGGGCCTCCCAGAAAAGAGGGACAGAAACTCTTTCAGCCAAATACACTTTATTTCTTTTCTCTCTCAGCTGACAAGGAGCCTAGCACATTCATGAAGATGCAAGTGACCATCCAGGGGCCTGCAGGGAAGGCGTGGGGGAGGGCGCAGAGGGCTGGCTCCGGGCCAGGGTCTGCGAACGGGGCAGGACCTCTGCCAGAGTTACCTGGTCCATCCCCACAAAGGGTCACCAAAGGGAGAGCTGGGAAAATGGAAAGGTAGATGGAGTAGTTAGGGGTGGGGGCAACTTCTGTGCAGGGAAGGGGGGAAGTGAAGGGGGAAGGGAGATCTCCTGCAGGTAGGAAGGGACCGGTGCTGGGGGGCGGGGTGTGAATCACAGAAATAAATACCCGGACAAGAGGGCCGTCCAGGTGTGAGGGGGTGAGGAGCCACGACGTTTCACGAGATAATGTGGCAGCGATATTCTAGGACTGAGTGCCGGCAGAGAAGGCAGGATGGAAGGAGCTGGGGACAAGGCTGCGGGGGGCGAGTTCTCCAGAAGGCAGAGGAGCAGTTCTCTCCTGGGGTCCAAGATTTACTCAGGGTCCAGGAAAGAGCAGGACCCGGAGAAGCCAGACCTGGGCCGGTAGGAGGGCGTGTCCTCAGAGCCGTCAGTTGCCTCTTTGATTCAGGCCCGAATACAGATCCTGGTGGCCCTTCCGGATGGGCTGAGGGTAGATAGAGAGGTCAGCAGGGTGGGGGGAAGTCGTTCCTATGACAGAAGGGCCCCTGAAGATCTAGCTTCAGTGCACTGGAAGGAATCCTGGACCAGGAGCAGGAGGCAGGCTCAAATTCTAACCCGGCATCTGCTGGTAACAGACTTGAACTTGCCACCGTCTGTAAGCCTCCGCTCTCCCATCGCAAAAACGGGACTCTACAGACCCATCTCTCAGAATTAAATGAAGTCACTCACTCATGCAAGTGAATACCACGTGCTTGGCTGGTGCTCGATAAATATTTGTCGAGTTTGCCCAGGTGTGATTCTCCAAATATTTAACAATCGGTGGTGCACCCACCACCCACCATCCGGAACAATCCTGCTGGTTGTCTGCTATGCCAGACATTGACTCTCCAGTTGGCCAATCGGGAGACAGTCTGGTGGGGGAGAGGCTGTGAGGTCCGGCAGTGTGTGTGTCGGGCAGGCCGGGCGGGAAGCTTGGGACTATTGGCGGCTGAAGGACTTTCACATTGCAACCACCGGTGTGACGGTACCGGTGCGTGCTGGTGGGACGTGGGTCCCGAACGTAGCGTGTGAGAACGCGCGGGTGTGGTGCTCCCCGTGCTGTCTCCCAGCTAACGAATAAGTCACAGGAAGAGGAGGGCTGCTCCCCTCCCCACGCCATGGCTGAAGCCATGGAAGGAGCCACACAGCCTCGGAAATGGCCCTGCTCTGTCACGAAGGAGACAGGGGTGTGCACAAGGCAGGTTGTCCTGAAGCCCAGAGTGAGGGGCTTCGAAGTGTCTGGGAGGCAAGAGGGACCGTCCCACCTGTGCCCTTCTCCCCTCGAAAGCTCCCCTCCCCCCACTCTGTCCCGTGTTACCTCGTAGTCTGGATTGGGGACAGGTGGTGGTCTCTCCTTGTTTTGTCCTGCAGGGGAGCGGGTGGGGGAAGGATTAGTTTCCATGAGGGAACACCCATCTCGTGGCAATGAGACCCAGGTCGGGGATGGCAAACCCCTCCGTTCTCTCCTCTAGGTCTTCCCTTTTCCCATCTCCGCCGCTCTTTCCCATCCCTAACGACCTCCATACTCTAGCATTTTAGGACTTTCCTCAGCTCAAAGTCCATTCATGTCTCCTTTCCCACGGGCAAGGGAAAGGAGAGGCAGGCGCTAATATCCCAAAGTCTCTGTCCCCACAGGCTGGGAGTGGAATCTGGCTCCTCCAGTGCGCTCAGGCATTTGGGGAAGCCATCCTGTTCGTGAGCTTTTTGCACTTTTCTAGGACGGGAAAGAGAGAAGTGATCTGAGATGTGACCCCCCTCTGTCCAGATGTGGGCCACACAGTGAACGTGCTATAGGAGCTGTCTTGACTTAGCGGTGGGCTTGCCACCCATCCTGGCCCAGGCTGGACGACCCCTTGGTGGGACTCTCTTCCAACTGATCCCCGTGGTCTTACCCCTGGGCCTGCCGCCAGCACCTGTTCCTCTCATCACAGTCATGGAATTGGCCTTTCTATTCTTGCTCCAGTGATAGACCAGCAGCAGCAGCCCCAGAGTGACGCAGATGTCAACCACGATGATTGCGACCACTGCCATCAGATCCACCTCTACGCAGTTCTTACACACTGTGGGGGATGGGGGGGAGAAGAAGAGAAATCACCGAGAAAAAAAGACACAGGATGGTAGACCCGAGCCGGCAACAAATAAAGGCAATTTTCCCTTTCCTACTCACACGCTTGTTGTGGCCAGAGCCAGACCTTCCAAAGTTTATAACAACAAGCAAAGGAAGAAGGTTATGGATAGACGCTCTGGAGTCGGATGATCCTGGGTTCAAGTCCCAGCTCTGTAACTGACTAGCTGTGAGGGTCGTGAGAAGTGTTTTCAACTCGCAAAGGCTCTGTTTCCTTTTGTATAAAATGGGAATAAAGTAGTACTTAACTCATGTCATTGTTGAGAGCGTTGTACGAAAACAAAGTTCTTGGCAAGTGTTTGGTATAGTGCTTGAAACTTAGTAAGCACTCGAAAAATGTTTGCTATCGCTATTTCGCCTTAGTTCTTGACACTTTATTATTTACTTATTTATAAGTGTTTACTTATTTTAAGAAAGAGAGAGAGAGAGAGAGAGAGAGAGAGAGAGAGAGAATCCCAAGCAGGCTCTGAGCTGTCAGTGCAGATCCTGGCTTGGGGCTCGATTTCACAAGCCATGAGATCATAACCTGAGCCGAAATCAAGAACTGGGCGCTTAACTGACTGAGCCGCCCAAGCGCCCCGACACCTTTTTGTAGCAGCTGTGCAAATCTTTCTGGAGAATTTATCTCTGGATAAAGCATCGGATAAACCCGTATCTGTGTGCCATCGTTCTGGATTCAATATCATGTGAACAATGCAAGCCTGTCTCTTGGGAAGCTGTTGTTTTAGATCTAGCGCTGAGTTTACCCAGACGGCCCCATATTGGTGTTTCATCTAGATTTCAGAAAACGCTGACACGGTGTGTCCCCTAAGGTCTCAGACTGAGTGTCAGAGAAGCGCAGAGATGCCGGGGGGCTGTGAGTTGAGTTAGGGGAAACGGTTGAGAAGGCCCTCTTGAAATGGTCCTTTCTAAAGTGTCCAGTAGTGTTTGCTCCGAGACCCATGTTACCTCTTGCTTTCAGGTAGAGATGGCTCTTCACTGGCGAGTTGCTTGTATAGCAGGCATAGTAACCACTGTCCTCCATTTCTGAAAATTCATCCAGACGTAGCCGTTCTTCATGTTGATTGGGTAAGTCTTCACCATTTTTTTCCCACTTTATTGAGTCACCTCTCAAATCCTCAGGGCATGTCAGCTCTACCATGGTCCCAGAGATGGAAACTCCATACCCTGGAAAACAGGAGAGAAGGGAAATTGGAGAGAGAAACCAGTAAGATTTTGGCAAAGGCAAATTAGTAGCGAAGAGCCAGATGCAGAAGGTCATTTGTCACCCAGGCCTTGGGTTTTCTTGTCAAAGGGGAACTCTGCTGGCTACGGGGCATGAAAGAGAGGATCTGAAGGAGAAGGGGAACTGGAGAACCTTTTTTTAAAAAAATTTTTTTAGTGTTAATTTATTTTTGGGAGAGGGAGAGAGACAGAGAAGGGGAGGATGGAAGTAAAGGAAAGTCTAGAAGAAAAATATTCCCTTTGGGAATATTTCCAAAATGGGAGTTGGAAATGTGATATTGGAAAGACCTCAGTTCTTGGGGTTAATCTCTCCCAGCCAATTCCTTCTCCTCTATCCACCCACCGGCATCCTCAGGGCATCCATGAAAGGCAGTTAAACTTACGTAGATATGGAGTTATCTGTGGAGGTGTCTCTTCTCCAGAACATGAGAAAAAGAAAGCACAGTAAGAAAATAAGCTTCGCTTAAGTTTCAGTTGTAGATAAACATTTTCAAGTGGGACCAGATACTATCCCCAAGAACCTCCAAATAAGACGCATCCTTTAGCGAGCCCCAAGCCTTGAAGGTAAGTTATGTCCTTAGCCCACGAAGCACGCTCTACACGCAGCTCGGATGCATCAAATTGCGGGCATACCAGCATGGGCTCCTAAACCTGGACCCACGGAAGTGTGGAGAGTCTTAAAACCCTAAAGCTGAAAAATTCTCAAAGT
>CM053575.1:105458466-105494163 GCA_028646485.1 Cryptoprocta ferox | reverse complement strand
TTTATTCCCCCCCCCCTCCCCCCGGCTTCTCCGCTATTGCCCTTCAATCATGTAAACGACTGTACTCATTTTAAGGGAATGGTTCTTCCGTAAAGGGTGGCTTTATTGTGAACTATCTCCTGAGTATAATCAACTCGCAATTATTGTCGTTAGAGGGAGGCACTATTGGTGGACCCAGGCACATTGCCCACAGCGGCCCATGTTGTCCTGGGAGGTGGGGCTGGGGTGCATCCTTGTTTTCTGGAAGATTTGTGGCCGGGACACGGGGCGGCACTAGGTTATGCTTAAGCCTGCATGTGGCGGCTGACACAGAGGAGATGTGCTCAGAGACAGTTTTTTCTTTGCTGGGGGCTTTCTGCTATAGGATGCTGTTGGGACAGGGTGTTGGACTGAATCGGAAGCCTGGTGTTTGAATCCAGATCTGCTTTAGGATGTGTGACCAAGGGCAAGTCATTGAACTTCTCTGAGCCTCAGTTTATTCATCTGGGAAGTGCAGATAAAAATACCAACCTCACAGGGTATTTGTGAGTAGTTAATGGATTATGAGCGTGAAAATGAATGGCACATAGCAGATGCTCAAGAAAAATGTTAGTTACTTTCTTCCTTTCCTTCTTGGGGCCCTGCTACAACGGAGAACAGAACTGAGTTCTGACCCAGTTGCTCAGGCAGCTCTCTGGCTAAGTCATCTGGGACGTAAACAAGTGATTCTCCAGATTTATCTATCTGCTAATAATTGGGATTTGAGTATAATGACGTAGATAGTTGATATTAGTTTGACTTAGAAATAATTTTTCAATACTATTTCTTAGAAATGTTATATAAACTAGAAATCATAAATAAAATAATTTAAAACTAAATAGACATTTCACTCTGCTTGCTGGGTTTGTTTGAAAAAGAAATGTAAAGGGGCGCCTGGGTGGCTCCGTGGCTTAAGCATCCGACTTCGGCTCAAGGCATGATCTCACAGTTTGTGAGTTCGAGCACCACGTCAGGCTCTGTGCTGACAGCTCAGGGCCTGGAGCCTGCTTGCGATTCTGTGTCTCCCTTTCTCTCTGCCCCTCCCCCCATGCTCTCTCTCTCTCTCTCTCTCTCTGTCTCTGTGTCTCTCAAAAATAAATAAACATTACCTGCTGGCTCTCAGGATATTTGCCTACTTAAAAGTCTACAGTTCTAAACTAATTCTAGATACACAATTTTTTAAATGTTTATTTATTTTTGAGAGAGACAGAGACAGAGTGTGAGTGGGGGAGGAGCAGAGACAGACGGAGACACAGAATCGGAAGCAGGCTCCAGGCTCTGAGCTGTCAGCACAGATTATGACACAGGGCTCGAACTCATGAACCGTGAGATCATGACTTGACCCAAAGTCGGACGCTTAACTGACTGAGCCACCCAGGAGCCCCTAGATACACAATGATTAAATAAAGGTATTTGGATTCCATTCCCTCTACCCCCTTTTCTCAAAACCAAACCAAAAAAACCCCCCAAAACTCATTTGCCTCATTTCTCCGATTTATTGTAGGCCGGACAGAAACATTCTTAAGAAATCTGGGGACGACCTGTGGTTTATTCTATGCTAAATGTAACCTCTATTGATTTAAAAATATGATGTATGTGTATACATTGGGGTTGAAAAAGAAATTTTAATACAAATTTGAGTAAGAAATTTTACAAATTCTCTCCAGAAAAACCAACTCTAAAACTAGTTTCAGAGGTGAATGGTGCTCTATTTCAACTCCTTTTACCTCTCTAGTTTTTAGTTTTTATCAATTCAGTTTAAATAATTTTGCGGGGCCCTACAAGTTAATAATCCATATAAAGTATATATTAGAAGGAAAGTAATCTTACTGCTAAGCAGTATGTTATACAGTGAATATTTGTGTTTTGGAATTTTAAAATTATGTAAGGTGGTAATAGTATCATGAATGGTTTAAAAATGTGTGGTGACTCGCTTATTTTAAGCGATCCACCAGTAAGTCAGGAAAATGTATTTTTAAATATGTTTTTAAAGGGTCTATTGAACATTTCTGAACAATGGATTTAGATAACTGCATAAAATAAATTACCACGTTTAAAAATAAATACATTGGGACGCCTGGGTGGCTCAGTAGGTTGGGCGTCCGACTTCGGCTCAGGTCATGATCTCACAGTTTGTGGGTTTGAGCCCCGCATCGGGTTCTGTGCTGACAGCTCGGAGCCTGGAGCCTGTCTTCGGATTCTGTGTCTCCCTCTCTCTCTGACCCTCCCCGGCTCATGCTCTGTCTCTCAAAAATAACTAAACATTAAACAATTAAAAAAATAAAAAAACATTAAACAAATGTTAAAGAATGAATTCGTGATTTACACATAAACTCATAGTGGCTCCCGTCCACACTTCCCTGAATGTTTGCTCAAGGATCCATGATGGTTAGCAACACACAGAGGCTCATCCCCCACAGACCCTACCGGTAGACCATTGTGTTTTTCCTCTGGTAGTTCTGGTTCTCAGTATTTATTACTATGATTGTCCTCAATACCATCTTGCCTCACGTTTGAAAAGAGGTCACGTAGAGTGAAAATCCTCTTACCTGAAGGGCTGACATTATCTGAAAAGGAAATGATAAGGAACTATTAGCTACATACACTTGTATCAGCTAAGAACCGACCCTGTTCCCCTGGGTGAGGACCTTCTGAAACCAATGTAACACTGTGTGTCAACTCTACTCAAATCAAAAAAAGAAAAGGAAAAAACAGCTGCATCCTGGGACTGCATCAACATGTCTGTGAGGTTGATGACCGGTGAGATGATTATGGACAAGTTTATATTTATCTCTCAAATTCTCTATGGTATTGGGGCGCCTGGGGGGCTCAGTTGGTGAGGCGTCCTACTTCAGCTCAGGTCATGATCTCACCGTTCGTGGGTTCAAGCCCCGCGTCGGCCTCTGTGCCGACAGCTCTGAGCCTGGAGCTGCTTCGGATTCTGTCTCCCTCTCTCTCTGCCCCTCCCCCACTCACGCTCTGTCTCTGTCTCAAAAATAAACATTAAACAAATTTTTAAAAATTCTCTATGGTATTAAAATGTAATATTCTAGATTAAAAAAAAGAAAGAAAGAAAACAACGGATCTCCAAACTCTTCATGGCTGTACGGGAACAGTTGTTTTGGGCTCTACCTCCTACATTAAACAACTGACGGCGATTTACACAAACAGATCCTAAGTAGTCATTTTGCAATATCAAATCATTGCATCAGACACCTTAAATTTACATTGTGTTACACGCCAATTATATCAATAAAGCTGGGGAGAACAATGAAGCTCCGTATTGCGCATAAATCGATGATAAAGAAAAATCAACTCTAAATGGCAATGGCACGCAGAAGACATGAGTTATCCTGAAACATGTCAGTGCTTTCAACATACTGCATCTGTCAATAAGGTAACGTTGGGGCGCCTGGGGGGCTCAGTCGGTTAAGGGTCCGACTTCAGCTCAGGTCACGATCTCACGGTTCTTGAGTTCGAGCCCCATGTCAGGCTCTGTGCTGACAGCTCGGAGCCTGGAGCCTGCTTTGGATTCTGTGTCTCCTTCTCTCTCTCTGCCCCTTCCCTGCTCATGCTCTGTCTTTCTCTCTCTCTCTCAAAAATAAACATTAAAAATTAAAAAAAATAAGGTAATGTTAAAGCATGCTGCATGGGAAAAAAGAAAAAAAAAGGATTCTAAAAACATTACAGAAGAGGCAGTGTCAAGGAATGTAGACTGGCCAGTGGCCGCCTTTAAACACAAAATTGCTTCACGCAGCTCAGAGAAGCTGATTGAATGGAAAGGCTTCCAATATTGGGACATTTCTGACTCTACCGCTGTGATCGGGAGATAAGTCCCGGCCAGGCGTGCTCACATGCGCGTGCACACAGGAATGCACATACGTACACACATTCAGAGCATTTGGATACGTGACTCTAAACCTGCACCCAGATGCTGCCCCCGGAGGCTTATTTGCCGCATGCCCGTGTACGCGTTCATGTCCTCTACAAAACGCCACATCAAACATGAAATGCAAACAAATGAAACTTTCGGCACTTTCCACTTGAACAGTTACAAGTTTTTTCTTTCGAATAGTTAAAACTCATTTTCCCTAGGATCTCTGCTGCTTTCCTCTTCCTGGAACTGCGTCTGGACGGACCAGGTGGTGGAAATGCCTTTCTGTAACGGGTCTCCGTGGGAGCCCTGTGGGTGGGGGCGGGGTGGGGTCCAGCCAAAGTTCCACTCACGAAAACAAAGACGGCGGATTCATAACAAGGAAAGAAAGCATATCTCACCTTCCTGCCCCCAAGCGCCAACTAGAACATAAATAAGAAAAAAACACACGAGTTAGTCAATGTGGGCGCCTGCAATTCCAAGCAGAACGGGTGATGTGGTCTAGTTTGACCGTTTCTGAACCGCCCCCGGACCACAGTCACACCTGTACCCCAGGTAAGTGACGCGAACCGCTGGGTGTGGACCTGGAGGTCGTGGTCCATTGGGATGAGAGAAAGCAAAGAAGCATCTAGCGTTAAATTTGAACGCTCAATATTTGACAAAGAGGGTTAGAAAAAGTTGAGGCGACTTTTTGGGCCGCCGGGGAAATAGCAAATGAATTTTGCAGCCTAGGCTCCGTTTTGAAAATCGGACTGTGGAAGAAAAACAAGTTCTTGTTTAGGAACACACGTTGAGATGCTCGTCCCATCTCTGCCTCCTGCTTGTCTGATGGTTCAGTTTTTCCATCTGTTTTCTGCTTGAGCCCGAGAGGGACAGATTTGAAATTCCAATTACTCATCAATTAGACCCTGTGTGTTGAAGAGCCGGGTCACATTTCCACTGGGCTCCTCAGTTAGCAATAACTTGGGTTCATTCCGATGACCAGTTTCCCTAATGCTGTCTTTTTAAGTTCTCCATAGACTCGGACTCTGTGTTGCCAACAGCCTCTGCATCGAGTGAGACCCCTCCACCCGCCCAGTGCCCGTCTATATGCAGAGCAGACTGGGCACATTCTCATGATGCCAAATCTTTAGGGATGCCTGGGACTTTGATATCCAGTCTCCCTCTCTCTCAAACCTCCCCCACCCCCACCTTAGAAAATGCCTGACCTCTCCTTGCAGGAGGCACGCCTTGCCCTTGACACTCAACATGTGTTCCTTGGACCAGTAGCAGACTTATAAGCGCCCGAGCTTACTCGAAAGGCCGAATCTCAATCCCCTGGTCCTACTGAAGCAGGAGCTCTAGAATCCCAGGTGGTTGGCGTGAGCATTCAAGCCTGAGAAACTCACAGCGAAGCAGGAAGCAGAGACACCATGGCTGTGGCCCTCTGAGATGGGAGCCCAGCTCTGACAGCATTTTCTAGGCCTCTGAAATAAAACCATCGCGCACCATTTTGCATCACGGAGCCTTGAAGTGCCCAGGCCTTCTAGACAGACAGTCCTGGCTTCCCAGGTCAGCTTTAGCCCTGACTAGCTGTGTGGTTCTACACAAGTCACGTAACCTCTTTGCCATCAGTTTCTTCATGGCTGAAATAGGGGCCGTAACGTTTGCCTCCCACGATGAATGCAAGAATGAAGTCAGTTGGCTCATGTAAAGAAGTGCTCTGGGTACAGTCTCTGGCACTTAACAAATGGCAACTTTTTTTTTTTTTTTTTTTTTTTTTAAATCTTATCTCCTATGAGACGTGGAGTTGCTCTTGGTTATTTATCCACTTATATTCTCCCTTGCTTCAAAAAGGACTAAGTTAATTGAAAGTTCTAAGTCACCTGAAAAGGACTGAAAGTTATGAGTTGTGTTTTGTCTCTCGGAGACCAGCCTTGCTCTCCCCCCACAGTTTGGGTTCAGTTCTCTGCCCTCCTCACAAGCGGTGGAGACTAGCTCTTCTGATCTCTTTTGTGTTAGTTCTTAAGGGCTGGGTAGTTCACTGATGAACGAGCTTGTCCTTGAAGGCAGGGAGACTTCGTTTTCGATAGCGACCGTCCCAAATGTCCCCCGAGCGGTCTCCCAAGCATCTCACCTTTTCCTCGGCCCGCAGGCGTGGATCCCTAGCCTGACGAAGCGCAAGTGGCTCCTTACATCTTCTGGTAAACGAGGTTTCTTGGTACCACTGGGCAGCACCAAGGGGGACTGTGGGCTTCCCACCCTCTGGAGAAATCCGACCCTTTCTCATTCCATCCTACTTACCTGACAGGAGACAGAGTCCCAGAACTCTCCAGAGGTTTCGGGATTGCATTATTCTCTCACCAGGTGGACACTTATTCTACCTAAGATGGCGGAGCCTGGTGGCTTATTACTTCTGAAAAAAGAAAGCGGAGGACTTTTTCAACCCCCCTGCTGCAGGCGAGGCCCCTGAGGGCACTGCTCCCAGGGCCGGGATGCAAAAGGGGGCCGTGTTAGGGGGAGACTCACCATTTTCCGAAGCAGGCACCTAAGGCTGGGAGGGGAGGCGAGTTTCTGAACCCCACACAGGAAGTGTGCAGGGGCTCTGGGCCTGCGGGGCCCTACGTCACTTGGAAACGTTCGAGGGAGCCACCTGGGTTGGCTGGGGAGAGATGGGCCCCACGTCTTCATCTTCCCATAGCACAAGCGACAGCACGCTGGCAAAACCTGAGGGTGAAATGAAAAGTACCTGCAATTTAACTGCCCGGGGCCTTGTACGGTGTAACTCCGCATTGGGACCCCCCTTCTCAAATCCCCCCTCTTCCCAGATAAGCTGTGACAAGGAAGGAAGCACTAAATATTTGCTTAAAAAAACCCCAGGATTTTAAGTAATCTCTACCCCCAACATGGGGCTCGAACTTACAACCCTGAGATCAGAAGCTGCGCGCTCGGCCCACTCAGCCAGCCAGGCGCCCCCTTGCTGTCTTTATGGTATATGTCTGCCAGGGAACAGCGAGCACAGACATCTTACTAACAAAACCTCTTGGCTTGGAAATACAAGTTGGCTTAAAACCACGAGATCCATTTTTATTTTTTTGGCCTATAATATTGACAGAAATAGTTTACCTTTTAAATAATTATTTATTTATTTTGAAAGAGACAGCGAGAGGGGGAGGGGCAGAGAGAGAGAGGGAAGAGAGAGAATCCCAAGCAGACCCCGCGCTGTCAGTGCAGAGCCTGACGCAGGACCCGACCCCACCAACTGCGAGATCATGGCCTGAGCCGAAATCAAGAGTTGGATGCTTAACTGACTGAGCTGCTCAGGCGCCCCTGCAAAAATATTGAAAAACACGACGTTCAGTGTTGGGAGGGGTAAAGGGTGAGAGTCTCGAAATCTGCTGGTGTGAGTGTAAATTGACAGCCTTTATTTGTAAGCTTACACTAACCAGATGCTTATCGTATGCCGGGCGCCGTGCTCCGGGCTTTGCCGACACACCTCATCCAATCCTCCAAACAACCCTCCAGGGTAGGTGGGTATCACTTTTACCCCCATCTTATACTTGGGCAAACCGCAGCCCGGACGCGTTACCTAACTCGTCGAGCACGGAGCTGGGACTCTGGAAAACACTTTGGCAACACTCACTTCGGAAGTGTATAGTGTCTGTTACCCTGCAGTTCTGTGCTGGGTACCGGTAATGACACCTGTAACAAACAGTCCTTGTGGATGGTAAGTGGATGATTTCAGGGGAGACGGTCGCTTAACCGGCTGAGCCAGCCGGGCGCCCTGACAGTAGCAACTTCTTCAAAAAAGGTTAGGGCTGCCTGGCTGGCTCAGTCGGTGGAAAGAAGATGAGGCTCTTGATCTCTGGGTTGTGGGTTTGAGCCCCACTTTGGGTGTACAGATTACGTAAAAATAAAAATCCTGGGGGCACCTGGGTGGCTCAGTCAGTTAAGCGAACGACTCTTGATCTCAGCTCATGTCTTGATCTCGGGGTTGTGAGTTCTGGCCCCGCGCTGGGCTCCACGCTGGGGGTGGAGCCTACTTAAAAAAAAAAGTGAAGTGAAAGAAGGTTTTAATGACAGAATTAATAGATGCACATGTTAAAAAGAACGAAGGGCACAGAAGGGGAAATGATGGCAGCCTCCTACCCACCTCGCCTCAGCCCTATCCCTCTCCCTAGAGAAAACCACTTTTAACTTTGTGGACTGTTTTCTTCTCGAGGTTCCCTTGTCTCTGAACGTGCACCGTCATCACTGGGGTTCTCTGGGAAACAGACTTTGAGACAGAGACTTGTGTGCAGGAGGCCCACCGGGGCGGGATGGAGGGGGGGGGACGCAGGAACAGCACCTGCAAGGGAAGGAAGCAGAACTAGGGGGCTGAGGGGAAAGGGGCACTAAGTCCAGGTCGCCACAGAGAGCCCGGCCAATGCCACGGGGAGTCCTCAGGCTGGGACCGCCTCTCAGGACGGTCCTGAATTGAGGCACCAGGCCCATCATCTGGTGTTGGAGGCGAAGTCTTCCCAGCAAGGGGGTAAGAACTTGGCCAAGGCAGCTGCTTCTGCTGAGGACAATGCCGGTGGAAGAGCTGAGCCGAGAGCCCTCAGGGGACACAGCGCCAGCGGCTGGGGGAGTGAGCAGTCCTCAGGGGACTGCCTGGGCGGCGCCACATGGCACAACACGGTTCACCCCTTCTCGTGTAATGATTTCAGCCTCCCTTTGAACAGCCATTTCAGGACTCTGCGTGATCTCTTTTCAGGGAGAAGCTTAGAAATGGAAAATTAGTGGGACCAATTGTGGGCCCACCGAACCGCCGCTCTGGGGCCCCATCTGGTAGCCATCTCCCTCCTTTGTTGCCCAGTCTGGATTGCCCCCGGCCGTGGCTGGCACTTCTGCTAACCTAGGGGAAGACTTAGCTTGAGGAGTCCGAGCCCCAGGAGTCTGCTCGCTTGGCCTTTTCAGGCTGCGAACCCCGGCATTTTGTATGTATTCTCCCTGTTCCCTGCAGCCCTGATTCCTCCCGATGATAAAGAGAGATTCCTTCTGCTGCAAGAGTGAATCTTTTTTTTTTCTTTAAAGTAAGCTCTCTGCCCAAGGTGGGGCTTGAACTCACAACCCTGAGATCAAGAGTCACATGCTCTACTGACTGAGCCAGCCAGGCGCCTCAAGAGAATTTTTTTTTCCCCTTGCCTCCGGTCTCTTGGCCATGGTAGGGAGCAGGTATAGCTTAGTGTAATAGAACTCTTGCTGGGTACCGTGATGGGAACACTGTGCTTCTGGAAACCATGGCCTCTAGAAACTCAGAGTCTAGAGTTACGGGGAAAGGAAGCACGAATTTCCTGACTGGTTCACTGGGAGCGACGGTAAGCATGAATACTCCTACTGCCAACCCTTAGTTCCTGGATGCATGGATTCTAGCTCCTGGGGACAAAGTCCCAGGTTACAGCCATCGACTTAACATGTATGACACCACAGCCTGAAGGATCGTGCCCCAGGCTGGGTGTCACCTCTGAGTCGAAACCTTAGTTATATCTTCAAAAGGCTTTTCCATTGATCCGTCAGCTAGCAGCTTCGGGCTGGGCGTCGTGTATGATAACACCAATGCATCCTATGGTCGCACGTCCACGTACCTTTGTTATAAAGCAGGTCCCAGGGTCCCTAGTGATGCTACGCAAGATCTCATGCTGACGGATCCGACAATATGTGAACTCTTGAATAGTGGACTCTGCAGGCAAGAAAGTCAAAGCCACACCCAGAATATGTATCAGTTCCTACGAAATGAATCAAGTCCTTTCATTTGGAGAGGATCCAATGTAATCAACTTCCCAAGAAGCGAGTCATTGGTTGCCTGGAGGGAGGGTCCCAAACAGGAGGCTCAGCGTTGGACTGTTTCAGTGGCAACAGCATCTAGATCAGCCTCGGCGAGTGGGAGCCCTCACCGTTGTACCCAGGTATAGCCTCCGCCACTGCTGCCACGGCTGCATTTATAAGCCCCACCGTCCCTGTTTTGGGAGGGCCAAGGGCAGACGCTAGTTGACACCAGCTGGCCGAGTCCTTGTCTTCTACCTTGTGCGGTAGTGCCTGTTCCGTGAGGGATGTTCTCTGGTGGGGGTTATGTGACGCAAAGTCCTTCACATTTTATGATTCCATAGGTCCATAGACACGTGTCTTCTCCATCCTTCCTTGCCCCCAAGCTTCTAATCTCACTTGTTCTAGGCCCCTGACCAATAAATTAGTAAGCCATTCATCACGGTCCACGCATCTCTAGCAGCAGGCCACTTGTCTTCCCACGCGAAGTGGATGACCATGGACAGGGCCAGAAGCTTCCCGTCACTACTGTCTCTCAAGTGGGGAGGCAGGACTGCAACCGTTCATTTTGGCTTGCATCCCCACACCGAGCCGACGTCTGCCCTACCCTGTTGTTCCTCTTTCCCCATCTCCCTTGTGTCACTGGAACCCTGTTGTGCAGAGGTTGCCCGAGATCCTCAACCTCTTCCCACAGTGCTTTTCCCCATACGGCCTATCTTGCAGAAAGCGTGCCTCCTCTTCTCCTTCCCTCCTCAAGACACTTCTTGTCTTTCCCTCTGTCCAAATGCCCTTATCTCCTATAGGACAAGAATAAAAAGTTGGACTCGTTGTTCCTCATGATCTCTTCCAGCCCATTATATTTCCCCTCTTCTGCACAAAAGCCTTGTGGAGATGCTGTTGGTGTCTTACGCTACATCCCCTTAGCCCATCTATGACCTCAGCGGCAGCTCTGTGGTCACTTCTGTTGTCTCACCTCAAAAACCCGTGCAGGAAGGCACGATCCTGAATGGGCAGGAGAGAGTAGGGACTTGCTGCCCCCAGAGGCAGCCCTGAGCTGGTGGGAGAGGAGATCGTGGATCATGTCCCCAGCCTTCTATCAGTCAGAAGATTGATTCATTTCCTTTTTTTAAAAAAATTTTTAAACGTTTTTTAAAAAAATCCGTTTTAAACATTTAAAATCATTTCTCTTTCTTGAGAAAGAGAGAGAGAGAGAGAGAGAGCGAGCATGAGCGGGGGAGGGGCAGAGAGAGAGAGGGAGACACAGAACCCGAAGCAGCTCCAGGCTCCGAGCTGTCAGCACAGAGCCCGAACTGTGAGATCATGCCCTGAGCTGAAGTAGGACACGTAACCGACTGAGCCACCAGGTGCCCCTCATCTCTCCTTTCTGGTCTTACTGTCCCTGCGACCTCATCGTGGCTTCACAGGATCAACTCCCTAATCGACTGCCCGTCTCTAAGTCCTGCCCTCGGCTTTCTCCCCTCTCCTTCGGCCGGTTTGCCAACCACCTTGCGAGCACTCCTTCACATTCACTAGTGACTTACGCACCGGGTTTGCACTTTTTCTCTGTGCCCTCAATATTCGAGTAAGGCCCAGTGGGCCATCCTTCCCAATCTGGCTTCTCATATCCTTGACTCCCTCAGTCTCTGGGGCCTTTCTGCCCCCTCCACCTCAGATAATCCCTGAGGCACACTCTTGACTGTCATCACCTGGGATCTCTCCACATCGGAAATCTCAAACTTTCTAGCTTTTGATTTTTCTTTGTCTGCAAAACATTCCATTGGTTAGAGGTACTTTTATTCATTTGACCAAGCCTCTAGGTTTGGTTTTACATTCCTTTTGTTGTTGTTATTTCAAATAATGCTGCAGCAAAATCCACAGACACCTGTCTCTTTCAGCAAGTGTATCTGTAGGATAAGCTCCAAGAAGAGAGATTGCTGGACCAAAGGATAAGTGCAGCTGAATTTTGACAGATAGTTTCAAACTGCTGTCCCCCAAAGTGGTACCAATTTATGCTCAGAGTCTGAATGTTATGTTTCATCGTAGCTTTGTTAATGCTGGAGTTTTTCTCTCTGAAAAATTTTATTTATATTTTAAAATGAATTTCTATTTTCATCGAAATCACACAGCTGTCAGATTAGCACTGCAAGGCTTATAACAAAAACCAATAATCTCCTGCCTGCCTCTTCCACCCCTTAACCCATTGGAGTTGATTTTTTTTAAATGTTTATTTATTTATTTTTGAGAGAGCGTGAGAGAGAGAGAGAGAGAGAGAGAGTGAACACAAGCAGGGGAGGGGCAGAGAGAGAGACACACACAGAATCCAAAGCAGGCTCCAGGCTCTGAGCTGTCAGCACAGGGGATGATGTGGGATTGAACTCATGAACTGTGAGATCATGACCGGAGCCAAAGTTGGCCGCTTAACTGACTGAGCCCCCCAGGGGCCCCTGGAGTTGATTTTTGTATATGATATAACTAGAAATTCGTTCTCATTTCTTTCCGTATGGCACTTTCCCCACCTCCATATTTTTGTCTTTCCTTTCCCCAGGCTCCTGAAGTGCCACTTGCACTGTATGCCGAAGTTTCAAACGTGTAAAGGTCTAACTAATGACCTCTACATTGTTCCGTCTCTAGGCCAGCACCCCGCCATCTTAATTTTTATAGCTTTCTACTAAATTCTGGTATCTGATAGCGTAAGTTCTGTATCCTTGTCTTTCTTTTTGGAAGTGTCTTGGCTACTCTCGGCTTTTTACTTCTCCAGATAAATTTTAGAATCGTCTTAACAATTTCACTAAAAACTCTGCTGAGGGGCACCCGGGGGGCTCAGTCGGTTGAGTATCTGACTTCAGCTCAGGTCATGATCTCGCGGTTCATGGGTTCAAGCCCCGCATCGGGGTCTGTGCCGACAGTGCAGAGACTGCTTGGGATTCTCTCTCTCTTTCTGATTCTCGCTCCCCCCCGCCCCTCCACCCCCAAAAATAAATAAATAAACTTTAAAAAACTCTGCCGAGATTTTGTTAGAAAATGGAATAAACTTAAATTGGGGAGAATTGATTATCTTTATGATGTTAAGTCTTTGACTACATAAACATGGTATAGCTCTCCATTTATTTAGGTTAATAAAAATGGCTTTTACAAATGTGGTAGCTCTACTAGGTCGTATGCATATATCATATGTCACATATCTCTAGCTCGTATACATCTTTTGTTAGATTTTTGTTGGATATACCTTCACACTATAGTAGTGGTACAGTAGGTGACATATCTGTTTTGTTTTTAGTTGGTCGTTGTTAGGTATAGAAATGTTTATTAATATTATATGTATTACTCTTATATCTAGTTTCATTGTTAAATTCTATTGTCCTTAATTATTTGTTTTTATTCTTTTGTTTGGCGAAGTAAAAAAATCATGTCATCTGCAAACAATGACAGCTTTATTTCCTCTTTTTTGTTCTGTGAGCCTCTACTTTATTATCTTGCTGTACAGCTCTGTGTAGGGCCTCTGACAACAGTAAATAAAAGTGAGGACATCAGGCATTCTTCCCAATTCTTTTTTTTTATTAAAAATTTTTTTAATGTTTTTATTTATTTTTGAGAGAGAGAGAGAGACAGAACGTGAGCAGGGGAGGGGCAGAGAGAGAGGGTGACACAGAATCTGAAGCAGGCTCCAGGCTCCGAGCTGTCAGCACAGAGCCCGACGCGGGGCTCGAACTCACGAACCGTGAGATCATGACCTGAGCCGAAGTCGGACGCTCAACCGACTGAGCCACCCAGGCGCCCCTTCTCAATTCTTAATTTAGGAATGAATCTGCTATTTCCCCATTTAGAATAATATTTGCTGTAAGATTTTAATAGATACTCTTTATCGAGTTAAGGAACACCCTCTAGTTCCAACTTACAAAGAGTTTTTATCCTGAATAGGCAAGGGACTTTATCCATTGCTTTCTCTGCTTCTCTTGAGATGTTCCTATGGTTTTTCTCTTAATCTGCTTTTGTGGTCAATTACATTTATAGATTTTCTAATTTTTAAACATTATTATATAACTGCTATCTCTTAATCTGTTTATGTGCTCACATTTATAGATTTTCTAATATTAAACATTGTTGTATAACTATTTGGTAGTGGGGGGTTCTATCTTTCTTCCTTTCTTCACCTGGTTGGATTCAATTTGCTAATATTTTGTGTAGGATTTTTGTTTCTGTTTTCATGAGTGAAATAAGCTTGATATTTCTTTGTTTTGTCTTTATCCGACGCATCAGGTTATGCTGGCCTCAATGAATGAGTTAAATAGTATTTTATTTCTTCAATATTCGAGAAGCATTTAGCTTTTTCTGGCATGTTACTTTGTTTAGCACTCATTCACTTATTTTTCAACTTGTAAAGCTTTGTTCCGTTTCCTATCTGCTGCTGTCTTCTTATTCTCCTTGTCTTTTCTGGGTATGTGCCATTTTAGTAGCATATATCAATGTTTGTTCAGTTTTTCATGTTTAACCAAAAATCTGGTGTCTCTAGTTCCTTTCTCATCTATGCATTTATCCGTAAAGGTTGACTAATTGAGGGTTGGTTATAGTACAGAGTAGGTTCAGGTCTGAGCCTGCATATTCAACTTTAAATTATTCATTTTGATAGAAGACCTAAGAAGCCTTTCTATAACATAAAATGGTATCTAATTCAGAAGATAATTTACCAACCCAAGAGCAATGTACGCACTCAGTACGCAGACTGTAGCCTCAAATACTATTTCCCAATAAAGTCACCTGGAATCCTTGACGAATTACGATTTCAGGTCTAGGGCAAGACATGTACAGGGTCAACCTGGAACATCTATCTTGTCATGGGTCAAAGGATTATCATGTGAGGAATTACCTTGATGCTATGATAGCCATTTAACATACTACATAACACACAATTCCAGAGATCACAGAACAGTATGGCTCACAGGCAAAATTAAGATCTTTGAATCATTTGGTTTATTAAATCCATGGAAAATATGTAGTGAAAAGCAGTGGGAGGGAGGTGGGGAAGGTTCACTCCCTTAGGATAGGGTGCACGTCAGTGGAAGAAGGACCCAGTGTGAATCCTGTGCTATGTGATGTTCATGTGTCCTGTCTTACTCTCTGCTGCACCGGCCTGTTAGGAGGACTAGGGTTGTGGGTGAGCAACGGGATTCAGCAGACTGATGGTGGCTGGTCCCCAAGCGCTCTTGCCCTCGATGGGGCTCAGGACACGCTCCCCCCACTACGACACCTTGGCATGGCGTACGCTTTAAGCTGAAGGAATCTGAGAAAAAGGCAAAGAGAGCAAGATCACTCTGATCTTTCCCAGCCCCTCTCCCCTGAAACAGATCATAAATTCCCCATGTGAGGGGTGCCTTCCCCATGCCCGCAGGAAAGGAGCATCCTTATCTCGGCCCCAAGAAGAATCTGAACAAACGGTCCTTGCTAAGATTCTCCCCGGTTTACTGCAATGACCTCACACTCCTCTACTTAACATCCCTCGACAAGCGTCCACTCTTCATCAAACGTGGCGTAAAATACTCTGGCCTGTTTCTCTTGAGTTTTCATTTCCTTGTGAAGGCTCCTGTGTCCCATAAAACGTACAGGAAATACATTTGTAGGATCTTGTCCTGTTATTCTGTCTTTGTCAGCCTGGGTAGAAGAAAGCTTTCCCTCTCCCACTCTCTGGTGTAGGAATGCAAGGGCAAGAATTCCAGGCTGTAGATGGAGCTTACAAAGTACATGACGGGTCGCTGTGGGTTTTATCTGTAAACCTTAAGGCAGAGGACACAGTGCCAGAATGGTGTCACAAAGAGATAGCTGATTTAAGATCTTATAAATATTGAGTGTCTCATAAATATTTGGGTTTTGTGTGTCTAGTGAATATTCAGTGCCGCGTTAGCTTGACCGTCTCTTCCCGTATCGGCGGGCGTCTGTTTGACTCATCAAGGTCTAACTTGTTTCACAAGCTACTTGCTTCTACATTTAATTTCATCTATCCTCTTTATTTGTTTCCTTCTCTTATTTTCTATACCACACTTGAATATTCTGGCTTTTCAAAATGTTTATTTGTTTTTGAGAGAGAGAGAGAGAGGGAGACAGAGGATGTGAAGCAGGCTCTGTGCTGACAGCAGAGAGCCCATGGTGGGGCTCAAACCCATGAACCGTGAGATCATGACCTGAGCTGAAGTCGGATGCTTAATTGACTGAGTCACCCAGATTCCCCTAATATTCTTTTTTTTTTAAAGTTTATTTATTTTGAGAGGGAGAGAGACAGAGAGAGAGAGAGAGAGAGAGAGAGAGAGAGAGACGGGGGGGGGGGGCAAGGAGGGGCATAGAAAGAGGGAGAGAGACATATTCCCAAGCAGGCTCTGTGCTGTCAGCGCAGAGCCCTACACGGTGCTCAAACTCACAAACTGTGAGATCATGATCTGAGGTGAAATCAAGAGTGTGATGCTCAACCAACTGAGCCACCCAGGAGCCCCAGACTGGAATATTCTTAATATTCTTAAATAATACAGCAAACACATATTCCAAGGACGCAGGAGCTAATTTGAGGAGGGTCCCACTGCTCAAAGACGGGATAATCTGAGAATCAATAAGGGTAATAATTACAATGCGTGAACTGCATCAAACATGTTTAGTGACATGAGTTTATAATGACACTACAAATAAACAAACACAAGCAAAAATAAATCTTTAACTGGTAGCCATTGGATGATGCTAGTGAACTAACTCATTAGGTTCAAAATGGGTCTTTCCTACATGAACTATCCCACTGGTAACTATTTAGTAGATGAGGAGGTTTCTCTTTCTAGAAGTAGTCCAGGCAGCAAACGAGGCAGGAACGATGGCTCTAGAATATCACCGTATTGCAACACCAAATGACTGAATAGGCCTCAGCACTGAGCGTCAAAGACTGATAATATCCCCCAAAAAGACAACCACACGTTATGTACCTGCATCTTGAAGGAAGAACACTCCACAGGCGAGGGAGTCTTGGACACAGAAAGCCAGCTCGGAATCTGAGCGAGCCCCAGTGTAGTTAGTGTTGGCTGTTGAGTGTGGTCAGCATCACCTGACAACTTGTTAGAAATGCAAATTTTGAGGACTGCCTCAGACCAGCGTCTGAAACTCTGAAGGTGGGGCCGGGCAATCTGTTTTAACAAGCCATTCAGAGGACTCTGACACCTTCGGGAAGGACTGAGACTCCCTGCCTTAAATACAACACCCGTTGATAGGAAAAACCAAGGAGCATATTACACGACATCCTGGTGATTGCCGGCAAAACAAATCCAGACTGTGGAAAACGCTGTCAGATGAATGACTCAGTTTCTTTACATTTACGTTGTAAGGAAATAAGGAAGAGTTGAAGGGGAACCTCTGTTTTAAAAGAGACTTGGGTGTGGGGGGTGCCCGGATGGCTCAGTCAGCTCAGGTTATGAGTTCGAGTCCCGCACAGTCAGCTCAGGTTATGAGTTCGAGTCCCGCATTGCGCCGTTTGCTGTCAGCACAGAGCCCGCTTTGGATCCTCTTCCCCACCCCCACCCCTGCCCTCTGCCCTCCCCCCACTTGCACTCTCTCTCTCCCTCTCTCTCAAAAATAAATAAACATTAAAAAAGTGTTAAAAAAAAAAAAAGAGAGAGACTTGGGGAACATATGGACCAGTGGCAAAGTTTGGATCTGATTTGGATAATTCAAATAGACAAACTGTAAATTTTCAAATAACATTTATGAGATAATCAGAAACTTTAACATTGGCTATTTGATATTTAGGAAACGTTAATTCTTTTTAGGCATGATGATGGTTTTGAAGTTATATTTATGGGTGAACTGATGTCTTCAATTTGTTCAAAATGATGTTGGACGGGTGGGTGAAGGTATAAATGGAAAAAGGTTAACCATGGGTTGACGATAAGTGGGTGCAGGTGATAGATACCGAGGATTCATTAAACCGTTTTGTCTGATCGTGCACAGGTTTGAACACTGTCGCCGTAAAAGCGTAAGGAAAGGATTACCTTTGCCTCTGTGGGTCTTTGTGGGACCTCACGGGAAGAAGTTTGGATTTAGATCCAGAACCCCCAGAACGAGCCCTGGTTCTACCATTTATTTTGTAGCAGGAGCGAGCTGGGTAGCTGGGTCAATCGCTTCCTCATCTCCTTCATCTGGAAAATAAGGCAGTGAGAATTACATGATGTGTTCGAATGCTTTGCAGAAAGCTTTGCAAAGGTTCTAGTATCCACTGACTGAGTTCTATGGAGCCAGATATGGCATCTCTTTTATTTCTTACTTTTTTATGTCTTTATTTTATTTTGAGAGAGAGACAAAGCGCGAACAGGGGGAGGGGCAGAGAGAGAGGGAGACACAGAATCGGAAACAGGCTCCAGGCTCCGAGCTGCCAGCACAGAACCTGACGCGGGGCTCGAACCCACGGACTGCGAGATCATGCCCTGAAGTCGGACGCTTAACCGACTGAGCCACCCAGGCGCCCCTGGCGTCTTCTAATATTTTTTTTCAACAGCGTTGATTATATAACAGGTGCTCTGTAAGTGTTTAGCTTCAGTATTCTTAGTCAATCAACTCACTCTTTATTAAATGAACGAATAAATAGGTATATTCCAAATTCTAGGTTTCAGACCCCTGGAGCGTTCATTTAATGATTTTTGGTCATTCGTTCCATAATTAAGACTTTTAATGAGTGAATGAAGGTAGGAGAAAGTTTCTGACAATTATTTAATATGTTACATTATACACATTCAGGTAGAATCTATTCTATGTAGGTTACTATTTGCCCCTCTTATTTCACGATGGCTCCTAGGCTCAAAACAGCGTCAATGAGAAGCCCTTGCACAGTGTAGGTGTTTCAGTCTTAGAGATGATCTTCATGAAAATCGGCAAAGTTAAAGCGGAGGCTGATTTCAGGTGTTCACTCTTGGAGCTTCCTTGGGTCCCACCAGAGGGAGCTCCATACCGCTCAGCTCTACTGAGACTCTTCCGTGAGCGTGCGTGCGTTCCCCCGGTTCGCGAGTGTGTACTGAGCATCTATTATGCGCCTAGCAGTTTTCCCCGCAGAGGACTCTGCCCTCGAGGGACTCAAGTCTAAAGCGGAGACAGACATGTAAACAGGTAATGATGGCATATAGTGTAGCGAGGCCTGTAATAAAAGTGTCGCAAGGTGTTAAGGGAGCCATTAACTCAGGCTGCAGGAGGCAGGGAAGTCTTCATGGAACGTGAGCTGAAGCTCGAGAGGCCAATGAGACTTTATCGGGTGGACAGAGGAGACAGTGGCTTATCGCGTGGACATCGCACATACAGGGGGGAAGTAAGAACCAGCAGGTGATTAGTGCGGAATGGCTAAGAATTAAGGTTCAGGGAGACTGGAGAAAGGGGAAAAGGGCTTGAATACTTGGCGGGGGCCAGATCATCAAAGGTCTTCATCTATGAAGAGAGAAGAGCCACTTAGTGTGTATATCACCTCGATAACTATACGAGAGATCTAAGCTCTATGAGAGATTGTATCCTTATCAAACTTACGCACAAAATAGTTATTTAGTTTTTTGTGGGTTTCTGTTGGGGTGGTTGCTTTTTCAGATTTTATTTTTAAGTCATCTCTACACCCAACGTGGGGCTCGAACTCACAACCCCGAGATCAAGAGTCACACGCTCCACCGACTGAGCCAGCCAGGGGCCCCTAGTGTTTTGTTTTTTAGAGGGTCGTCAGGGACCATTTACACACTTCGCAAGATCACCGTTCTCATGATTTCATAATCGATGGCCACTTTGGTGCTCACTTTCTCTCGCGTTCTTAGGATTTGGCTGAGGTGACTTAAGTGTGTCCAAGAATCAAACTCACTCTCAAAAGCAGGAAGACTTGCCTCCATTAAGGATCTCAAAAGAAAAATCGTGGTTCAGCCTTCTAAGGCAATTCCGAAAGAGTCATTCTAGAAATGTCTGGGGGGATGTCAGCAGCATTAGAACAAAAGCTTGCACTGAAGGGGACAGTTTTAATTAATTAACTGATTTTATTTTAAAAATGGAGGCGCAGTTGATACACGTTACATTTGTTTCAGTTTTATTGAAACTGAATGTCTGTGACCGTTTTATTGAAGTCCAGATCCCCAGTGCCAAGGTGACAGCTTTAAACAATAGTTTTTGCTCTGTCTTTAAAAGAAAGACATTTCCTGCGGTCACTGACGCGTGGGGCTGCGTGGAGGGGACCGAGAGGAAAGGGCAGAACTTTCCCTGAGTTCCCAGTACTGAAGCTGGGGGCGGACCCCCACCGAGAGGGGCACAAGGCCGTCCCTCTCTCGCTCTGACTCACCTGAGAAGACTCACATCCTGTTTGCCTGGGCAGGCGGCTGGCTGCCCCTTCCGCCCAGAGACACTGAGCGGACGAGTCCAACCTGCTCCCCGGGAGGCCTCAGTGGGAGTGGAGGGGAGGCCAGGGGGGCCGACAGGCCTTAGCTCACTCAGCACCTTGGCCGGCCTCAGCCTTCCCAGATCCCCGACACCAGCGGGCCTGAGGCCTGGGGCGGCTGCTTGGTGACAGAACGGCCTGGCTTGGGTTTTGTTTCTGAGTCAGACGGAGTTGGAAGGCTGACGCGCTTTAGGTCAGGACGGTGGACTTCTAGGATGTAAAGGGCTGGACGGAAGGGTTCTTGGAGGTCACCTGGTCCACGCCCTTCATTTTATACGGGTGCAACCCGAGGACCCGAGAGTTTAAGTAGGGTGACCCTGCCTCCCGGTGTCCTTGGGCCAGTCCTGGGGTCTGCCCGTGTTTCGGGTGTGAGTTTCAAGAACGCTGCGTGTACTCTCTGGGGTGTCCTGGCTTGGACCATAAATTGTAGGGCCACCCACACCCTGACTTGAAAGAAAAGCGAGGCTACGAATAGGTGGGGAGCGGTGGAGAAGGACGGTTAGAGGCAGGAGACAGGATGAAAAAGGGATAAAGGTACAGCTGGCTGGCTCAGTTGCTGGAGCCTGTGATTCTTTTTTTCTTAAGTTTTTAAAAAAAGTTTCTACTTATTTATTTTTGAAAGAGAGAAAGAGAGCAGGGGAGGGACAGAGAGAGAATTCCAAGCTGGCTCTGCCCTGTCAGCACAGAGCCTGATGCGGGGCTTGAACTGTGAAGTCACGACCTGAACCGAAACCAAGAGTAGGCCGCTTAACCAACTGAGCCACCCAGGCTCCTTGGAGCCCGCAATTCTTGATCTCACGGTTGTGAGTTCAAGCCCCACGTTGGACATAGAGTTCATTTTTTTAGTTTTTAAAAAATGTTTGTTGATTTTTGAGAGAGAGGGTGCAAGTGGGGGAGGGACAGAGCAGGGGGGACAGAGAATCTGAAGCGGGCTCTGTGCTGACAGCAGTGAGACCCACGTGGGGTTCAAACTCAGGAACCGGGAGATCATGACCTAAGCCCAAGTTGGACACTCAACCAACTGAACCACCCAGGTGCTCCACAGAGTTTACTTAAAAAAAAAAAAAAAAGATGAAAGTAAGAAAGAGTTTAGCATGTCAGGTCTCTTCTTCGGTCATTCCGTTGCTAAGTTACATTTTCCTTCATGAGTTTTTGCTTCCCAAGAGAAAAGAATCATAAACATAAATTTTAAAATTTTAGCTAATTCAGAATTTCTTATTACTAGTACTATGGTTGAACTCGGTTGGGCTGTTATAAACGAATTACTACGAATCATCCGTATAAGAATACCAACGAAACAAACCAGGGCAAAAAACTCAAAATTGGTAGTAGCTTTTTTTTAAAGGTATTCTTTCTTTTTCTTTTCTTAACTTTATTTATTTCTTTTGAGAGAGACAGAGACGGTGCGCATCGGGGAGAGGCAGATAGAGATGGGGACAGAATCCCAAGCAGGCTCTGCACTGTCAGGACGGAGCCTGATGCGGGGCTCGAACTCATGAGACCGTGAGACCGTGACCTGAGCCAAAACCAAGAGTTGGATGCTCAACTGACCGAGCCCCCCAGGCGCCCCGGTAGGCTTTTTGGTGAAAGAGCAACCCGACTTCCGTTTTGCCTGGAAGAAAGAATTTTTACTCAAAACTTACGCTCCCACTATTGTCCTTAAAAGAACTCACTTGTGCTAAAGCCAAGAGCCGTTTACTCGCTCACTAATGTTTGGAGAACACCTACTCTGTGTTCGATGGGGAAGCCGGGGCACCTCTTTCCAAAAGGCTGATGAACTGCTAATGACTGTGTTTCAGTGAACAATTACAAGGATTTTATAAGACTGTCGTATCCGGCTGATGGTTTGGAATTCACTTTGTTCCAGTGTATCTTCATTAAAATGTAAGGTCATTGGTGTAGAGACTTTTTAAAAACATGTTTATTTTGCGACAAAGAAAGAGAGAGAGACAGTGGGCAGAGAGGCAGAGAGAGAGGGAGAGGGAGTTTCCCAAGCAGGCTCTTTGCCGTCAATCTGGACCTGAGCTGAGATCGGGAGTTGGATGCAGGGGCGCCTGGGCTCACTTGGTTAAGTATTCATCAGCTCAGGTCATGATCTCCCGGTTCGTGGGTTCGAGCCCCGCATCAGGCTCTGTGCTGACGGCTCAGAGCCTGGAGCTGCTACAGATTCTGTGTCTCCCTCTCTCTCTGCTCCTCCCCCACTCACACTCTGTCTCTCTTACTCTCAAAAATGAATAAATGTTAAAAAAATTAAAAAAAAAGGAGTCGGATGCTTAACTGACAAAGCCACCCAGGTGCCCTGGGACTTTTTTTTTAAGTCAGATTTTTATTTACCTAGCTGTAGAAAAGTATACAGTCGGAAGAGTGCAGCCTGATGAATTTTCGGAGTGAACATACCCATGAGCAAGCACCAGGCTAGAGAAACAGCATTTTTCTAATTCCAGAGCCTCACTCATGCTCCCTTCTGGCCACTGTCCTCACACCAAGGGTGACCTTGGTCCTACCTTGTACCACCATGATTAGTTTTGCCAGTTGTGAAACTCCATATAAATGAAAGCATATAGAGAATATTCATAGGGTTTAAAATCACGTACATTCGTTGCCAATATTTACAGAGTGCGTTATTTAAAAAATCCAGATGTTTTTTAAAATAAAAGATGTGACAGGATCGTTGTGGCGATAGAAATGTTTTGTATTTTGACAGAATCAGTGTCAATATCCTGGTTGTGATCCTGTGCTAGAGTTTCGCAATATGTTACCATTGGAGGAAACTGAGTCACACCATCTCTGTTACTTCTTACAGCTGATGTATGTCTACAAGTATCTCAACATAAAACGGGTTTTTAAAATATTTTAATTTTTTTTTTTTTTTTTTTGAGAGACAGAGACAGAGTGTGAGCAGGGGAGGGGCAGAGGGAGAGGGAGACACAGAATCGGAAGCAGGCTCCAGGCTCTGAGTTGTCAGCACAGAGCCCAACGCGGGGCTCGAACTCATGAATCGTGAGATCATGACCTGAGCCGAAGTCGGACGCTTAACTGACTGAGCCCCCCAGGAGCACCTCAGCATAAAAAGTTTAATTGAAAAACGTATCAAGAGGGGCACCCGAGTGGCTCAGTCAGTTAAGTGTCTGTCTGACTCTTGATCTCAGGGTTGTGAATTCAAGCTCCACACTGGGCTCCACGCCAGGGCATGGAGCCTACTTCAAACAAACAACACGCTAAGAACAATTAAACAAAACAAGGCGACAGTCTTAGGCCTGCCTTTCTCGGGACAGCAGGTGGCTGGAGCTGGGGAGCAGGCGTGTCCGTGCGTGGGCACGTGTTCCTTCACACTTGCCACAGTCCCCACTCTCACTTTCTTTCTCACTTGCCACACTCCTCGCTTTGCTACTGACCTTGAACAAGTCACTCTACCTTTCTGGGTGTGAACGTGTGCTCTGTGTACAACAGAGATTAGGCCCATCAGTGTATCCTAAACCAGTGCTCAGCAAACTGGATGTATGACCAACACGCGGTTCTACTGCGTGTGATTAGCACAAGGCTTGCGCCATACGCCTCCTGCCGTGCAATTTGCAACATCCACACTGTGCTCTACGCTACACAAGGAGTCCTCTGATCATGGCCTTGGACGCTGTGGCAATGTCAAGTCACTTCCAAGAGCGAAAACACTTAGTCTCAGGTTTTGTATTTTTCTCTTTGAGGACCAGTCATAGTTTCCAGGCAGTCTGCAGAGGCTACTTGGAGATGCACTGTCCTTAATTTTTTCAGTGAACAGAGGGGCGCCTGGGCTCGGTTGGTTGAGCGTCTGACTTTGGCTCAGGTCATGGTCTCAGAGTTTGTGGGTTTGAGCCCCGTGTCGGGCTCTGTGCTGACAGCTCAGCGCTTGGCACCTGCTTTGGATTCTTTGTCTTCCTCTTTCTCTGCCTCTGCTGTCTCTCTCTCTCTCTCAAAAATAAATGAACATTAAAATTTTTTTCCAGTGAACAAAAAGTTCTGGAAAGATTAATAGGTGGTGTATAAATTTTTTAAAAATTCTGTTAACATATTTAAAAACCCCGAGAAGTACTGTGGCTATAAACAAAACACAAACAAAACCATTTAATTTTTTTAAAGTTTTTTTTTAATGTTTTTATTTTTTGAGAGAGAGAGAGAGAGAGACAGCATGAGCAGGGGAGGGGCAGAGAGAGAGGGAGACACAGAATCCAAAGCAGCTCCAGGCTCCGAGCTGTCAGCACAGAGCCGGACGCGGGGCTCGAACCCACGAACCGTGAGATCATGACCTGAGCCGAAGTCGGACGCTCAACCGACGGAGCCCCCCGGGCGCCCCAAAACTGTTTACTTTTGCTGCACCTAGCGTTTCCCCTTGAGTATAGAATTTTCTTTTCATTCAATACCTCCTTACACCCGGAGGAGTGGTTTGTCTGGATGATCATTTAGGGCATGTTAGGAGTAGTGGCAAAGCGCCATGATTTCTCGCAGTTCTAAGAGCTGACTCCCCACCCAACGGACACCATCCCTCCCGTGCTTCTCTGGCCCGTGATGTCAGCTGAAAGCTAGCGTGACTGCACCCCCCCCCCAACCTCAGACGATTGCTCAAAATAGTCAAGGATGAGAGGTGGGGTTACAGCATATCCAGGACCCAGGGCAGGACAGTGCCCAGGCTGAGGCCGGGGGAGAACAGACCTGCCGATTCGGATTTCAAGTCGGGACTTGCTGCCCGTTTCTCTGGGAAGCCTCCACTCGCCGTCATGCTGTAAACAGGCTAATTGCAAGTTCAGCTTTCTTCCAGGAAGGTTAGGTCTGTCTTCAAAGATTAGTGCGCCGTCCCGGTGACGTTTACGGAGCAAAATAGTCGCAGGTGTTGGAAAAGGTGAGGCTTTTCCCCACTCTGCCTGGCGCGGCGTGGCTGGTGTGGAGACTCTGTCTTTTAATTATTCTCCACCCCTTTAACCTTAGAATTCAGGGGGTGCTTGATGCAAACACTTTTGATGACCTGCGCTCAAGTCCTTAAGTGGGTGTAAAAGGTCTATTACCTTTAGAAAAGGCAAAGCCTCCTTAGCGTTACTGACGACTAAGTCCTTATTGCCTTTCTCTTTTACTCGTGTATAAAATCTCCGTTACGGGGGCACCTGGCTGGCCCAGTCGGTGGAGCATGCCAGTCTTGATCTAGGGGTTGTGAGTGGGCCCCACGCTGGGTGTAGGGATTGCTAAAAAAGAAGATGAAATAAAATAAAATTTCCATTACTTACTAGAAGGTCCCCTTACATGATCTGAATTTAACTGAGAGTCCTTGTAAAATGGAGACAAAAGAATCCCACCTTCCCAAAGCTCCTTTCCTGCTGTTCTGCTCTTACAGCCTAAGCTTGCTTTGTGGAAGAGGGGCCGCGGGGTTTGGAATTAAAGCCCAGCTACACCGTCTCCCAGCTACGCGGTCTTGGGCAAGTTACTGACTCTTCCAGACTCATTTCCTCATCCGTGAAATGGGGGTATTAATAAAGTACTTTCTGAGATCGCGGTGAGATGTAAAGATATGAAAAGTTATGTAACAAATGATGGTTATTATTATTACCACGGTCCAGCATGCTACTCGATGCTGAACTTGAACTTGAAGTTCCTACACAGGCGTGGAGTTTTAAACCTAATGCCAAGACCTTGGCCCAGAGGGCGCTGCCCTTTTATCAGGTGGATGCCAGGGATGTTTAACCTTTTCAGAGCTGGCTTCCCCAGTGCTCCCAGTAGAGTCTGTCCCTATTCCTGTGCTAACTAACGCTTGTAGCTGACAGGTACTTTATCATTGCCTATCACCCCACAGAGTGACTACTTGTTAAAAGCCTGCTCATTTCTTGAGAGCCAAGATAGTACCTTTTCTTTAACCTCTGAATTCCTGAAGACAGCATCGGACTCCTGTCATTGCTCAAAACTATTTATTTTTGGGGCGCCTGGGTGGCTCAGTCAGTTGAGCCTCTGACTTCAGCGGCTCAGGTCATGATCTCACGGTTCGTGAGTTTGAGCCCCGTGTCAGGCTCTGTGCTGACAGCTCGGATCCCGGAGCTGCTTCCGAGTCTGTGTCTCCCTCTCTCTCTGTCCCTCCCCTGCTCATGCTCTGTCTCTCTCTCTCAAAAGTAAATAAACAGTAAAAAAATAAAAAAGAAACTATTTTTCAAAATTATTAAAAAAAACAGATACAGAACAGAAAAAATGATATTTTGGTATAATCCAAACCTCATTATAGACACAATTTCTAAGTATTTTCCCACCAAATCTTTTAGGAGGGAGACTGAGAAGAGGATGGCTAATGTTTGTTTCATTTACTTTTGCTTCAAAAGTCTTCCAGGGGCATCGGGATGGTTTGGTCAGTTAAGCGTTTGACTCCTGGTTTTGGCTCAGGTCATGATCTCACAGTTCATGAGTTCGAGCCCTGCCCTGGGCTCTGTGCTGACAGTGCAGAGCCTGATTGGGAGTCTCTCTCTCTGCCTCTCTCTCTGCCCTTCCCCTGCTCATGCTCCCTCTCTTTCTCTCTCTCTCTCTCTCAAAATAAAAAACATTAAAAAGAAGTCTTCCAGGATGGCAGAGGTGGTGTGGAGGGAAGGGAGGCCACCGCATGTCAGCCAGTGGCCTGCACCTCAACTGAGGCCGACTGTAGAAATGTTTGGTAAATTCTAACGAGGAAGGGAGATTAGTATCGTAGAGACTTCCAGTTGGCTCTAGGGGTGGCCTGGGAGTTAGGCAGGCCTGGTTCTGGATTCTGGTCACGTCACTGGATAGGAAACCTTGGGTGTGTACCTGACCTCTGAGTCTCAGACTTGGGTGAATTTCCTCTCTCATTCCTGTCACCAACTGGGGCAGAACTCCTCCTCCTCCTCTTTCAGACGTCTGCTCCCCTATCGCCTGTCTCATTCGGGAACAGTAACCTTTCTTTCCTAGGAAGCTATAGGAAATATAGCTACAGGAGAAGCTATTAGGGGAGAACTCAGCAGGGGAGAGAACTTTATAAACACACACACACACACACACACACACACACACGCAGAGGAAATCTCCTTCAGCTTTGGTTCCCAACCCTTTTCCCTTCAAAGTCAGCCTCATCTGTGCCCATCCTGGGGTTCCCCTTATCTAGGTTGACCGTGCAAATTACCTTCCAAACTGTAACACCAACATGGGAGTGTGAAAGGGGTACTAGTAATCATTGTGGCAGGACAAGAGCTGGAAATCAGGATGTGCCTGAGCACCCAGAATATTCTTTTTTTTTTTAAGTTTTATTTATTTTTGAGAGAAAGCGTGAGCAGGGGAGGGGCAGAGAGAGAGAGACACACACAGAATTCGAAGCAGGCTCCAGTCTCCGAGCTGTCAGCACAGAGCCTGGTGCGGGGCTTGAACTCACCGCAAGATCATGACCTGAGACACAGTCAGAGGCTCAACCGACTGAGCCCCCAGGTGCCCTTGGGGTGATCTTTTTAATACAGAAATCTGATGAGGTCACTTTTTACTTAGAAGTTTTCAATATCTCTCTATTGAAGTCCAAACACATTTACCCTTATCAAGAGCTGTTAGGGTCCGGCTTCTGACTAGATTTTCAGCCTCACCTCTGGTTAATCATTCTTTTTTACTCTTTTCTCTCTACCTACGATAGGGCTCAATAGGTACTAGAATGAATAAATTTGAGTCTCAATTTCCTCATCTATAAAATGGAGCCATCTGCTTATCTTGCAATTACAGAGATCAGAAATAATATAGGTAACATGCCTACCACAGTACTGCGTACGCAGTAGGCACTTTTTAAAAAAGATTTTATTTTATTTTATTAAAATTTTTTTTTACTATTTAATTTTGAGAGAGAGACAGAGAGAGAGAGAGAGAGACAGAGAGAGAGACAGAGAGTGAGCAGGGGAGGGGCAGAGAGAGAGGAAGACACAGAATCCGAAGCAGGCTTCAGCCTCCAAGCTGTCCCGATTCCAGCACAGAGCCCGACATGGGGCTCAAACCCACAAGCTGTGAGACCATGACTTGAGCCGAAGTTGGATGCACAGCAGACTGAGCCACCCAGGTGCCCCAAAAGGGTTTATTTTTAAGTAATCTCTACACCCAATGTGGGGCTCAAACTCACAACCCTGAGATCAACAGTGGCACGCTCCACTGACGGAGCCAGCCCGGGGCCCCAAGTAGGCACTTGATAAATGGAAATGTTTTTCATTAATGGTAATTTTTATTTGTTAAAAACTACCAGTATTCTAAGGAATGATGTCTATACCAGAATACTATAAAATTATGAATCTCCAACACTTTAGAAACATGTACTTAATGTTAAGGAAACTTGGTGAAAGGAGGGAATAAATTTTGCCAACATCTGAGTATGAAAATTTTCAAACATGCAGAGAGGTTGGAAGAATTTTACAGTGAACGCCTGCATGCCCCACCTAGGTTCTTCGAGTGACATTTTATTAGACATTTTATCACTCATCCATTCATTCCTCCTCCACCCTTTACGCACCCATCCAGCAACACATCTTACTTTTCTTTTTATTATTTTTTTATTAGAGAGAGGGAGTGAGCAAGCATGCAAACAGGGCAGAGAGGCAGAGGCTAAGAGAGAATCTCAAACAGGCTCGATGCTGAGCATGGACACAGGGCTCGATATCAGGATTCTGGGATCATGACCTGAGCCGAAAGCAGGACGCAGATGCTCAACCGACTGAGCATTAAAAAAAATTTTTTTTAATGTTTATTTATTTTGAGAGAGAGAGAGAGAGAGAGAGAAAGAGCAAGTGGGAGAGGGTCAGAGAGAGAGGGAGACACAGGATCAGAAGCAGGTTCCAGGCTCTGAGCTGTCAGCACAGAGCCTGATGCGGGTCTTGAGCTCATGGACCATGAGATCATAACCTGAGTCGAAGTCGGACGCTTAACCGACTGAGCCACCCAGGTGCCCCTCTCCTGATGCCTTTAAAAATGAAATTGTAAACATCAGGATACCTCCCCCTACATACTTCAGCATTAATGAGAGTCCAAATTTGTTTATCATTCCTTTTAAAAAATATTGAAATAAAATTTTCCTACAGTGAAACACACAAAACGTTAAATGTATACCATTCAAAGAGGTTTCTCAGGGGTGCCTGGCTGACTCAGTCGTTAGAACGTGTGACTCTGGATCTCACAGTTGTAAGTTCAAGCTCCAAGTTGGGTGTGGAGATTACTTCTATAAATAAATTTTTTAAAAAATTTAAAAAAATCAAATAATTTTTTCAAATGCGTAAGCTTGTGTAACCCAAATTCCTATGAAGATGGAGAACATTAATATCACTCTAGAAATTTCCACCATGTTTATCCTTTCAATTCCTGTCCCCACTTTCCCAACGGCAAACACAGTTGTGATTTTTTCGCCAAAGGTTAGTTTTGTCTGTTCTAGAACTTCATATAAATGGAGCCAAAGAGTATGTACTACTTTACATCTGACTAATTTTGTTCCACATAGTATTTTTGGGATCATTCCTGTGGCCGAATGTATCAGAAGTTTGTTCCCTTTTTTTTGCTGAGTAGTATCCCATTGTATGAGTATTCTACGGAGGACCCATTTTTCGGTTGATGGACCGCTGGGCTGTCTCCATTTGGGGAGTATTATGAATGAAACTTCTACAAATATTCTCATAAAAGTCTTTTTGTGGATATATAACTTCATTTCTCTTGGATAAATCCCTAGGAGTGCAAATGCTGAGGTGGTTAGCTTTATATGAAATATGACTTTATTATTAAAAGATGTTTTTGGATGTTTATTTTTGAGAGAGAGAAACAGTATGAACAGGGGCGGGGGAGGGGCACACAGAGAGGGAGAGACACGGAACTCGAAGTGGACTCCAGGCTCCGCGCTGTCAGCGCAGAGCCCAACGGGGGGCTGGACCTCATGAATCATGAGATCATGACCTGAGCCAAAGTCAAACGCTTAACCGACTGAGCCACCCAGGCGCCCTGAAATATGACTTTATACGAAACTCTTTAGCCTTTTTCCCAAGTGGTCACGGGGGCAGTTTTCAGTACCTTAACTAAGTATAATCACAAACAACTAAACTTACTGAGTGTTTTCTATGGGCGCCCAGCATAGAGCTGTATTTAAATACAGTGTTTCATCTGATTCTTACAGCAAGCCTGTGGGGCGGATATTACTAGTCTTATTTTACATGAGGGACTATTGAGGCACAGAGAAGTAGGTAACTACCCAGGTCTCACAGCTAGTGAGTGGCCAAGTGTGGATTAAAAAAAATTTTTTTTTTGTTAATGTTTTATTTGATTTTTTTTGAGAGAGAGAGAGAGAGAGAGAGAGAGACAGCATGAGCAGGGGAGGGTCAGAGAGAGAGGGAGACACAGAATCCAAGCAGGCTTCAGGCTCTGAGCTGTCAGCACAGAGCCCAACACGGGGCTCGAACCCAAAAACCGTGAGATCATGACCTGAGCCGAAGTCGGACACTTAACCGACCGAGCCACCCAGGGGCCTTGCCAAGTGTGGATTTGGATCCAAGCAAAGCAGGTAGGATTCCAGCCCCTGCCTCCTGCCTCCTAGTATATAGTAGCAAAAAGAAAGAAAGAAAAGAAAGAAAGAAAGAAAGAAGAAGGAAAAAAAAAAGAAGTTGTGTTTCCTCTCAGGAAATAAATTACTTTCCTAAGAATGAAAACCGCTCATGGTAACCAGAAGATACTATCTTCATCGGTAAACAGATAGAAATGTAAATTCTCACCCGTTATTTGGACGTAGTGTGTTTGGTGGTCAGGGAGTTTCCTCGGTTATCTTCGAAGACACCCATCTCTCCAGCCCCGTGCAGATGCAGCTAGCTGCTCTTTGGGAGAAGGGGAGGGTGAAACGTCAGAGCCTCTTCTCTGGGCATGTTAAGAAGAGCATGACGCCCCTCCTCCATAGTTAAGAAAGGAGCCCTGAGCTTCTCCGGGGGGTACAAGCCGCAGTGAGGCAGGGAGACTCGAGAGGGAGAGCGCTCCCTCCCACGGTTTTCTGAGCTCCGGCTCAGACCCAGACTTGCTTTGGAACATCTCTAGGGCACGCAAGCGAGGAGGACCAGAGGAAACACGCCTCCTCTTTTGGACTAAGAGCTCAGCTCTCCTCTAGGACTCTGACATCCTGACCTCCCTCTCTCATCTGTGAAAAGCTCACCCGAAGCTTAAAAGAAAAGAAAAGAAAAGAAAGAAAGGAGCTGTAGATTGGCACTGTAGTTGGCAGGGATGTCTGGGAGTCCCGGAGTCTTCTGAAAATGGGTATGCAGTTTGCACTTTTCAAATTCTGGCCCGGGGGGCCTCTGAGAGAGCTGTCTGAGTATGTGGTGGGTGCGGTTCCAAGGCATTCCCTCATCATTATTATTTTTTAACGGGTTTTATTTTGGGGGGGGGGCGAGCATGCAGGGGAGGGGCAGAGGGAGGGAGAGAGAGAAAATCCCATACTGTCAGCGCAGAGCCCAGTGCGGGTCTTGATCCCATGACCTGTGAGATCACGACCTGAGCCCAAATCAAGAGTCAGACACTTAACTCACTGAACCACCCAGGCACCCTTCCCTCATTATTTTTTTTTGGGGGGGCTGGTAAATACCAAAATCATTCCACTCTTTTCGGATCACGTGTTAGCTACTTCCAAATGGTGCATTTGTCAGGATCAAGTCCATATTCCGTAAGATGGAGAGCGGGGACCCTCGCCGTCTGGGCCCAGCCTCTCTCTGCAGCCTCCTGGCCAGCCGCTCCTCGCCGTGTACTGGGCTGAGAAACCACTCGTAGGCCCCCGTGGAGACCACGTCTCCCACCCCACCCGCCTCCTGGTTGTTTCAAAAGGAGTGGCTTTGTTTCTCTTTTCTCTCCAGAATTCCCAGTTGTCCTCTACGGACCCGCTGCAAAAGCCACAGCGATGGTGATTACTTAACAGAAGATTCCACCTCTCACTCTTCTTTGGACTCTGATCTTCCCCCCAAGGCAGAAAGGTCTTATTCTACTTGATATGTCTTGCCTAGCATATAACAAAAATGAAATAAAATCTTTCCTAATAAGGAAACACATGGGCAGAAATTTTGCGTAAACAGACGCTTTTCTGAACCACCCCAAGGGTGAAATCTTGTGTTTCCCTTGCTTTGCAGAATGCTAATTTCGTCTTGTGGTGAAAAAGACATTTACCTTGGATGTTAAGATGACAACTTTTACAAATTTCGATCCTTTATGTCTCTTGAGCCCCGCGCCCCCCCCCCCCCCGTGAGTTTCCAACTGGCCAGTGCGTTTCTAGGTGTCCATTAAAGGGGCACCTGGGTGGCTCAGTTGGTGAAGTATCCAAATCTTGGTTTCGGCTCAGGTCATGATCTCGCGCTTTGTGGGTTCAAGCCCTGCATTGGGCTCTGTGCTGACAGCGTGGAGCCTGCTTGGGATTCTCTCTTTTCCACTTTCTCTCTGCCTCTCTCTCTACGCTCTTCCACTCGTGCTGTCCCTCTCCAAATAAATAAATAAAATTAAAAAATATTTTTGAGGGGTGCCTGGGTGGCCTCAGTTGGTACTTTGGCTCGGGTCATGAGCTCCTGGTTTGTGAGTGCGAACCCCACTTCGGGCTCCGCGCTGACAGTGCGGAGCCTGCTTGAGATACTCTCTCCCACTCTCTCTCTCAAAATAAATACACTTTTTTAAAAAAGGAATGTTTTAGGGGAATGTGTAGGGGGTGGACACTGATGAAGTGCTTTGAAAACTAGGGTATGCCATCAGTTTTAATGATAATCAGGATTTTTCTCCGGAAAAGTTTAGGGCAAAAAAAGTGATTATGTCTGAAAAACTTCATTTTTTCCTTTTAACCTCCAACAGTCTTCTTCCTTTTCTCCTGTTTGCCGAGACACTAAGTGCACCTAAGGCCTTATCTGGATAGATGCCTCTGGTGTTGATTAAAGTCCTGCCTACCGCCACCCTGGGGACCCTGGGGGGGGGCAAATGTCCTCTTTATTCAGTGTTTTCTCTACGGAGGAAGGAGTCCAGCCCTTGGCCTCCTCCCTCCCCTCCTGGGGAGGGGAACTGGATGAGTCCGGAGCCACTCCTGCTAACTGGAAGGAACTGGGCGTCGCTGGGCACAAAGCCAAGAACTTGAGCCCTGCTGAGGAAGAGGATCTGGGCAGCCGCTGACCTCCGGAGCACGGGGCGGCCAGCTCCCGGGGCATCTGGCTACCTGGGGGAGAGATTCTTCCGCTGCTGACAACAGGCGGCTTGTTCAGCGCTGCCTGCCCTGGTTCCTCTCCCGCCGCTTTTCTCTGCGTCCTTGAGCTCTCGGTAACTCTACCTCTCACCAGATTTTGCAGTTTGCTCTGGACTTCGACCCTCGGGCTCTCCCTCCCTTTCCTTTACAGACGCAGTTCTCAGCAAGCTGAAGGCCAGCAACGTGGATCGAGTTTCCTTAACTCCTTTTCGTTCGGGCTCCTGGAGCTCAGCTCTGCAGACCCACACGCCAGAGAGCCTCTGTTTTATCCTATCACCATTTGAAGAGTCCCCAGCATTCTGATTTTAGGTTCATCTCTGACCTAGAAGCCGACAAAGGAGCCGCTTGATTTTCAGGAACACTCATCATTATGAAACACTCGTGTGAGGACACAAACAAACACTTCATCTGTGGTAGCCCCTGGGTTTCTCAGGTTTTTTCCTCCTTAAAATTTAAAAATGTTTATTTAGGGGCGCCTGCGTGGCTCAGTTGATTGAACATTTGACTTCAGCTCAGGTCACGATCTCACGGTTCGTGGGTTCGAGCCCCGCGTCGGGCTGTGTGCTGACAGCTCGGAGCCTGCAGCCTGCTTCCGATTCTGTGTCCCTCTCTCTCTCTGCCCCTCCCCTGCTTGTGCTTTGTCCCTGTCTCTCAAAAATAAAGTTTAAAAAACATTTTTTAATCATTAATTATTGGGGGGGGGCGTGGGCATGGGGGAGGGGCAGAGAGAGGAAGAGAGAATCCCAAGCAGGCCCCACGCTAAGCGTAGAGCCCACTGTGGGGCTTGATCTCAAGAGACCATCAAGAAATCGAGAGCCGGCCGCTTAACTGACCGAGCCACCCAGGCGTCCCCAACTGATTTTTGTTGTTTACCTGTTTTTTTTTTGCCCCACGATGGTGACATCCTTCTCCTGCTGCTTTGCTTTTTCGCTTCTGCAATCTGCCCCTCCCTCGGTGGAATTTTCCCTTTTCTTCCCTCTTTATGAAGTTTTCTCTTTTCTAGTCAGCCTGCCCCTGCCTTTCCCTTCTGGCAACTTCCCTGTTAAAGGGTTTAACTAGTCGTTACGAGTCACTCGTTTCTAGGTGGCTAATCCAGGGATCTTGGCGACTCGTTTCTGCTCAGGGTTAGATTCTGTCAAGGCTACTTCCTAACTTCCTTTCTCTTCCACCTCTGTTCCCGCGCTGCTGCTGCGTTAATCCCTAACCATTACCCACTCGCTTTCTGGACAAGGAGGCACCTTTACTCATTCACCTTCCTCAGCTCTTCGGAGTTTTCAGACAGACGAACGACTGCCCGAAAAAGGGCCGGTGAAATCTGAGGCACAAAAGTGTTATTTTTTTTCAAAGATCATTCATCTACTTTGAGAGAGGCAGAGAGAGACGGGGAGACAGAATCCCAAGTAGGCTCCATGCCCAGCGCTGAGCCCCACGCAGGGCTCGATCTCACGACCACGAGACCACAACCTGACTTGATATCCAGTCAGGTGCGTAACTGACCGAGCCACCCAGGCCCCGCCAAAAAAGTTACTACGAAAACCTTCTCCTTGAGAGTCCTCTGGGCCTGACGGTTCGCCATGGGTATAATTTTGCAGAAAGAGCATTAGACTTTCCGGGTTTGCTACCTACTGGCTGTGCAAATTTGGGCAAACCACTTGCCTTCCCCGGGCTCTCACTTCATGGGAGTGTTGTGGAGCTGAAGAAAGCAGCAGGGCAACGCCTGGATGCACACGGCACCTGCCTCCTTACATTCTTCGAAGTGAAGCTCAAGGAACCCTGACGTTTGCTCTGGTCACTTTCTCTCCGGTGGGTCTCGGGGAAAGCTGCCAGCTAGACACGGAGCAGAGGGCCCGCGGTAACGTTTGGCTGAATGCAGGAGCCGCGGGACTTCACGTCTGGAGACGGCCTCCCTCCGGGAATTCCGGTTGGAGTCCGGCGAGTCTAGCGGAGGCTGACGCGGCCCCAGCGAGGTGCTTTGGGACGTGCAGTCGCGGCCAGGTTCACTTCCCCGGAGACCGGGCGGCCCGTGCGTGGGGGCCCGGCCCGGCCGTTCCTGAGGCCACGCGGAGGCCAGGCCCAGGCTGATCGACTGCAAGGTCGGGCGCGGAGCGCGGGAGGGGAGGGAGGAGGGAGGAGAGGGAGGGAGGAGGGAGGAGGGCAGGGAGGAGGGAAGGGGGAGGGGGAGGGAAGGGAGAGGGGGGAGAGGACGGGGAGGGAGGAGGGGGACGGAGCTGGGGCGGGAGCAGGGGCGGGAGCGGAGGCCCCACCTTCCATTCCCCGCAGGTGCGCCGCCCGGGCGGGGGCGAGTCACGGCGGCGCCAGGTCCCCACGGCGGAGGGACTGCTCTTCTGGCCGGGGAAGCGCGGTGCCCGTCCTCCCTGGAGCGGCCTCGGCAGGGCTTGCAGCCCTCGG
>CM053575.1:105360244-105458366 GCA_028646485.1 Cryptoprocta ferox | reverse complement strand
GGAGGGGGCGCGGGCGTGGGGGTGGGCGCGGGGGCGGGCGCGGTGGTGGGGAGGGGGCGCGGGCGCGGTGGTGGGGGTGGGGAGGGGGCGCGGGCGCGGGGAGGGGGCGCCCTCGCCGTTTCCTCCTTCGCCGCCCACCCTGCGAGGTCAGCTCCTCGTCCGCGAAGTCGCCGGGGTGTCGCCTGGGAGCCCGAGCCGCGGTGGCCGCTTCGCTGTTAAGTTTTGGCTTTGCGGGACTGAAGTCGGCGGGTGGTTTTCGGAGGACTGACTTCGGACAAACAGGTCTGGGTGTGTTTGGGCTGCGAGTGGCCGCGCACAGAGGCGGCTTTCTAATCTCAGGTTGCAAACCGTCTTCCCCGTTTCCGGCGGCTCGTCGGGCGGCGGGCGCTGGGGGGGTCTCGCCCGCGGCCTCAGCGGCCCGGAGCACGGAGGCCGCCGCGCCGACAGGCCCCGCCGGCACGCTGTGCGTGTGGGTCTCGTGGGTGGAAACGTGCCGCGTGGCGGGAAGGTTCCAGGGCTGCAGCGAGCATACGCTGTCCGGGCTTGAACCCCAGCTTCTGCAGGAGATTAGGGACAGCGTGACATCAAGGACCCTTTCTGGACAACTGGCCTCGTAGGGAACCATCATAGCACAATACATAGGCTCCATCTGAATACATACATGTCTCCTTCCTGCCTCGGTTAGTTTCGAGGTTCGTTTCCGCCTTCACCTGTGCCGGCCGACGAGCGCGGTCGCTGGGACAGCGCGGACGCGGGCGCCCCCAGGCGGCGGTGGGGCTGAGAGCGCCGAGAAGGCTCGCCGCGCGCCCCGGAGTCGCGGCTGCGGGGGGCGCGCGCAGACCCTGCAGAGCCGGCACGCGGCGGGCCGGGGGGCGGGGTGTCCCGTGGGCGCGCGCGCAGAGCCGGCACGCGGCGGGCCGGGGGGCGGGGTGTCCCGTGGGGGCGCGCGCAGAGCCGGCACGCGGCGGGCCGGGGGGCGGGGTGTCCCGTGGGGGCGCGCGCAGAGCCGGCACGCGGCGGGCCGGGGGGCGGGGTGTCCCGTGGGCGCGCGCGCAGAGCCGGCACGCGGCGGGCGGGCAGGGGCCCCCTCAGCACCGCCGCCCTTGTGCTTGCCCCGCCGTAGCCCTCTGGCCCGCAGCGGCCGTGGAAGTTTACACCCCGCCGGTGCTGCAGGCCGTCAACGGGAGCGACGTCCGGCTAAAATGCACCTTCTCCAGCTTCGCCCCCGTGGGCGACGCCCTAACCGTGACTTGGAACTTCCGTCCTCGAGATGGGGGCCCTGAGCAGTTCGTAAGTCCAGTATCGCCGGCCATCGGCCCGGGGACCCCCGGTGGGGAGGCGGGGCCGGGGCGTCTCTCCTTGCCCCTCCCGGGTGCTCCTCGGCAGCGGGTAAAGCGGACGAGGGACTCTGGGGACCGAGCCCGGCAGAGGCGCGGGGTCCGTCAAGGGGAAGGCGGGGGGCCCTTGGCCGTCCCCCCTTCCTCCGCCCCGGCGCCCGGGCGCCCGGTAACCAGACCCTGGGCCGCTTGTGCCTCGTAGGTGTTCTACTACCACGTGGACCCGTTCAGACCCATGAGCGGACGTTTCAAGGACCGGGTGGTCTGGGACGGGAACCCTGCGCGCTTCGACGCCTCCGTCATCCTCTGGAAGCTGCAGTTCGACGACAACGGGACATACACCTGCCAGGTGAAGAACCCGCCCGACGTGGACGGGCTGGTGGGGGAGATTCGGCTGAGCGTCGTGCACACCGGTAGGTCTCGCAGGGGGAGAGGGTTCGGGGAGCCTGAGAGCTGGGAGAGGGGAGGGGAGGGGGCGGGGGCGCCCCGGAAGCACAGAGGGACACGGACGCGTCCGGGAGCAAGAAGAGAAAGGCTTTGTTCGGCTGCGGAGAGAAGCAGGAAGTTAGCAAACGCACCGCGGAATCTGTTCCAGGAATGGCGTGGAGGTGGCGGAAGGGAGAGGACGCAAGTCTCCGATAAAAGGCCAACAATAGATCCGTTCGTTCCCTCAGTTATTCGCGGGATGCTCACTGAGTGCCTGCTCCGTGTCACGCACTGTCCCGTGCTCCACCCGTGCTGTCGCACGTAATCTAGGCTGCAGATGCCAGCGACGGCGGCCAGCATTCACGGAGTCCCTCCCAGGCCTCAGGGCCTTTGCGCATTTTATTTAATCTTTACATGTCACATCCGTTTCTTGTGCTCTTAGTGCCTCCCCATTCTCCTAACGAGGAAGTCGAGGCTCCTAGAGGTTAAGTCGCTTGTCCAAATTCATGGAGCTGATGGAATGGGATCATTCCAATGGAATCCAAATGGAGTCATTTGGAACTCAAACCCAAGCGTCTTTGACTCCAAAATCGTACTCTAAGCGAATGCATTGTAGTGCTTGCAGTCCTATAAAGGAAAACCCGGGAGCTGTGCGGATAAGACCGTAAAACGTAAGAGTTGTAAACCTGGGCTCCTATCGCTGCTGTCATTTACCAGTTGGCAATAAATCTTTTTTTTCCTCTCCTCGGAATAATATCGCGAGGCTTACGGGGAAGAAAAAAAGAGACGATAAATGTAAAACTTCCCCAAACTGTGAATTGCACCAAAAAAAATTCTTTTTTGCACTGAAAATTATAATAGCTACCATACAGTGAGTGTTTATTATGTGCGGGCTCGGAGTGGAACAATTTATAGAAATTTCGTTTTTAATAAGAACTCAAGAAATGGACATTGTTGTCTCTATTTGATACATTGAGGAAACTGAGGCTCAAAGAACTGAATTACCCCAAATCACACAGCTAGTAAATGGTAGAGCTGGTATTTTAACCCAGCTGTCTCAGCTGAGTGCTCTTAATGCACACATGGTATTACTACCCGTAAAGTAGTAGAATTTCCTCCTTTCATTCCTACTATCATCCTTCAGGGCTCCATCAGTGGGGCTGTGTGACCTTGGAGAAGTCATTTGGATACCGAGAGAAGTAATGGAATGTCTTTGGACTTCAGTTTTCTGAATTCACCTGTGTCTAACCTGCAGGAACAGGTCAGATAGGAAGACATGGTTCTTAAACGTATTGTGGTCACGACCCTGAGAATCTAATGAAAGCCGTGGCTCTGGCCACCACAAAAATGTACACGTACACACCATACGTCGTGGAATTTGTGAGCACGTGGCCCTGCTCCCTCTCCGTCCTCTTCCACAGACTCCTGACTGGGAACCTCTGGGCTAGACATTTTCCAAAGTCTTTTCTGGCTCTGGGGGTTTATTGAAGTTTTAGTCAGAAATCAGGGGTGCCTGGGTAGTCGGTTAAGTGTCTGACTTCAGCTCAGGTCATGAGTTTGAGCCCCAGGTCGGGCTCTGTGCTGACAGCTCAGAGCCTGGAGCTGCTTCGGATTCTGTGTCTCCCTCTCTCTCTGCCCCTCCCCTGCTCGCACTCTGTCTGTCTCTCTCTCAAAAATAAAACATTAAAAAAAAAAATCAAACTAAAAGGCAGGAGATCCAGCCTTCACGGATTCTGCCTGGTTTAGGGACCTTTCCCTCTTGCATCATTTTATCTACTGGACTGTAGTTACTGATTTACTTGCTTATCTTCCCAGTGGGCATGAGTTCCTTGAAGGTAACGTCTTTTTTGGCTTTGTATTTCCATCGCGATGTCTGAACATAGTAGGCCCTCAATAAATCTGAATAAATGACCGGATGAATGCCAGCGGTGAGAGGGTATCTAGGAGAATTAGTTTGGGCGTTTGGTTAGGTCAGCAATAACCTTACCCCACTAGGTGGTTCTGCTGGCTCAGTCGTTCTCAGAATTTTAGCATCAGAATCACCTGGAGGACAAGTTCCGACAGATTGCTGGGCCCCACCTGCGGTTCAGGAGGTTTGAGGTGGCGCCTGATGATTTGCATTTCGGAGTTCTGCTGAGTGCTGCTGTCACTCCTGGGACCCTAGTTTGAGAACCACGGAAGTAGTCTGCATAGCTTACTGCTGCTAGAGTTCACAAGAGCGTATGGTAGGAGAAAGAAAAATTCCATTTAATGATGAAAATACATCCTTCGTATATCTTTAGCTTTCATCAGAGTCTTCCTCTTTTCAGAAACATGACACCCTCTTTTTGTCCTTACAGTCCGCTTCTCTGAGATCTACTTCCTGGCTCTGGCCATTGGCTCTGCCTGTGCGCTGATGGTCATAATAGTAATCGTGGTTGTCCTCGTCCAGCATTTCCGGAAAAAGCGATGGGCTGAAAGAGCTCATAAAGTGGTGGAGATAAAATCGTAAGGCCGGGCACTTCTGGGCAGTCTTCTTCTAACAGTCTTTTATCATGACTCTTGGTATTTTTAACACTGGGGCGAAATGATTGTTGAACAGATGTTCTTCCCTCCGAGTAAATCTTATAAAAGAATTCACATCACGGGATGGATAAATTAGGGTGTGATCTGGTAACTTTACTAAAGCTTTCTTAATTTTATAGAGGATTTCATTATAGGCTTTCATTATTATAGAGGATTTGATAGTCGCAAAATCTGCTTATGTAAAGCTTTTCTAGGATATTCCTTACTTTTAAAAAAAAATTCTTTTAATGTTTGTTTGTTTTTGAGAGAGCACAAGCAAGGGAGGGGCAGAGAGAGAGGGAGACACAGAATCTGAAGCAGGCTCCAGGCTCTGAGCTGTCAGCACAGAGCCTGACGTGGGGCTGGAACTCATGAACTGTGAGATCATAACCTGAGCCGAAGTTGGACGCTTAACCAACTGAGCCACACAGGCGCCTCTAGGATATTCCTTACTTTTTAATGTAAAATGCGTATTTGTAAAAACTGCTGGGCAGGCCGCAGGGGCACTGTGAATCAGTGCCTCGGAAAGTCAGTCTCGCTGAGATAGGATACTCAAAAAATATCTATTTTTTGAGATGAAATTGACCTATCATAAAAATCATCTTTTTAATGTTCACAAAGTTGTATAACCATCACCACTAATTCCAGAATTTTCGTCACCCCCAAAGAAACTCCATACCTTTCAGCCATCACTATTTTCCACTTCCCCCTGCCCCTGACAACTACTGATCTGCTTTCTGACTCTCTGGATTTGCCTGCTGTTCAAAGGCAAGGAGAACGTAAAGTGCCCCCCAAACTGAGAAGGCACTTTGAAACGGAAAAACCTACAGAATACAGAGTTTTCTGTTGAGTGACTTACTGCCAGGGCAGGTCAGGAGGGCCACCATCTGGACAGCCGCGCAGCCAGTCTCCTCAGAAATCCTGCATTTTAGCATCTTACTGGTTTCGAAGGAGCCGGACGCCCGGGGAGTGTTTGCATACACGGAACCGAAGGCTAACGGTTAACAGACCATATGGCACCTTCTGTGCGTTTGCAGAAAACTGTGTTACCTGCACGGGTATCTGACCGGGCCCACTGAAATCCGGAACGGATGCCCTGGACATTCTGGTTTTGGAAGGTGTGCCTAGAATTTCTACATTAATCTTTTACGTCTTAGACGTTACTCTAGAACATATATCCCCGAAGAGGTCATCGAGCACACAACAAGATGGTAGGTCAAAGATGGAGTCAGCATGGCCAGCATTCCTACACCTATTCCGGGCATTTCATATAAATGGATAATCCTGCAGCATGGCCTTTTACGACTTAGTATAATATTTTCAAAGTTCATCCACGTAGAGCACGCCATTCCTTTTTATGGCTGTGTGGTATTCCATTGCACGTATATACCACATTTTGCTCATCCATTCATTCGACGGACATTTAGATTTTCTCTACTCTCTGGCCAACATGACTAACGCTGCTGTGAACATTTATTTATAAATGTTTGTGTAGGCATGTGTTTTCAGTTTTCCTGGGTATATACCTAGGAGTGGAATTGCTGGAACGGTTACCTCTGTTTACCTTTTTGAAGAATAGCCAGACTGTTTTACAAAACACTTACACCACCGTACACCCCTACCAGCAACGGTCCAATTCGTCCGTGTCCTTGACAACCCTTGTTATTGTTTGACTTTTTGATGATAGCCACCGAGTGGGTGTGGAGGGTTATCCCACTGAGGTTTGGCTTTGCATTTTCCTAATGACTAATGACGTGGAGCATCCTGCCATGTGTTTATTGGCCATTTGTGTATCTTAATTGGAGATCTATCTATTCAAATATCTTGCCCATTTAAAAATTGGGTTATTGTGGGTTGCCCTTTCACTTTCTTCTTCATGTCCTTTGAAGCACAGAACTTTTTAGTTTTGATGAAGTATACTTTATCTATTTTTTTCTTGTGTTGCCTCTGCTATTGGTATCATATCTAAGAATCCATTACAGGGGTGCCTGGATTAAGCGTTAAGCGTCCGACTTTGGCTCAGGTCATGATCTCACTGCTTGTGAGTTTGAGCCCCGCGTTGGGCTCTCTGCTGACAGGTCAGAACCTGGAGCCTGCTTCAGACTCTGTGTCTCATTCTCTCTCTGTCCCTCCCCCACTCGCACTCTGTGTGTCTCTCTTTCTCAAAAATAAAAATAAACATTAAAAAAAAAAAAAGAATCTCTTGCCTAATCCAAGGTCATGAAGGTTTATACTTAATGTTTTCTTCTAAGAGCTTTACAGTTTTAACTCTTACAGTAGGTCTTTGATTCATGTCGAGTTAATTTTTGTACATGGAGTGAAGTGGGAGTCCAAATTCATTCTTTCGCAGTTGCGGTATTTCAGTTGTCCCAGCACCATTTGTTTCTTTTCCTCAAGAAATGTTTACTGGAGTAAATAGAATTGATTTTAAGAAGCCCAGTGAGCCCCACTCTGAGGTTAGGGTGTGAATAGAATATAAGCAATAAAGATGACTTCTAGGTCAACATAAAACTTTAACTTTTCTGAATAAGGAAGGTACTTAGAGGCAGGGTACTCATGATAAACTAAGGTTTATTTGAGTTCCCAAATTGTATTACCCTCCAAAAATATTCTGAAACGTGTAGAAGTTCAGATACCCAGGGTCATAGGGAAGCACGTGTGTTATTAGATAGTTGGCCCCAGTGCTTTAGCTTTCTGTAAGCTTGGATCTGGTCCCAGAGACATGTAATTCTACCCCAAATATGGGAGAAAGTACATCAACTGAAGCTTTGTAAGATTTGCCTCCCTTGCTTTTTTTTTTTTTTTTTTTTTTTTTTGGCCTCTCTTGCTTCTTGACATTGGTTTCTGCTTCTTTGTTACAGAAAAGAAGAGGAAAGGCTCAAGGAAGAAAAAAAGGTCTCTGTTTATTTAGAAGACACAGACTGACATTCTTAGATGGTAAGTTTCATAAATGAGTTGATTTCTTTCCTTAGCTTTCTTGTCTGGCCCATCTCTAATGGGGACCTCCCAGATTTTCTGACTGGTAGGTGTTTTCTATATGAAATTAGAGGAGCTTTGTCAGGGAGATGAAAGTCTTCTGTTAGACGACTCCCCCCGTCAGTGTGTTTTGTGCAAAGGATGAGGCAGTTAGACCCTCCTGCCCTTGAAGGTGGAAAATTCTAAGATTATCTTAGGCTTTGTGGTTATGTTTACCATGACCAAAAATAACAAATTAACTTTCAACATGTAAATACATGTTTATTTTTTATTTATTAAAAATTTTTTTAACGTTTATTTAGTTTTGAGAGACAGAGAGACAGAGCATGAGCGGGGGAGAGGCAGAGAGCGAGGGACACACAGAATCTGAAGCAGGCTCCAGGCTCTGAGCTGTCAGCTTGGCTTGAACCCATGAATCATGAGATCATGACTTGAGCCAAAGTCGGATGCTTGACCGAATGAGCCACCCAAGAGCCCCGATATGCCTGACATTTTAACAGGATAACCTTTGTACTATTTAGAATTGATTTCAACTCCTTTCATCTAGTTATTGGGAAGATGAATCCAATTTTAGTAGTGTGTAATTTTATTTTACCTCTTTTCAGGCTTATTATGCTTAAAAAGTAGGATGACTTATTTTTCACATGGTCAGAATTTTTTCTATTCTCTGAAGTAGGCCCACTATTGTTATTTGCAAAAAGAGTCATATTTTTGTAGCCTAAGGCTTCAGTGAAAGAGCTCAAGGACTTATAAAATAGGATATGGAGAAAAATGATTCTCTTGTAAACCCAGAAAAACAAATTTGGTATCAGAGAGAGGTTTTACCAAGGGATATTGTCTTTTAAAAAAAATTTTTTTTTTTTTACATTTTTTTTTGAGAGACAGAGTGAGACACAGAGTGTGAGTGGAGGAGGGGCAGAGAGAGAAGGAGACACAGAATCTGAAGCAGCTCCAGGCTCTGAGCAAACGTTCAGCACAGAGCCTAATGCAGGCCTTGAACCCACAAACCCGTGAGATCATGAGGCTTAACCGAGGGAGCCACCCAGGAGCCCCAGGGCTATTGTCTTTTAAAAACCAAGTAGATTCATGCGGTGCCTGGGTGGCTCAGTGGGTTAAAATGTCTGACTTTGGCTCAGGTCATGATCTCACAGTTCATGAGTTTGAGCCCCACATTGGGCTCTGTGCTGACAGCTTGGAGCCTGGAGCCTGCTTTGGATTCTGTGTCTCCCTCTCTCTGTCCCTCCCCTGCTTCCACTCGGTTTCTCTCTCACAAAAAATAAAAATAAAAAAAGTTAAAAAAACTACACATAAAAAGTTTATTTATTTTGAGTGAGAGAGAGAGGGGGAGAGATGGAGAGAGAGAGAGAGAGAGAGAGAGGAAGAGAGAGAGAGACTCCCCAGCAGGCTCTCAAACCCATGAACTGTGAGATCACGACCTGAGCCAGAGTCAGATGCTTAACCAATTGAGCCACCCAGGCAATCCAAGAGAAAAAGAAATTTTAAGTAACTCACACAATCAAGTGTAATGTGACGGGATGTCCTGACTGGATGGATACTAGATTGAACAAAGTAGTTGTAAAAAGATTTGGAGGGGGACAGTTGGGAGTCTTGAATATGAAAATTTGCATATGGATAATATTAGCGAATTCCTGTTAATTTTTATTAGGTATAATAAAGGTATTGTGGTTATAGAAGAAAATGTTCCTATTTTAAGTATGTATTTATATATAATATACATTTATTATATACAAATTTATATGTGTATTTATTTATATATAATAAAAGACCAAATAAATATATGGAGAGTAAGGCAAAAAATGCTTTAAAATTAGGTGATGGGTGATTCTGTACACTGTCTTTTCTACTTTTCTGTATGCTTGTTTTTTTTATAATAAAAGAGTGGGGGAGGGGAGAAAGAGAGAGAGAGAGGGAAGGCATGCACATGTGTGAGCGAGCTGTGGATCATCCAGGAGTCCATGCAAGGCAGAGCCTATGAATTACGGACACTGAGAACTATGTAGAAAGGATTGGGAAACATTTTCCTAAAGTTGAATTAGGAGGAGAACAAGTACGTTTAAGAATATTTTCCTTCACAGTGGAGAGCACATCCGATAAAATACATGTAATTCAGAATTCCAGGCACCTCTCTGCACTCTTCCCACATGAATTATCCACTTACACTTTTGTGTTTCAGGAAGCTGAAGATTCCCGAGAACGAGAACCCTAGGATACGCTGAAGTTAATGTGAGCTTTTCTTTGGCTTTACCAGTTGTGACCTGTCTTCCAAGCAGCCCTGCGTCCCGAAGCACCCAGAAGAAGCCGCGTCTCTCTGGAGCCTGCATAGGCCCAGGGCCTCTTGAGCAGACACTGGGAGACTCACACGCAGCCCGTTCCTACGGTTTTACTTAATTTCAGAGCGCAAATATTTTTCAAATGTTCATGAGCTTTTTATACTGAGACGCTACATTTTTGCCCCTCAACACTCCTTGTGGATTATTCATTGTGTGCACGCCCATTGGTATCAGATGAGGTGAAAGCCGTCTTGTCTGCCATGACATTTCCGTTACTGTATTCGTTTCCCTAGGGCAGCATTCTTGCTACGAAAGTTCATGTGTTTACTGTTTTCTTCTCACTCTCAATTAAAAGGTGAGCTAATTCTCCCAGCCATTTTTGACTGATTAACAGGAAATCCTAAATCCAAACTGTTGAAGAACGGTTTGATTTTTATGGCTCTCCTTAAGTATGGGACACATCTGGGTTTTACTGAACTTCTTTCAGTATCCTAGTTGATTGATTGTTTTTGTTGATCCAACATTTATAATTAGCACAAATCTGAATCACAGAGTAGCTAGAAGAGTTTACATAAATGCCTTTGGATTGTCAAGTGCCACCTCAGGACGAATCGCTTGTCACCTTTTTTCCTTGTGGTCTGAAAAAACAACCAACGGAGCAAGTCTTCCATGGGCAGTGAATGCCGTTCAGCTTACTGTTCGGTTGCAACAACAGAGCAAAATGTATGCTTCATTTGCGGACTGGAATCATTAAGCGGTTAACACAGAGGATTCTGAAATAGCATATTATGACTGTAAAAATTTAGGGCTGGTGGAAGAAATCAACCCTAAATGATGGTAATTTTGTACAGTGTTATATAAAGCTCTGAGAACTGGATGAGATTATTTTTTTCCCCTTTCCTTTCCTTTTCTTTATCTTGTTTTATTTTTGCTTTAATTTGCTTATTTTGTGGGAGGACTTGGTACGGGGCAAAGAAATATCAAAACTAACAATAGGAAAGCGACTTTATTCTTTCTTCCCTTATACTAGTAGAGACAGCAAACTTTATAAGTAGGCTGTGGAAAGAAGAGTGGTTAGCCTCCCGGTGTTTTTCCAAGCTCAAGTTAGAGCAGCATTTATTCAAAAATAGAAAACATCTGAAAGTTCAGTTGCCCCGGCCCCCCACCCCATCTTTATCGGCTAATAGTTTCAGTTTTCACTGGCTGGGCCCCATGTTCTTTCTTTTAACAAACTGGAATTTTCAAATAGGTTACCTGTATTTAAAGATGCTGAACGTCGAATATTTTTTCTAGTGTTTTTAGAAAAATTGGTGCAATTTACATATGAACCTTGATTCTGAATTCATTCCATACCTATCTCATTTTGCCTTTTACACTAAAAAAGTAAAAGTTTAACACCCAATTCGGGAACTAAAAGTTACATTAAAAATATTAATTATTATTATTTTTTTTGAGAGAGAGACAGTGTGAGCTAGCAGGGGAAGGACAGACAGAGAGGGGAGACAGAGGATCTGAAGCAGGCTCTGTGCTGTCATTGCAGAGCCTGATGCGGGGCCTGAACTCACGAACCATGAGATCATGACCTGAGCTGGAGTCCGATGCTTAACTGACTGAGCCACCCAGGTGCCCCAAAACTAACAGATTTAAGGTCTAAATTACCTTTAAAACCCATTTTCTATTTTTCTCCATAATTCAATCTTTGAAAATAACAATGTTTTTTCAAACAGATGGCCTGACTGATGTTCCTAAGTGTAATGAAGAAGTAAAAGCTCATGGAAAGTCTTTCCAGCAAAACTTGTAGCTCATGTCTTGGCTAAATATTCAGGGGTTAAAATGACCCCATTGGTCAGTGTGTTCTTCCTAAGGAGAACTTTTGTGTTGTAATTTACTTCTTATTGTGCCTTAAACACATGTGTAAATAACCTGTAGTAATAAAGAATTACCAGCTGTATGCTTACATACAAATCTAAAAATTTTACGTAGCCAGTACTGAAAAACACTTGGTTATAGATTTTAACTTTACTGAGAAGTTTTCTCAGAAAGAGCCTGGAAGTCGGTAACGGATGAAGTCAGTTTGTTTATACTGAATAAAGGGTCTTAGTTTACTGCTTTGGGAAGCTGGGAGTGGGCACAACACACCGCTTGGTGCGGGCACTGTCTTCGGAAGAGGATCACGCCCGGTTTGGCGCTTACGTTACTTCCCTCCTAGAGGAAACCGCGGGCTCTCGCAGCTGCTAACAGCAGGGGGCCTGAGACCGGGACGGCATCACTCCGCCCTCCCGGAGGCTGGGGCGCGGCCTCCTCTCCTCCTCTAGATTTCACCAGATGCACGCAGGTTCCAGAAGAGGCCGACGAGGAAGGGGAGCCGGGCAGCAGCGTCCCGCCCCTTCCAGGGCCGTGAAGACCGTACCTTCTCCCTTTCCAAGCAGACGATGCACACACCCAGGTCCCTTTCCTCTCTCGCGTGTTGCACTGGGTTCATCACGGCCCCTGAACACTTCGATGAGCACCCGATTTACGGAGAACAGAGCCGGTTTCCAGTAACACAAAACCACCAGGGACCCGAGACACACATTCAGCGCCAAGGCCTGAGACAGGTTTACTGCCTGAGGCTGTACGATCTAGATCGTTCCAGCTGAGAACACAGACACCTCTCGAGAGCGCGCATGCAATTTGTAGGGAGAAGAAACAGACTTCGGGAGGAGGCGCAGAGCGTCAGGACCAGCTCTGCCCAACTCCACCCAGCACCCCTTCCAAGGGAGCACCAGGGAGTCGTTAATTCTCACTCGAGACTTGAAAGAATCGCTTGTCGGAGCAAGCGACAGGTGTGGCCCCGGGGCGGTGCCACGTTCCTACGGCAACCCCGAGTCGCCATTTTGGGCGGCCTCCCGCCCGACGTCACTTCCGGTATCACCTGCGTGGTTACCGGGAGCTGTAAACAAGGTGCGCCGGCGTCCAGAGAGCTGTCGGGATGCGGCAGAGCGGGGCGGCCGGAGGCCGTGGCCGCGCTCTGTCCCCACTGCTGGGCGTCCTGCTCCTCCAGGGTGAGCGCGCCGGCTGGTTCCCCCAACTTCCGGCCGGGGGCTTAGGGAAGATGGTCGGTTTTCCGGTTCCGGTGTGTGTGGGGGGGGGGGTGGGGGGGTCTCAGGAAAGCCCCCGCGGCCCCGAGCGGCGCGGGGAGTGCGGGGGCGGGGGCGCCGTTCCCGCGTAGGGTTCGCCCGCTGCCGAGCCGCCCGCCGGTGCTCGCGTGCGCCGTGGGCACGGCCGGCGCCCGGCCTGACGGCGGCCTGGGGTCGGGGCGCCCGTGCCGCGTGGGGCGGGCCGTCCGCCGCCGGGCCCTGCGGTCTGCTGCGTCCCGCCTAGGACGGGGCGCTTCTGGCGCCCGGCGTCTGTCTCGGGTCTGGGGGCGGAAGCCCGGGGCTGTGCGCACGTTGCTGCTTCGTAGGAGGTTGCGGGGACCAGGAAGGGGGTGCCGTGATTTCGTCGCCATGGAGACGCATTCTGTTGAGGAAAAGCAACCGCTGAAGCTTGTTAGGAACGTTTTTAAAATACAGGAAAGGGCGTATCATTTCTGTAAACGTTTCCATCTCTCCGGGGCGCCCGGGGGCTCCGTCGGCTGAGCGTCCGACTTCGGCGCGGGTGCTGATCTCACGGTTCGTGGGTTCGAGCCCCGCGTCCGACTTCTTCGGCGCGGGTGGTCATCTCACGGTTCGTGGGTTCGAGCCTCGCGTCCGACTTCGGCTCAGGTCGTGATCTCACGGTTCGTGGGTTCGAGCCCCGCGTCGGGCTCTGTGCCGACGGCTCCGAACCTGCTTCGGATTCTGTCTCCCTCTCTCTCCCGCCCCTCCCCCACTTGTGCTCTGTCTCTCAGAAATAAATAAAATGTAAAAAAAAAAAAAATTCTTAAAATTTTTTTTTAATCTATCAACCTATATCAGCAGTACAGTATGCACACTGTGGCGTATGCTAAGGATTTGGATAAATTTTGCTTGCGTGCAATTTTCAAACTGCAGATATTTCAGTCCAACTTAATTACCCTCATTTTAGGGTGTCATTATTTCCACCATTTGTGCCCGTGTGTCTTCGCGGGAAATCCTATGTTAATAGATCAGAGTGGATTATTAATTTCATAAACTTTCCCTGTGGTTAAGAGGGAATTCCTGAAGGTGGGCTTTGACATAAAGACATCAGCTGTTCTAAATTTTCGCACGTAAGGCCAGGAAGTTTTTACTTATCTGATGACTAATACCCGTGTTGCCAGCCCACTCCCTGACCCCTCCCGGCTCTCTGTCCTCACGACTGCCCGGTTTTTCAGCTAAATTATTTTGCAATATAATATTTAGACGGACCTACTGTCGTTCCAAATAATCCCAGTTTCATCTCCCCGCCCCCCCCCCCGCCAAAATAGTCAAATATTGTCCTATTGAGAAAAAAAAATCTAGAAATGATGGGTGGTTTCGTAAATTTGATGTCATTTCACATTGAGAAGCATCCATCAAATACAGCAGAACAAACATTTCAGACTTAAAAGTTTATGCCCCGTATGCACATGAATTGATTTATCTTTGTCTTCTATTTTATTAAATTTTTATTTCAGCGTTTATTGATTTTTGAGAGACAAAGACCAGAAGGGAGTGGGGAAAGGGCAGAGAGAGGGAGACACAGAATTGGAAGCAGGCTCCGGGCTCTGAGCTGTCAGCACAGAGCCGGACGCGGGGCTCGAACCCACGACCCGTGAGATCATGACTTGAGCCGAAGTTGGACGCTTAACCAACCGAGCCACCCAGGCGCTCCTGTCTTTTGTTTTTAGGGGCACCTGGGGGGCTCAGTTTAAGCAGCTGACTTTGGCTCAGGCCATGATCTCCCTGTTCGCGGGTTTGAGCCCCCATTGGGGGCTCCCCACAGAGCCTGCTTGGGATTCTTCCTGTCTCTCTCTCTCTCTCTGCCCCTTTCACGCTCTCTCTCATGCTCTCTCTCAAAATAAGTACGTTAAAAGATAGCTCTATTGAGATAGAATTCACGTGCCATACAATTTACCCATTTAAAAGGTGCAGTTGAGTGTTTTTTATATATTCACAAATCTGTAGTCACCGCCAATCTTAGAATATTTTCATCACCCCAACGGGAAACTCCGTAGGCATTAAATCACTCCCCGTTCCTCCCCACCCCCCCTGCCCTGGAGCAGACACCAATCTACTTTCTATCGCTATGATTTGCCTATTCTGGACATTTCACATAAATGGAATCATATATATGTTCCTTTGTGACTAGTTTCTTTCACTTAGCATGTGTGCAAAGTTCACCCATTTTTTGAATCTGTTAGGCAATGGACTTTGGTTTCACACCAGTGTTTATGCTCCTCCTCTTCAGAAATAGGACCCATTACATAATTAGCCTGTTTGAATTCTCCAGTTTATAAACATGTTCCTGTTATTTCAGTGGTCAAGTACGTGGAAACAGTAGTTTAGGCAGCCTAGGGTTCTTACACTTTTCTCCATTTCAGTGTGCACTTTTATGAAACAAATGTTGACAGCTTTGTATTCTGGGAAATTGAGTGTGCAAAACTTGGAGTTTTGTTTTGTCATATTCTTTTCTTTCCTTCCTTGCATAAAATTACATATGTTTAAATGTGACATTCTTGTTTTCCTCCCAGACTAAAATATTTAGGCTTAGGACGAAAGTCTCTGAATGAATATAACAGTGGATTAGTTATTTTATTTTATTTTATTTATTTTTTGAGTGGAGTCGACAAATTATTTTACATCTATTGATTGTAACATACTTTTAGTTTTGGTATAATATATATAATATAATCTATATATAGAGCAACACACACATATCATAATTGTATAGCTTAATGAATTTTTAGAAACTAAACATACCTGGGTAACCAGCACCTAAATCAGGATTTAGAGAGTTGCTGGTGCTCCAGAAAGCCTTCCTGATACTTTCTTCCAGGCATTTCCCCTTCTCCTGCCAAGGAAGAGACATGTACATTAGTTTAGTTCATCCACGGATCTTACTTTTCTCTATACACTTGAGACCCACTTATCCAACTTTTAGATTTCAGTTAAGTGACTTTACATATTGATAACTTTGTGGTAAAATCATCCTAATGAATATGGAGTTAAGATATATTGACAAGAAATCGTAGGTAGATTTATTAATGGTGTATTTACTCTAATTCAGTAACCAAAACTTGCCCAGAACTTGTAGTTTTTACGCTTGTTTTGCAAGAATTTTTGTTTCATAAAAAGGAAACTGTGGTGGTTTGGTTCAGTTGAATATTCCTGAGCATCCACAATGCGCTAGGTTCTGTTTTGATGAGCTCAAGGTCTATTGAAGAAGACAGACAAGTCAGCAGATAATTTTAGAATCTGCTATTAAGAGAGAAATGTGCAAGAAACTGTGGGAGCACAGAAGAGATGCTCTTAATCAGTCATGAGTGTACAGGGAAGACTTCCTGGACGTGCCACCAAAGTTGTATCTTGAAAGAAGTCAGGGGGCGCCTGGGTGGCTCGGTGGGTTAAGCATCCAGCTTTGGCTCAGGCCACGATCTGATGGTTCGTGAGTTTGAGCCCTGCATTGGGCTCTGTGCTGTCAGCGCGGAGCCTGCTTTGGATCCCTTGTTCCCCAACTTCTCTGCCCCTCCCCTGCTGATTCTCTCTCTCTCTCCACCCCCCCCCCATAAATAAATAAACTTAAAGAAGGAGGAGGAGGAAGAGAAGGAGGAGGAGAAGTAGTAGTTAGTGATAGGAAGTGAGTAAAATTCCAGGTAGAGAAGCAACACGAATAAGGCATAGAGGCATTAAATAACTTTCCAGCACATTTTTTGAGACTTACACTTTGGGTTCACATAAATCACATGTGGAGTGTGTGTGTCTGTGTCTGTGATTGCTCCACAATCAGTGTGGAGAGTTGGCTGGAGGGCTGGAGGGACATTAAGGAGAGTCTGACTTAAAACTGTAACTCACATATTTCCTCTTTGCTCTAAACCAGGGCTGGCAAACTTTGGAAAAGGCTAGAGAATAAATATTTTAGGCTTTGTGGGCCATAGGTCTCTGTTGCAACTGCTCAACTCAGCTTGAGTAGCACAGAAGCAGACCTAGACAATATATACATGAATAAACGTGGCTGTGTTCTCATGATACTTTATTTACAAAGAGTCATTGTACGTTAGATTCGGCCAGTGGGCTGTAGTTTGCTGACCCTTGCCCGAAACCAACTGTCCGTTGACAGTGTCCCGTGGCTGTCGCAAAGGCACATTACACTTCCCCAAAACCAAGCTAATGTTCTCCCCTTCCCTTCTCTGGTCTTTCCTGTGTCAGTGAATGGTGTCACCACGTCAGACACCTGGGAGTCATCCTTGACACCTCTGTTTCCCTACCATTCCACATCCAGTCTACCACCGATTCTTACTGATTTCACTTTGTAAGTATTGTCTTTCTAGGTCTTTCCATGACCACTACCGCCAACTTAGTTCAAGCTTGCTTTATTTCTCACTTGACTGTATTTACTCTTGACTCCTCCTAAGAGTCTTCCCCAAAGGGATCTTTTAAAAATGAAAAGTTCTTCATGTCTTTTCTCACTCAGCCCCACATTTAAGTATTTTCCATGGCTTCCCACTAATCTAAGAGTAAGGGTCCAAATCCTTAAAGTTCCGCATGATCTGCTCATCACCTAGCCACACCTTTCTTTCTCCCATGCTGCCCTCCTTTCGGTTCCTTGGCTGGCTGTGTTCCCACTTGGCACAGGACCTTTGCATATGCTGTATTCTCTGCCTGGAATGCTCTCCCTCTCCTCACTCTTTCACCCTTCCTTCAGAGCACAACTCAAAAAGCAACTTTTCCAGGGAAGCTTTCATTAACCACTCCCTGCTCCCCTGCTGTAATAGGTGCATTTCTGCCAACTCTCTTGGTCTTTGCTTTGCAGCACTTACGAGCCTTTGTAATTATACACTTGTCTTTATGATTAATTTGACTGATATGTTGAACTTTTGCTGTATTTTAAGCTCCGAAATAGGGAGTGTATTTCTTTTGCTCACATTAAATTCCGGGCTCCGAGGGTGGCACAAAATGGATACTCAGTAACTATATGTTTGAAGAATGAGTGAATGAATAAGAGTATTGTTAAGAAAGCCTTGGGCTAGAGAAGGTCCAGAAGCAAGCAGTCGCTGCTTCAGAGAGATCCAATAAAGTCAGGGTAGAAAGATACCTACTGGAGTTTTTATCCCTGGGATTTTCCAGTTTTAGGACATGATGCTCTTTACCAGAAATGGTGGTGGAGCCTGGATTGTGCTGTAGGGGTCCAGAAGTGAACGGGAAGGGAGGAAATGGAGATGCCAGGTGCACACTGCTCTTTCACAAACTTGGCTTAGAAAAGAAAAAGAGGGCAGTCGTAGCACGTAGTATTATGGGCTTAAGGAAAGATCGTTATTATTCTGTTTTATTGTTATTTGTTTACCTGTTTTCCTGGATGGGAGAGACTTGTGTTTAGAGGCTGAGGGAGGAGAGGGCCCCTCTGGAAGAGAAGAGGTTGAAGATAGTAGAGAGAGTCTTTCTGCTGAAGCAGGGCTTGGAGGGGAGAGATCCAGGGCAGAACCAAGCAGGGTGGCCTTGCCTAGGAAAAGGGATAGTGTGGATGGGTGTAGACTCAGGAAAATGCGTGGCCGGGGAGATTGTGTAGCCTCACATTTCTTGAAGAAGTAAGAGGAAAAGTTTTCTTCTGAGAATGAGGGATTCGGAGGTTGCAAAGAGGACGGTGAGAATGGCGACGGTTTGAGGAATCCAAAGAGGAGCTGGCCGAGGCTGGTTAGAGGGTCATCATGCTTCATTAAGGGCTCAGCTGTGGGCAGAGTCCATGAACTTCTTATGTGCAGTTGTGTGATTTTTCTCCTTTACTGTACACCAGCCATAGCCTAGGAGGTCATGTAGGGCTAAGCCTTCCCTGAATGGGCGCACTGGAAATAGAGGAGTGTAGAGGACTGAAGAATGTTGGAAATACTGGGAAAAGGGGCAGAGGAAGAGAATGGGGTGAGTGGTGAGCACATCTTGTTCCTGTACTAGAAGTTTTGGTGGCCCGTCCACCTCTTCTCTCAGTCTGTGTCTGCTCCCTTCCCTCTGAATTTTTGCCTTCAGGATGCTTGTATTTAACATGGGACATAGTCTTTAAAAGTTGAGGGCGATCAACAGTATATGTCCCTGAGGAACATTATGTACTGTATGTTGTGAAAACAGTGAAGAAAGAGCAGTCAACTGCACCAGTGAAGTTGGGAAGGCATCACAGAGGGGCTGCTGTTTAAACAGGGTTTTGAAGGTGTGTGAGGACTGCGGGGTGTGGTGTGGTAGGAACAGGCAGGATGGGCAGGAAGGGGATGAGCCTTCCAGACAAAGCCACGTTGAAAGGGAAGGCACAGTGGTGTGAAGGCACGTAGTAAATTTGGGAAATGGCGGACCGTCTGGCGAGGGGGGCGGATGGGAGGGGTAAGTGGGTGGAGTAGCCAGATTGTCCACTATTTGGATTTTATTCTACAGCTCCAGAAGAATTATTGAAGGTTTTTGAATGTTTGTGGTGTTCATTTTAATAATAACAGCTAACATTTATTGAAAGGTTCTATTTCAGACGCTATGCTAAGCATTTTTTGTGTTACCTTGTTTAATCTTATTAGAGCCTTGCAGTGATCCAAGGAAGTAGGTCTTGTCATTCTTCCCATTTACCAAGTGAGGAAGTTGAAGCTTGAACAGGTTAGGTAACTGATCAAAATCTTACAGCTAGAAAGTAGTCGGGCTAGAACTGACGACCAGGCAGGTCTAAATCCATGCTTTTAAATCTCTCAACTGTAATTGCATTTTAGGATAAAGGAGTAATATGGGGGGAGTGTAGATCATCCATCCATTTCCAGCTGCCAGTTAAAAATTTTTTTTTACATTTGTTTATTTTTGAGAGACAGAGAGGGACAGACCATGAGTGGGGGAGGGGCAGAGAGCGAAGGAGACACAGAATCCGAAGCAGCTCCAGGCTCTGAGCCGGCAGCCCAGCGGCTGACGTGGGGCTCGAACCCATGAACCGTGAGATCATGACCTGAGCTGAAGTTGGACGCTCAACCGACTGAGCCCCCCAGGCGCCCGCCCCGCCCCCCCTCCCCCGCAAACCCCCCAGCTCCCAGTTTTTAGAGCTGGTTCTTGAGTAATGAGTAAAGTGGATCGGGAGTGAGGGCTAAGGAGAGAGTAGGGGCTGAGGGATGAAGCCTTTCCAGGCAGAGGAACAGCATTTGCAAAGTCATAGAAGGAACGACAGATTTAGCGTGGCGAAGCCAGACGGGCTGCAGTGGAGGAAACAGAAGTGATCCTCATCTTTGGGGTGGGTCAGATCTTACTCGGGTTGCGAGCTCAGTCTTGGTCTCCTCCTTTTAAGAGGAATGCGAACAGACTAGATTGTCTTGAGAGGAGCAAGAAAAAATGACTCAAAGCAGGCAGAGGCGAGGGCGTTGATGACTCATAGCTGTGTCTGTGGCAGGCAAGGTTGAGAGAGTGCGGGCAGACCTGAAGAGGTGGCCGTAGTAAGGCTGAAGCCGTCTAACGCGCACTGAGCGCTTATTCAGGGCCAGGCAGGCTTTCCTGGGTCACACCTATTTTAACTCATTTATTCCTCACAGTGACCTTCTAAGGTAAGGGCTGTTCCTGTCAGTCCCACCAGGGTGAGAAACCGAAGAGTAAAGTAACTTGCTAAGACCACAGAGCCAACAAATAATAGTGCCGGCGCTTGCATCCTGCCTCGACCTGAGGCACTGCTGGTTTTCAGGATGGCGTGTGGGCTTGCACTCTTCTGAGGCCTTCCTGCGCCGTTCGCCTTTGGCCAGAAGAGACATGGCTTGTTGCAGTGCAGGAGGAGGCAGTAAAAACAAAGTGCGGGTGACTTTCCTAAAAAACGGCTCCCTGGTGGAAGAGAAATTTCTCCTCCGTGTTCTCTGAACGCGGAGGGGATCGGTCGGAAGAAAGCAGGAGCTCTTTCCGGGGGAACTGGCCTGCCAAAGTTGGGTATCTGAGCCAGTTTTGGAAAGAGTTCAATCTCTAGAGACTTTAGAAAGGATATCTTATTTTTACATTTTAAAATCTTTTTTTTAAACGTTTATTCATTTTTGAGAGAGAGAGAGAGAGAGAGAGAGAGAGAGACAGAGCATGAGTGGGGGAGGGGCAGAGAGAGAGGGGGACACAGAATCGGAAGCAGCTCCAGGCCCTGAGCTGTCAGCACAGACGCGGGGCTCGAACTCACAGGCCATGAGATCATAACCTGAGCTGCAGTCGGATGCTTACCCGTCTGAGCCACCCAGCTTCCCCTTTATTTTTACATTTCAGAACGCATTGCTTTCTTCTGTTTTCTTCCCCATGATTTAGGTTTAATGGGTGTGGGACTCATTAGCCAGAGGGAAGAATAAAATGCAGCCAGGTAGAGCCTTGGGGCAGCTTTCTAAACGTCCTTGAAAAAATGTCCTATTCTGGTTTCCTGTTCTCGTTTTGCTGGTGGTTGAGACGGGGGTAGTAGCTTCCGGTTACAACCGTGCTGCGCTTGGGGAGAAGTCCCTTCCATCACAACCAAGCTGCCGTAATTTCTGGCGGGGAGTGGGGGTGGGGCGGGTGTGTGTTGTAGCCGGCAGGTGGGGGGTGGAGTGGGTGGCATCGCCTTTCAGCTGCTGTGCCCAGACCCCCTTGTTTGTACTTCCTTTGGCCACAAGTCTGTCTTTGGAAGAACGCTGGTGTGATCGGGTTTTAGATTTTTACCCAGGCATTCATGCTGGGACTGAATATCGTCAACTGACGAAAACACTGCACTCGACTAATGCAGATATCTGCTCCTTGGCTTTCTGGGCCTGCCCGAGAAGGTGTTTGTTATTCCGGGAGCCCTAAGCCTGGTGGTGTCTCCACAGTGTTCACTCACGTGTGTGCCCCGCCCGGCGGGGCTCTGTTCTGATTAGGGGTTTACGTCGCCCTTTCCCTGGAGATTAAAGCGGATGCGCACGTCCGGGGTTATGTTGGAGAGAAGATCAAGTTGAAGTGCACCTTCAGGTCGACCTCATCTGTCACTGACAAACTCACCATAGACTGGACCTACCGACCCCCCAGCAGCAGTCGTACGGAATCCGTGAGTGTTCCCTCTTGGGGAAACGTCTTCCAGTCCTCTGTGGCCAGCAGCGCCGGAGCCCCTTTACCCCAAGTCCCAGGCACACCTCAGGCCTTCTCATCTTAGAATCAAAGATAAGCTTCTGTCCAGTGTGGCATTCGCTTGGTCCTGGAGGCTTTTTGTGCTTCTGTGGCAGGACTTTGTAAATACGCCGTATATGAAAGAAAAATTGCCAGAAACTCAGAGGAAATGTGCTTTGCTTTCATTTCCCCTTCTTGTTTCTTTTTGCATGCTTTCCTAGCTTATTTTCCAATTCCAAGTACTAAAACAAGTATCTCCAGGGCTGCTGGCTAGAAAAAACTCTGTAGGTCCCCGTCACAGACATCCTCTCTCTAAAGCTACTCATTTCCTGCGGCATGAGGCTGTCTCAGTGGGCGTCCCTGTACTCGGTGGATTTATCTCCGCACCATCTCCTAGCGTATAAACATCTGCATTGATTTATACAGTCCCCTCCCTTCAGAGGAGATGGTGGCACCTCACGTTGATGACACATGCTGTTGGCCACAGATGGCTGGCAGTATTAGAGGCAGTATGCTTTATACCCACACACAAAACACACTTATGGCCAGATCCCGTTGTCGACGTCTAATTGCAGATTGCAATGCGGTAAAAAACCCTTTCTCTTTACGCTTCCGCCCAGCAGCCTCTGTTCAGGATAGATGCCATCGGGAATGCGGATGTCATAGCTGTATTTTCGAAAGTTTCCTTAGTTCGTTTCTCCTGTTGCCTTGCCTGGGAAACTTTCTCTCTGGTTTTACTATCTGAGCTTTGGGTTTTGTTGTAGGACGCATTATCGAGCGCCACAGAGCTTGGAGCTAGGGCGGAGGTGCGGTGAAGGAGGCTAGGCTGCGTGTCTGGTCCCTCTTCCTTCACACTTGACACAGTTCACTTTATTTTGAGCCGTCGGAAAACTATAGCTGGCCTTATGCGGCTCTGCCTCCCGGGCCAAAAGTAGGACAGAGCAAGCAGTGGGGATCTTCTGGGTCAGAAACCTTAAGTGCAAACAGCGATTCTCATATGGTGCTGTTTTCTGAGGCTGATTAGAAAGTCAGCAACCTCACCCGAATTGGAATTGGTGGACCTTTATTTATGTATTAAAAAAATTTTTTTAAACATTTATTTATTTATCTGAGAGAGACAAAGTGCGAGTGGGAGAGGAGCAGAGAGAAAGGGCAACACAATCCGAAGCAGCCTCCAGGCTCTGAGCTGACAGCACAGAGCCCCATGTGGAGCTTGAACTCATGAACTGTGAGATCATGACCTGAGCCGAAGTCAGATGCTCAACTGACTGAACCACCCAGGTACCTTCCCCCCACCCCGCCCCGAATCAGTGGACTTTTAAAGTCACATGCCGGTGATGTCGCAGTCCAGGCCAAGTCGGTCAGGATTCTGTCTGACTAATCGGTTAGCAAGGATTAGAGTATCACCAGTTTAACTTGGAACTTAGAGGTTGGGTGAGTCTTAAAGATACACAGCAGGCTTTGTTCTGTCAGGAGTTTGAAACCCTCTTACAGAGATGCTGATAATCAGCGGTAGGCATTCTTTACCTCCCTCCAGAGAGGCGCTGATCCACCAGCGGAGCCGGCCTGGTGCTCCCTAACCTCCCTCATGTCTCTCAACGCTCATAACGCTCATCCCCCACATCGTTACTTCCTCCATTAGACTGTACAATTCATGAGAGCAGAGGCTATGCCTGTTTGGCTCGCACTCTGTCCCTTTGCTTAACCCAGTGCCTAGCCCATAGTAGGTGTGCCGTAAATATTTGTTGAATGAATGCATGAACAAATGAACGGAGGAGTGATTCAGCATATTCTCTGGGAAGTTGCTCTTCTAAATTGGGCAATTTAGTGGTTGTGCATGGGAAGGTGCCAAGTAAACAAAGAAAGAGGAAAGCCTTGAACCTTGCATAAGAGAGATCATACTATGTTGTAGTACCTGCCTGGACCACCACCAGACATGTGGTGACAAAGGGTCTGATCATTGATCTGAAGCAACATCGTTTTGATTCCACATGCGTTCATTGAGGACTGATCGTGTATGTGACTTGGGGTTGCTTTGTATTAATTGCCAAGATAACTCGAGAGAGGCTTGACTATGTTATAAGAGAATATTTGAGAATAAACAAAAATCTTCCGTTGCCCACTTACTAGCTGTGTGCCTTTCAGGAACTCACTTAGTTTTGGGCCTTGTTTCCCTTTCTATAAATTTGGAATAATTAAACCTGCCCCATGTATAGTTCACTGTCGTTATGACACTCAAGTGAGTAAATCTGTGGGAATCATTTGCAGACCACAAGGTATTATACAAATAAGCAGATGCAACTTTGCAATAGGGTTTCTCAGCTTTGGCACTGCTGGCATTTTGAGCTGGATAATTCTTTGTTTTGGGGGCCTGCCTGGTGCGCTGCAGGGATTTTGTCGGTATCCCTGACCTCTACCCCTGGATGCCAGCGCAGTCCCCCCACCTGTGACGACCAAAACTGTCTCCAGGAATTGCCAGATGTCTCCTGGAGGCCGACATCGCCCCCCAGCTGAGAACTGCTGCCTTAGGACTTCAGGGAGAGTTTGGAAGAGCTTCGAGAGTTAGCATTCTAGGACTTTTTGTCAGGTCTTTTCCTGACAAGTTGTATTATCTTGTCTTTTAGCCTATAGAATGGAGGCGAACAAAACATTAAAAAAAAAATGTCCAACCTAGAAGACCCATTATGCGTTTGTATTTTATTTTGGACCTACTCAGCTTTACATTTTCACTGCATTTTGCAAATGAACTTTCTTTCCTTATGGTGTTTGCCCTCTTAGATTTTTCATTACCAGTCCTTCCAGTACCCAACCACAGCAGGCACGTTCCGGGATCGGATTTCCTGGGTTGGAGATGTGTACAGGGGGGATGCCTCTATAAGCATCAGCAGCCCTACCCTCAAGGACAACGGGACCTTCAGCTGTTCTGTGAAGAATCCCCCGGACGTGCACCATAACATTCCCGTGACAGAGCTAACAGTCACAGAGAGGGGTAAGCTAACTGCCACCGACCTCCTGCGGGGCTCTGTGCCTCCTGTGGCACTTGCGGGGATGGTCAGGGACAAGCAAGACTACCTGTCTTTGTGAGCCAGTCGGTCAGTGGGACATTCTGCCGGTCTGAATTGTCTATTAGGATGAATTTCTTAATCTTTACTTTGCAAACTCAAGTTGTCATTCAAATGGTGTTCTAGTTTCCCTGAGAATCTCTTATTTTATTTTAACTTCGGGCGAGCAGAGGTCTTGCGGAATGCACGGCAAACCCCTCCGTAAAGCGAGGCTTGTTACCTGTGTGAAAGAGAAGTCATTTGATTTCCCTGGTGTGTTCGTACCCTCAGCTGTGAGGCTGTGTTCCTGCCCGTGGCTTGTAAGGGTGCCCCCTTTAGTGACGGGGGCAGCACATTTCTTTTATGTTGCAAAGGGCAACAGTTTCCTTTTCGCATGAAACCCAAGGAAAGTAGGTTAAGGACTGACCTTTTTTTGGACATTATCCCCTGGTGACTCCTGAGTGGTCATTCTAATCCTCAGTTGGATTGGAACCAAAGACCTAGAGATACGGAACTGCATTGTGATTCGTTATAGTTGGCCTATCATTTCATAGGTCTTTCTCAAGTCTGTCTGTCTGTCTTTTTCTCCTTCTTTCTTTCTCCCTTTTTTCTCTTCTCCCTCTCTTTCTTTTTTCTTCTTTCTTTAACAATTTTTTTTTTAAACATTCATTTTTGAGAGACAGAGACAGAGCACGAGCTGGGGAGTGGCAGAGAGAGAGGGAGACAGAATCCAAAGCAGGCTCCGGGCTCTGAGCTGTCAGCACAGGACCCTGCACAGGACTTGAACCCACGAACTGTGAGATCGTGACCTGAGCCAAAGTCTGGCTGAGGGACTGAGCCCCCCAGGCGCCCCTCTTCTTTCTTTTTTTAAGATGGTAACTCAAGGTTTCACAGATCCAGCTCATGCTGGAGTAGAAAGTAGTCTAGTGTTTTTGTAAGATAGTTTGGTAGTATGAGTCTGTGTGCCCCTTGACCCGGTAATACCATTTATCATTTTATCTTAAAGAAATAGAGGTAAATATGAAGATTTATGTACAAAGATGATCATCATAAAGTAACTTGTAGATTCAAGGAATTGGAAACAATTTGAATGTCTAGCATCACAATACTAGTTCAATAAATCACTCATTGTGCTAGAATACTGTGCAGCCGTTAAAACAAATAACACCTGGAAGCAATTTTTAATGACACAAGAAATATTTATTATATATTACAAAAAAGAGGGGACTAGAAAGTCTGTAACATATGACCCACACTTCTAAAAATATGCACCTCCTCCTGCTCTGCAGACCCACACCCACATACGCCAAGAAAGAACATTGAACAGGTAGGTACTGATATATTAATCCTGGGGAGTAGAATTATGGTGCCATTTTTGTACCTTTGAGTACTTTCTGCCCCTTCTACCATGAATTTAGTCCTGTTGTAATCAGAAGAAATACAAGCTGGGGGGCTCAGTCGGTTAGGCGTCCGACTTCAGCTCAGGTCATGATCTCACAGTTCATGGGTTCCAGCCCCGCGTCGGGCTCCGTGCTGACAGCTCAGAGCCTGGGGCCTGTCTTCGGATTCTGTGTCTCCCTCTCTCTCTGCCCCTCCCCTGCTCACACTCTGTCTGTCTGTCTGTCTCTCTCAAAAATAAATAAACATGAAACAAAGAAATACAAGAGCAGAAGTAAAACCTTTCTCATGTCAAAGGAGGCCCTTTGCACGTCCCGCTCTCTCACCTTCCCTTTCCCCCCTCTAGGGTTCGGCACCATGCTCTCCTCTGTGGCCCTCCTCTCCATCCTTGTCTTCATCCCCTCGGCTGTGGTGGTGGTTCTGCTGCTGGTGAGGATGGGGAGGAAGTCGGCTGGGCTGAAGAAGAGGAACAAGTCTGGCTACAAGAAGTCGTCTATTGAGGTTTCGGATGAGTAAGTCCAGCTGGAGCCGTGAGCGGTCAGCCCCTTTCTGCTTCGGAGCCGCGCTCCGCGGGTAGTACCCAGAGCTCTGAGCCCACGCCTTTCCTTTTTCCCAGGCCACGCTCAGTTCTGCTGAGGAGTACTTACTAGGGAAACGAGTGGGTATTCATTTGGAGAGAGAGGTGGAGGGGTGAACAGAATGGTCCTACTCTCTGCGTTGGAAATCAGATTATATTGTGCTGTGGTTCTGCGTGTAAATTCTGAAGGAGATCACATTCCTTCAAAGTTAACAGGAAATTCCAAGTCAGTTCTTTTTCCCTTCTTGTTTTGGCACCAAGCTGATGTCTCCCGACAGAAAATGCGAAGGCAATGAGTCAAAACCCAATTTAAATAAGCAAGATCTGTTCCTGGTCAGCAGATGCTCTAAGGGGCTGATTGGATAGTGATTATCCAATCACATTTATGACACATCATGTTGGCAGTGAGCGGGCCTGATCCAGTATTTTTGCTAAGACTACGTCTCACCCCCCCCCCCCCAAAAAAAAAGGTGGCAAAGTCTGCATAAAAACCCTGGTGATTCTCCATTGTCGATATCAGGGGTTCCTAACCTCGGGAGGCGAAGGCTCACCTGGGGAGGGTCTAAAATGTTCTGTCTCTGTTTGCGTGTGCATGTGTGTGCGGGCACGTTCATGTGTGTGCATGTATTTCACGGGACAGACAGTGGCCTTTCCAAGGAACCTGTGGCCCCCCCGAGAAAGGTGATGAGCTCTTGGTAGAAATACTAACGTGTCTGTTTCGAAGCACAACGGTCACACTGTTTCCTGACATTTCTTCCGTTCGCTCCATGCACCCCGCTGCACTGAGCTCGTGTCTTCTCTAAGTTCGCTGTGTACCTTCAAGTCTTTTTCCCACATGCTTTTCTCTCAGTTGGAATCACCTCCTTCCCTCCCTTGTCGGCTGGATAACTCTTCCTTGTCCTCCAAGACCCAGGTGAAGTGTCTCCTCCTCTGAGTCTCCCTGGGTCCTCCGGGGAGAACAGGCCACTCCCTCCCCTTTGCTGCCGTGGTAGTTTGACCTTAAGGTTCTTTAAACATTTTATTACATTGTGTCATAAAGGACTTATTAAGTTTCAGCAGGTTTCTCACACCCATGAGCTTGTGAGCAATTCAAGGGGCAGCGTCTTATTTATGTCTGTGTCCCCAGCTCAGCACAATGGCTCAGACATGGTGGGTGCTCAGGGCACTTCTAAATGAACGATTGGGACCACCTCCTATTTGCTGGGCATCTCCTCTATGCAGGCACTGTGGTACGTGCTTTCCGTGTGGTTATTTTTTATCCCGGGGCTTGACTAACCTGCCCAGTCACCCTGCTAGTGAGTGGCAGAACTGGAATTTACGAGACCTGACGTCAGCAGCTGCGCGCTTAACTGCTCTACTGTGCCGGGGATAGTCATTGTTCAGGTTCGGTTTGTCCTTCTTCCCCAGCACTGACCAAGAGGAGGCGGACGACTGCATGGCAAGACTTTGTGTTCGTTGCGCCGAGTGCCTGGTAAGCCCATGCCACTTCTGTGTTTGCCGCTCACGCTCCGTTTTCCTATGCGGGACCCCTTGCCCCCAGAGGCAGCAGAGCATATTCAGGTAGATCCAAAGCAAGGTCTTCCCCCAAAGCATTTTGGTCTCAGGGGACCCCCACTGATTCTTTTTTTAAGTGCAGAGTCCAACATGGGGTTGAACTCACGACCCTGAGATCAATTCCTGAACTGAGATCAGGAGTCGGACGCTTAACCGACTGAGCCACCAGGCGCCCCGGCGCCTACCGATTCTAAGCATTATTTTGTTTTCTGCCTCATGGGCACAGAGTGGTGTCCTTAGATTAGGGAAGGGACCACGTAGAGCAGTATCTGCCCACTGACAGCAAACACCCTGAAGAGGAGTGTCCTAAGCCACAAGGCCGTACTAGCGGATTTTGGCTGGCTGGCCTCAGAGTCCCGAATAGAACTTTCCTGCTGTGTGTCCGTTTCTCCCCAGGGAATCAGCGTGATCCAACTTTTTAGGTGACTCGTGGCTTCATCAATAATACCCATGTTGGAAGCCTGAGTTTTGATTTAAATTTCAAAAGGCTGTCGTCCCTCCCCTTTTAAGCTCTTGCTGTGATTGGGAGGCTCGCGTGGCTGTCGCAGGGACCTGGGAGGAAAGACTCTGATGTGGTGCAGTTGGGAACAGGTCAGAAGCAACTTATGATCTAGTACGAAACATACCTGTCAGTGCCGGCTTTAAACTTGAGTTCTCTTTGCACTCATCGCCAGGCTCAGCACTTGGCCCGGTGACCGCAGCCCAACTAGTCTTTCGTTTCTCTCGTTCTCACACTTGAGTGCAGTAGGTAAGACAAGAGGAAGGGTGACAGTGAAGAGAATCTAATAATAACCCTTCGGGGTTTGAGTACTTCGATTACACAAAATATCCACCTTTCAGATATTGATTCATTCAGCGGTTGTTTTCCGAGCACCGATACGTGCCAGATATGATCCTGGGTGCCTAGGAAACACGCGTGAACACCCCTGACAAAAATCTCTGCCCTCAGGTAACTTACATTCTTTTCCGTGCCCGGCAGACTCTCATTCTCCGGGCGCCCGGCTGGCTCAGTTCGTAGAGCGTGCGACTCTGGATCTCAGGGTTGTGATTTCAAGCCCCACGTTGGGTGTGGAGATCACTTACAGAAAGAAAAAGAAAACTCCGGCACACAACTGAAATGTCACCTTCTCTTAAATTGGGGTACAAACAATAACTAACTAAATCTTTTAAAAATAAGTAATACAGATGGGATATCAGATGGTCCTCAATGCTATAGAGAAAAATAAAATAGAGAAGGGAGACGGGACGGCTGGAAGGCGGTAGGGTATTACATAGGGTGGCCGGGGACACCTCACTGAAATGATATGTGAGCAGGCACCTAAAAGGTGCGGCTAGGAAGCCATATAGCTGCTGTAGAGGAGCATTCCGGGCAGAAGAAATGGTGGGTGCAAAGGCTCTGAGGAGGGGCCGTGATTGGCACGTTCTAGAAATAGCCAGGAAGCCAGTGTGGCAGGAATGAAGCAAGCAAGGGGAAGAATCGCATTTACTGATACAGAGAGATGATGCTAAATCTTATAGAACGTTGTAGGCGATTGGAATGATCTGGGCGTTTATTCTTAATGAAATGGAATGCGCCGGAGGTTTTTAAGAAGAGAAGCACTGTGAACGGATGTCTGTTTACAAAGGGTCTTCCTGGGTTCTGTCTCGAGAGGAGGTAGTGGCAAGGTCAGGGGACCCTGGCAGTCAGAGAGCCCAATTAAGACACCTTAGCAATAACGCAGGCGAGAGAAGATGGTACTGGTTTGAACCAGGGGGTAAGAAGTGGTTGCGTTCTGATTATAGTTTGAAGGTGAAGCCAGAGGATTTACGGATGGGTTTCACGTATATGTGAAAGAATGAGGAGTCAGGGAAATTCTGTGGCTCTTGACTCTAGCAACTGGCGGGGTAGATAGAAAAGGTAGATCAGATGTAGACCAGAGCCCTGGATCTCTCCACGGTTGATAGACTGGGGAGAGGACGAAGAGTCGGTGAAGGAGGCTGAGAAGGAATGTCCAGTGAGCTAGGAGAAAACCGGGAGGGTTTGCTCTCCTGGGAGCCAAGCGAGGATTGTGTTTCAAGGAAAAGAAAGCGATTAGCTGTTTCCGTTGCTGCTGAGTCAGGTCAAGTAAAATGGGAGCTGAGGATTGGTTATTGGCTGATCTGGTGGTGCGGAGGTCATTGGTGACCTGGGCAAAAGCAGCTTCCGTGGGGTTAGCGGGGAAGAAAGCCCGACGGGGCTAAGGTCAAGAAAGAGCACGACAAGAGACGTTGGCGACAGCGGGTGTCAACAGCTCTTGCAAGGAGTTTCGCCGTGAAGAGACGCAGAGAACTAGGGCAATAGGTGGGAGGGAGATGTGTGTCAAGGGTTACTGCTCTGTTTAAGATGAGAGAATTATAGCACATTTGTACGCTGACGGGAGCGATTCCGTAGAAAAGGAGAAGCCGATGCTGCAGGAGAGAGAGAACGTTTTGCTGGGGCAGCTCCAGCGTGTAGCGCACGAGGGGGATGTTGGCCTTAAGTAAAAGCAGGGAGAGCGGACCCATGGGAGTATAAGGAGGACCACACGGATGGGCCCAGATGCAGGCGAGTGGGCACGTGTGGCGGCGGGAGCCTGCGAAACTTCCCTGCCACTACTCTAGTCCCAGTGTGGGGAGAAAGCAGGTCGTCAGCTGAGAACAAAGTGAGGAGGAGGAACTGGAGGTGCTGGAGGTTTGGGGAAAGAGGGAAAGGTATGGAACAGTAATCCCGGAGAACAGGGGAATGAGTGGCCTAGAGACATGTGGCCTGTCAGGTAGTTCTAATGGGCCGCTTGAGGTTAGAGGTAATGAATACTAATTTAAATAATAAGAGCGAGGGGCGCCTGGGTGGCTCAGTCGGTTGAGCATCCGGCTTCGGCTCAGGTGATGATCAGGTCCGTGAGTTTGAGCCCCCCTTCGGGCTCTGTGCTGACACCTCAGAGCCTGGAGCTGCTTCAGATTCTGGGTCTCCCTCTCTCTCTGCCCCTCCCCCGCTCATGTGCATGCGCGCTCTCTCTCTCTCTCTCTCTCTCTCAAAAAATAAATAAACATTAAAAAATAAACAGATAAATAAATAATAAGAGTAAGAATAAGAGTAACGGTACCAGTAGCTAATCTTGAATGAGCACTTACAAAGTATTAGGCACAGCGCTAAGTGATTTCCACGCATTGTCTCATTCACTTCTCATAGCCTTTCTATGAGGTGTCGGTATTTTTATTACCCCCATTTTGCAAATAAGGAAACTGAGGCTTCGGGGGACGGGACGTTAAGTAACTTTACTCAAGTTCACATAGCCAGCAAGGGGCGGAGCTGGGTTTGGAGCTCAGAGAGACCGAGACGCCGAAACTCCTAACTATAGTCCCCCGTGTTCTGGTGCAGACAGGTGCCTTTTCGTGTGTGTTGAGGTTTTAACGAATGTCCGCCATGGAAAAGGGAGCCATTAGGGTCTCAAAACAGAAATTAGCCCCAAAGACACCAAATATACTGAAGTCCTGTGACGCTTCATGGGAATGTAGGTGTGTTGAGTCCATGCCATTTCACTGTTAACGTCGCCCCAAGCTGAGTTCCATCAGGGGGCCCTAGAACGTGGTCTTCGTCTAAACTCTGCACGACCGTACCCGGCATGATGTCGGCGGCGCTGTACTTGATATAAACCCCACGACTGCTTTCCTTCCCCCTCAGGATTCAGACTATGAAGACACATACTGATGAAAGGCTTCCCCGTAGAAGAAGAGTCGCCTAGTGGGAAATGTCCCATTCCACCGGCAGCTAAAGCCCCTCAGAGAAGCGAAGCTGGCTTGGATCGCTGTGCTGGAGGATTCTGGAAGCCGTCCGTAGAGATGTTAGGAACATTTATTTATTGAAGAACTGTTCTTTTTATATTTATGAACCGTGCAAGAACTCTCAGAAGAACCTCCTAACCACCCCTTGTAATAACGTGTGCTCTAACTGAGTGAAGGAATTCTCTTCCTGAATAGAAAGAAACTTTTTGTTTGGCCTTTGCTCTTGAACGTGTTACATGCTTTCTTCCAGTTACTTGAGGGAAAATCCTAAATGTTGGCCACACCGTTGGGGCCAAAGTGTTTTTAAAAGATGAAATGGAGCTTGTACCGTCCAGATGTCCTACCAGACGAAATGTTTGTTTGGGAGAAGTATTCTCTGCATTGTGTCCATGACTGTTTTCAGCCGCGGAGCGGCGTACACTCACTGGTTTAATGACGTTATCAGTTGTGTTTGGGTGACTTGGAACTCTAACTTCCATAGAGCTGGTAGGGCCCGGAACCCATGGTTTGCTTTGACTGGGTTTTTAAAGCATTAAAGTGTCATCCAGGTACAATTAAGGGAAGGAACGGTGGTGTAGAGGGATCTCTTTCTTTTGTGTTTCAGAAGGTTTTTTTGTGGGGAATGTATAGAATATTTTATCAGTTATTTGCAGGGAAATAATCTTTTTTTAACGAATGCCACTCCGGAGTTCGAGTGTTGGATTTACTTTCACGAGGCTTATGTTTATCAGAAGTCACGTCATCTCTTCACCTGTGTTATTCTTCAGAACTTTTTTGAGTTCTAAAATGCGCCAAATGTGAGTGAACCGAGGTATTTGCAAACTGTTTTTGCATCAGATTTGACATAAGGAAGTGAGGTGGTACCTAATCTATACTTCTCATTTCTAGTCTCTCAATATCTTATATCCGCTTCCTCTATTTTCCCACAGCAACTGATTTCAAATTTTCATTTACGTGGGATTTTCTAGAAGCCGTTCAGAAATACGTACGGCATGTCTAGAAGGGTTGGCCGTGTAGGCCTCTGTAAAAGAGCGATAGAGTTCACTTCTCAGTTATGAGAGGCAGGAATCATCCCCTCCCCTCCCATCTTTGTGTTTTTGTTTTTTCCCCGTGTTTCTTCACAAGGTGGCTCGGGAGGTTTCCATATTATAGCATCATACGCCGCACATGTTACACAAAAAATCACTTTGCCAAGACTTAGGTTTAAAATTTGGGGTTATTCGTTCTGGAAGTCATCAGTAAAGACTTGAAGAATTATGATATCGGTTTGGCCTGGCCTCTTTCGTTAATCTAGTCCGTGCAGAAGAGAGTCTGGCTCGTTAATAGATACTACGATTTACCTCTGGCCGCGTAAGGAAGTGAAAGAGGCAAAGACACACTGACTGTTTATTTCCAGTGGTTAAGCCTCAGAGTCTCGGGCTGTTTGTCAAGTATATGGTTGTTTGGGACCAGCCTGGTGACAGACAGTCTGACACCACAGCAGAGAGGGGAAAACGTATGTGGGCAGCAAGGGCAAATAATTTGGGTTCTGGGAGGTTTGAAGATAGAGACCTAATTGTGTGTGGGGTAGGCTTTTTGTGGGTCCTCATTTCTCTGAGAAAGATGATGTGACAGGAACCCGGTTAAAACCACATTTCATGAATTGAGGAACCGGCTTTGTCTGGGGCTTCCTGTAATTTCCTTTCAGGCATGTTATGAGGATTAATCCAGTTGTAGTGTGTTTGCCACTTTAGGTAAACGGTGCTGTGTGCCTCCTTGGTCACGTTATTTTGCAGCCTTGATCATGATCTGAGCAAGTCCCTTTCTTTATAAGTGACTCAGTAGCAGCAGCCTTCGTGGGCCGATAATCGAGTCTGCTCCTTGGGTTTGCGGCCGCATCAGTCACGAGGCTCCAGTCTTTCTCTCTCATGTTGAGGTCTGGGTTACAGCTTTGTTTCCCCCAAAAGGAGCAAAAAGCAGTGCCTTTTTTTTAAAGATGGAGGGAAGATAACTTTTTGGTGTTTAAAACTTACTCTTTTACTATCTTCTAAGGTGCTATTCTCTCTCTCTCTCTCTCTCTCTTTCTTTTCGCTGCTTTGTATGCCCAACACACCCCAGCAAGACCAGCCTTGTCTAGAAAGGGAATTTAATTCCGAAAGCTTCAGAAGGGGTTAAAAGCCTTTCAGAATTTTTTCTTTGGCTGCTGAAGGCTTTACTCACGGCCACGGGCCACGCTACCTTGCAAGTTTTGTGGCCTCGAGCCCTCAATTACCGAATGCGAATTTATGAAATGCTTTGTGTTTCCCACACGGCCTGTCGCCCCAGGCTTCGTGGAGAACGTACTAGTTCCCTGCAACCCCAAACTGGGCGCGGGTGCTTCGAGAGGGAATGCGGTGTCCCTGTTCCAGGAAAAATTTTGGAGGCCAACGCCTCGATCGGAACGTTCTACTCTGTCACTCCGTTACGGTTCCAAAAGGGAGCCGTGGAAGGCCCGTGGAGAGCGGACAAGACCGTCATTTAACCGCACCGCCGGAAACCTTGCTGCCAGAGGGGGCGTTCGTTTGCCTCCTGTGTTGGACTGTTGGACTGTTAACCGCGGCATTTCACGGCGACTTGTTGTTGTTGTTTGCTTGTTTCTCGCTGTTGTTTTGCAGGAGGGTGTGCACTGTTGGGCCATGCGCACAGATGTTGTAACTCTTGATGTCTCTGCCACATCACGGTTAATAAACTGCTTTGCACTTTCTGGCTACTTTTTGGTGTGTACCTACATATAAAATGAGAGCTGTCCTGTGAAAGGGGAGGAGGCTGTGGGTTTCAGCATGAAGCAGCCGTTCGTCTCTAAGCTTTAGCCCTCCCGCACGGGTTCGATGCTGAGCTGCAGGCAGCTCACGCGGCGAGCGCTGGCTGTTATGTTTTTAGGAATTTTGCGAGCCGATTGTTAAACTATCGGTGGCTTCAAATAAGTGGGTGGCTTACAAGTGCACTGTTTCTCAAGAACCAGGTAGCATAGTGAGGCGCCTGGGTGTGGCTCAGTCGGTCGAGTGTCCGACTTCGGCTCAGGTCATGATCTCCCGGTTCGTGGGTTCGAGCCCCATGTTGGGCTCTGTGCTGACAGCTCAGAGCCTGGAGCCTGCTTCGGATTCTGTGTGTCCCTCTCTCTCTCCCCCTCCCTGGCTCACGCTGTCTCTCTCTGTCTCTCAAAAATAAATAAAAAACATGAAATAAAAATTTGAAAAAATTGTAGCTAGAGCAAGCATAGGAGAGGGGCAGAGAGAGAGGATCTCAAGCAGGTTCCATGCTCAGCTCAGAGCCCATTGTGAGGCTTGATCCCATGACCCTGGGATCCTGATCTGAGCTGGAATCAAGAGTCAGACACTCAACTGACTGAGCCACCAGGTGCCCCTTATTTAATTTAATTTAATTTATTTTATTTTATCTTATTTATTTTATTTTATCTTATCTTATTTTATCTTATTTATCTTATTTATTTTATTTATTTTATCTTATTTATTTTATCTTATTTATTTTATTTATTTTATCTTATTTTATTTTATCTTATTTATTTTATTTTATTTATTTTATTTTATTTTTGAGGTTGCTGTATTTTAAGCAGAGCAAGCTGTTCTGTGTTCATCTTACATCTACCGTGCTGTGTCTGCGCGCAGCTGACTTCTCTCTGGGGGGGTGTTTGCCTGGTGCACTTCGGGACCCCACCACCCTCAGGGAGCTTGCAGTCTAGAAGGGGAGCCAGCGTCTGCTCAGGTCTGGAGGATGAGGCTCTCCTCAGTAAGTTGAATATATCTCTTCTTTTTTGATTGAAAATATAAATAAAAATTGGGTCATGGGCCAGATAACTGAAATGAGAACCTTGACTTAGAGGTTCCTGTTTGCATCCGTGCAGCCACCTCAGAACGCACGCATTTGGTTTGCTCTGAGCCTGACCTTCTGCGCTGGCAGAAGTCTCTTCAGTCGGGCTTGGGTACTGCACACGCAGCGGAGTTCAGCTCTTGGCTTCCCCTCGGTGCGCCTCAGCTTGGGTAAGCAATTGCTTCGTATTTCTTAAGCAGCGATTCACGCCTTTCTCTCTCAGAAGAAGGCTCCTTCTGAAGGTTTTAATCTGATGGCCACCTTTGCAGGGACTCTCCAGCTCTGTAGGAAGAGACAGGGGTATACGGTAGCCTGGTGGGTGCCCTTTTCCTCTCTGTGGTGTAGAGTCGCTTCTGTTAAGATCCTCAGATAGAAGAGGGGTTCGGTTTGCTCTTAATGAAAGAGTAGATAGTGATGATGATGATGATGATGATAAATAAGACTTTCGTTTACAAGTTGCCTGTGGTGTTAGGTGGAGCAGTGCCTTGCTGCCCTTGAACTCGTGGTGGGACCTGTCCCTCACTGTTGCTCTTCTCCCAATCCTAGACAGACCAGTATTTAACCGTAAGAAGTCAGAAACGTAAAGCTCTCAAGAGAGCTAGGCTACTGTCCTTACTGGTCACGTCCTGTGCAAAGCTCTCATCTCACGAAGGCCTGATGGAGGGTGGTTGAGGCGTAAGCTGGTCTGAGGAAGGAGTGAGAGTGATGACCTCCAATGTCCCCTTCAGGTAGAGGGTCGGCCAGTGTAATCAAGGCTGTCTCACCTCCCAGCCCGATGTAGGAGAGACGGTCTCGGAAGGAAAAATGAGGATGCATTTCCAGAAGTTCATGCCTCCGAGTGGTTACGTGGATTACGATCCTAAAAACCACGAGAGCCCGGAGGTGTGCAGCCAGCCGTGAATTGAGGGGACTTAGCGTCACGGGGGGAGCGGGCTAGGGAAGGGGTGCTTGTGTGGGTGTCTTTTTTTTTGCTCAGTGGTTGGTTGGTCTTACAAGGGGCAAACACTTGTGCTCAGAGATAGCACCTCTCTCTTTGTGATATTGAAATATTAGGGGCTCATTTTCACATCCTGTGTGGTTGTCTCATTGTCACGAGTCCCTTTTCTGAAGAGGTTTTTCTGTCATAATTGTGCCAAGGGGAGCACTTGCTCTGCACTGTTAATGATGGGAGACGTGATCCCGATGGTTACAACCCGCCCCCACCCCCCTCCCCAGGACTGACGGAAGATACTTGCCAGGAGTTATATTGTGAAAGCGCCACGAGCTCGGGTCAAAAAGTTTGGCCAAGCCATGCGATTTCTTACTGTGCAGAATTATCTCAAGAGCATCTGCTGAAGAGATGTCAGGATCTGAAGAAGCGAGGCACAAGTTGAGAATTTAAATGGAGTCTTATTATCAAGGTGCTTAAGGTGCATCTGCTGCCTTGGCTGGATTTCTAAAGACCAGGGTCCATTTTATGTATTTATTGTATGTTTGTATATGTAAGATTCTGATTTTCATTATTCAGATAGAAGAGCTACCTCAGTAGTCTTGAGAGGTGAGGGTGGAGAGCAAGACTTTCATCAGACAAGCCCATTGTGACAAGTGCCCCAAAGGAAAGAGAAATAGAGCCATGGCTTGGTGGGGGGCACCTGGGTGGCTCCGTTGGTTGAGTGTCCGACTCTTGGTTTCGGCTCCGGTCATGATCTCACAGTTGGTGGGTTCGAGCCCCGCATTGGACTCGGCGCTGACAGCGCGGAGCCTGCTTGGGATTCTCTCCCGGCCTCTCTCTCTATGCCCCTCCCCTGCTCTCTCTCTCTCTCTCTCTCTCTCTCTCTCTCTCTCTCTCTCTCCCCATCTCTAAATAAATAAACTTTAAAACAATGACAACAACAGAACAAAACACAAAACATGTGGCTGGTAAGCATGGCTCAGGAGAGAGTTCCCCGAGGAAGTCACATTACCTTGACATCTGAAAGCTGAACAGGAGTTCACTGGGTGAAGTCGGGGGGAAGTCCGGCACTTAGTCCGGGAAGCAGATCGGAGTTCGGAGAAGTTTTGCTCTAAAACATGGAATACTTTCACAAGCACGAGGGGCAGTACAGGGCAGCGAGGGGACAGGTCCTGATCCACAATGCCTGGGTTTGAATCCTGGCTCTGCATTATTAGGCAAGTCACTTCGCCAGTCCGTGCCTCAGCGTCCCGGTCTGTGAGACCTCGCGGGGTGGTTGCGAAGATTGCGTGGGTCAGTGTGTAGAGCACTCAGGCGGGACCTGGCACGTAATCCTCTCAGAACTATTGCACGTATAACTACTGGTTTCTGGTGTGGTCCTGTATTAACTAGGGCCGTGAAAAGGCTCGATTCTTTAATGGTAAGGAGGAGGCCCAGGAGAGGGAGTGATTTCCCGGAGATCAAAGAATTCGTTACTGGAAGGTCTGACCCAGGAAGAGAGTTGTTTAGGAATTCAAACCCGTGCTTTTCCCATGAATTCGTTGCTTCTCTCTTCATTCAGGGAGTTCTAATGGCGTGTATGAGTACTTAGAGCCAAAAATGAGATCTTGTATCCTCTTTTTAAAAAAATATAATTTATTGTCGAATTGGCTAACATACAGTGTGTGAAGTGTGTTCTTGGTTTTTGGGGTAGATTCCCATGATTCATCGAACAGCATACAACATACAACACCCAGGGCTCATCCCAACAGGTGCCTTCCTCAATGCCCATCACCCATTCTCCCCTCTCCCCCACCCACCCCCCTATCCACCCTCAGTTTGTTCTCTGTATTTAAGAGTCTCTTACGATTTGCCTCCCTCCCTCTCTGTAGCTATTTTTTTCCCCTCCTCTTCCCTCATGGTCTTCTGTTAAGTTTCTCAAAATCCACACAGAGTGAAAACATGTCGATATCTTGTATTCATTAGATTATTTGCACATTTCTTAAAATCTGTTTCAAAATGGCTGGGTGTGGTTCTCAGTGACTTGAGTGTGGTGACGAGGTCCAGAGTCCCTTCGGGATCACCGGTGCCCTCAGGATAGAATGGTCCGAGTTGTAGGATTTCTCCGTCGGTTTCAATGTGATGGTCATTTTGGCGGCTACTCGCACTTACCTAACCTATGCCAGACCCTTTACTGGCGCTGCATCACGGGCCCGACACCCGTGAACAAGAACATACGGTCCTTCTTGAGAATCTCAACTTACTGGGGTTTGGTGTTGGACCTGTAAATCAGCTGTTACTCTTCCAAGCCGAGGGTGCACTGCTCTGGGGGATGTACGTGAACTGTCTGCTGCACAGACGAGGGAACACAACCAACTCCCCAAAGAGGAAGGCATCCAGAACGTTCAGGGAGCTCAGATGTCCCAGATATGACGAATTACAACGACGAACGCTCTAAAGGAAGCCCTTTATCCAGCTCACGCGTGGACGTGTGGGGTGGGACGGGAGTCACAGCCAGAAGATGACTGTGGCTGTCTTGAGAGAGATCTGTGTTTTTACCAGAGGTGTCTGGGGGAAACTTACTATGACTTTTGGCATATCTGAGTCAGTGTAATTATTATCTACATTGGGGTGGGGTTCAAAAATTGGAACTTAAAAAAGTTTCCAGTTCATCCTGATTCATCGTGGGCCATTCTTGATAAAGACGGATGCTCAGAACCCAAATCTCTCTCAACGCTACAATTTCTATTTCCTGTCTGATTTTTAGGTTAAGAAAAATAGGGTCTTATGTGGTAATGATTTCTACTTTTCGAAGCGCTGTTATCTACGTTATCCTATTTGATCCTTGCATTATTGTCCTTGTGTTATAGGCAAGGAAACTGAGGTTCAGCAGGGTCAGCTGACTTCTCTGCGTAAGTGGGACCTCGGGTAGGACTTCCTGATTTTCCAGATGGAGGGTTTTGTTGTTTAGAACGCAGGTAAGGAGTCTCGTAGGTAATCGTTTTTTACAAGTTAAAATGGCCACAGTATGTGGACTTCCCCCCAGCGCTGGTGGGGTACTGTGACCGTATGACGCCAAGAGACCTTTCCTCCTAGAAGGTTCTAGGCAGCGTTCTTCTAGTGACAGGATGCTTGGCGGGGGCAGGGATCATGGCTGAGACCGGACACAGTGGTTGGTAGGAACCCAAAACTGATTGGCTTGTAACTCCCTGGAGTCGGTGTTCTGTTTTATTGAGAAAATTGTGGGGCATAGTGAAAAAAACGAATCCTTTCCCAGGAGCTGGTAGACGCCGTGAAATTAATACCACAGAGATAATATAGATGCTTAAAAAATACATTTTTGCCCATGCACAGTCCGAGTCTCATCCTACCCCTGCTGCCTTGCCGAAAAAAGTGGGGAGGGGAGGGGAGGGCGAGGCAAAAAAAAAAAAAGCTCACCGTGTACATTTCACGCGGCTCCTTTCTGCCACAGAGCGTGGTAAGTGCCTTAACTGGGTTGAAAATTTTCTCCTTATTTATGTGGCTCCTTTCCCACATGTCCTGAACATTCTCTATATGTTTAAAGTAATAATTAAAAAAAAATTTTTTTTTTTTGTTTATTTTACTTTTAAGAGGGAGAGAGACAGAGCGCTAGCAGGGGAGGGGCAGAGAGAGGGGGAAACACAGAATCGGAAGCAGCTCCAGGCTCCCAGCCGCCAGCACAGAGCCCGACGCGGGGCTTGAACTCACGAACCGTGAGATGTCGGATGCTTAACCGACTGAGCCACCCAGGTGCCCCTGAAAGTAATAATTTTAATTTAGTTGGAGAGAGAGGCAAACACCTCTCGCCGAGTCACCTGTAATCTTTTGTGGATGTGAAATCCTTAGGATGGCGAGGGTTGTCATCTCAAGGACATCCTGAAATTATTTGCTTTTTTCCTCTTGAAAAGCAACCTTCACGTAACCTTCCCTTACAGCCGATCTAAAGCGGCCCCCAAGCGACTCTGCAAACACTGCTCTGTTTTGTTTCGTGACGGCCCTTGCCAGCATCTGCTATTTTCTTGTTCATTCATTTGCTTTTTCTCCCCCCTCCATCTCCCCCCCACAACTTGCAAACTGCATGCAGCGGGGGCCCTTGTCCTTGTCCGGGGCTGCAGCCCAGAGCCTGGCCCACCGAGGCACTCACTGTGGGTTTCTTAAATTAACAAACTCTCTTGACGCTATTTTCTCATTTTTTTTTCTTTTACCTTAAGATCGGAACGTCAGAGAGCAGGCATGTTTTGCCCACTGACACTCCTCCTGATGCCAGTGTTCCTGGGTAAGTAGAAATCAAGGGACCGAGGAGGGGGTTTGATTTCTTGTAAGTCTCGTGCGTGTTTGAAAGCCAGCTTTGTATGTTCTCATTTCCCTTTGGTTTGCTGAAAAACAGAAGCCCTAACCTGGAACTTCATAGTTTTGCTGAAACAGCTGCTTTAGAAGCTAGGTAGCAAACTCTTTCTTGGAGAGCTGAGTCTTCCTCTGGTTTTTATTAGAAACAGAAGGCCTTCGGGTCCTTGATTGCGTGTTCTAGGACCTTCCTATGCGATAGGAAGGAAATTTCTCTCTGGCATTCCTGCATGTTAAATTGTGGCCTTAAAAACACAGCTGGTCTCAGATCAGGAAATTACCAGAGAGAGTCCCAGAGACCCTGTCGTGTGCTGATGCTCTAGCTCCTCCAGCCTTCTTGCGGTTCCTCAAATGCACTGAGCTCTTTCACAGTTTAGGGTAGTTTCTTTTGCCCAGAGCTTTCTCTCCCCACCTTATCTGGCAGGCCTGCCTAAGGCTTCCTTATCCTTCAAGTTTCTCCTTAAGCTCCGCTTCCTTCTGGAAACCTCCTCTGAACCTTCCCCACCCCCTCCACCCCCCAACCTCCGCCCTCAGGCTAGGTTGCAGTCTCCCATTCCTGTTACCTCTGTGCTCCGGGCTGCTGCTTGTGCGGTTCAGCTCTTCTCTCTAAGTTGTCCGTCCTGTCTCCCTGCCTTTTCTTTTCTTTTTAAGCTTATTTTTAATTATTTGGGGGGTGGGGGTGGGGGGAAGGGGTAGAGAGAGAAAGAGGGAGACAGAATCCCAAGCAGGCGCTGCACTGTCCGCACAGAGCCAGATGCAGGACTCGAACTCACAAACCGTGAGATCACGACCTCAGCCAAAACCAGGGGTCGGACACTTAAGCGACTGAGTCACGCGGGCGCCCCTTCTCGCTGCCTTTTCTCTTTATCCCACGGAGCTAGCTCTGTAGGAAGGATGGACGACTTAGGTGCTTTGCTCTCGTAGTCTCTTATTTTTGCCCTTTATGATTCGTTTTTTAACTGTGCGTGGTAACCTAGGCACTGACTCAGCAATGTGCACGGAAGAACTGCCGTTGCTCTGATTCCAGGAGACAGAGAATGTGCACCAATATGCAGACACACACACACACACACACACACACACACACACGAAAATGGTATGTATTTAAGAGAATCTTTTTTCATAGACGCAGGGTGGTTGTGTTCTGAGGGTATTTAGACATTTCCTCGGCGGCGCAGGAGGCGGCCTGCAGGTTTCCGCCCTTCCCGCTAGAGACTCAGCCCTGTAGACGGTGGCTTGGTGACATCTGGTTTCTTTGCAGGGAGGTTTTGCCTCCGTAGAAAGTCTCCTTTTCTCCAGCCATTTCTCTACAAAGGTTACCCGTCAGGTATCCGTTTCTCTTCGCTTTAGCGGCTGCCTCCGCTTTCTAGCTAACCTTCACTTAATTCTACGTGCGGCTCTTAATAGTAAATGAAATTAGCTAATATTAAATTACATTAAAGGCGTAAGAGCACCTTTAAGCACGTGTGAAGCTGCTCGCTTCTTCCTTACAGGAAAATTCCACATCGGTTCTGGAACCGGTTCTGATTTCTCTCCAAACAGGGCCCCTCCGGGTGTTTAGAGTTCGTGGTTTCTCTTCCGTCCTCCCTGCTGTGCCTGCCTGCTGTCGGGCAGGCAGCGCACGCTCTTCTCCCGGGGCAGCAGCTTGCGTGGAAAGACTGGCACGTTTTCAGTTTATTCCCATACGCGTTCGCCTGGCTCTTCCTCGGCAGAGCCTGGCCGGCACCTAAGGGGTCTTTCTCAATGTTGTTATCTCTCCGCACAGAGCGCATCTTGCGAAAACGGAAATATCCATGTAATGGTTTCCTCTTTTAATGCAAAGACAGAGGACTTGAGCAAGACACAGAGAGCGGAGCGGTGCCCCCCGCAAACACCGGGAGGCTGAAAAGCCGGGGCGGGGGGGGGGGGCGGCAAAGCCGGGGTGGGAAGGCGCAAACACAACGAAAGTCCCAGGGGCTGGTCTGATTGCAGGGACCCGCACGGCAGCCTGGATCAGCCAGCAAGGTCGGAGGGAAGCCTTTGGGAGGGAGCTAAAGAGAAGGGGGGGAAGGAAGCAAAAGTACCTGTGAGGTGGCTCTTCAGAGAGGGAACCCATGGGAAACAGGGAACAGGAGACATGTCATTTCCTGTTTTGGGTGTCTAAATTCACGACCTGGAGGGAGAATGTCAGGCTTTCTCTGAAAGGGAACTCAAAGAGGGGCGCCTGGGGGCTCAGTTAAAGCATCTGACGTTTGATTTCTGCTGAGGTAATGGTCTCATGGTTTGTGGGATCGAGCCCTGCGTTGGGCTCTGCGCTGGGCATGGAGCCCACTGGGGATTCTCTCTCCCTCTCTCTCTGCCCCTTCCCTGCTCGCTCGCTCGCTCTCTCAAAATAAAGAAATAAACTTAAAAAATAGAAGGAAAGAAAGGAGCTGAGAGAAAGGAATTCCAGAAACAGGGAAGGGACCAGTTAGGAGACCGAGACCAGTTAGCATTTTTGCAACAAGAAGATTCCAGAACCCCTCCAACCTGAGGCGTGTGTGTAACTAGAGGGTATTTCTCTTACCCTTGGGAGTGCCTTGCTGGTTTGAGTGAGGGGCCTCTGAGTACTTTGTCTGTGTTGGGTCATCTGGGGAGGGAAGACCTATAGTACCTAATGGTTAATACTGACTTTTGTGGATGAGGGTATTTGTCTAAATGATGTCTCCTTCTGCCTTTGACTTCTATAGATCGTTCCCTGGGCCTGAATGACCCGATTGTTTCCTCCCTTGAGCTAGCAGTCCATGTGGGTGATTCAGCCCTGATGGGATGTGTTTTCGAGAGCACAGAAGAGAAACGTGTGACCAAGGTAGACTGGATCTTCTCATCAGGAGAGCACACCAAGGTAACAAGGAGTAAATACAAGGCTAGTGGCAGCCCCTGGCCAATGGTGTCAGGACAGCATGGGGAGAGGGAGAATCAGGTCAGCAGGTGCCATGGGGTGTTGTTGTAAGAGTTTGGGCCCTGAAGCCGCTCAGAACTGGGCCTCTTCCTAGCCTGGCCCCTTGGCTGTGGAATCAGCTGGGCAAGTTACTCAACCTCGCTGAACTTCGGCTTCCTCATCTGTGAAGACGAAGGTCATCATCATAATGGCGATGCTTACCTTTTGGGTCATTGAGAAGTAGTGGAAGACATGCACATAAAGTTCTTTTTGTTTCTTTTCTTGACGTTTGTCCTTTGTAGAGTAGTTTAGGTGGTTGGGAGGGCTGAGAAGAGTGAGAGCATTGGTCTAGACCGGAGAGGCATAAGAATGATGTCACGGTGATCTTTTTTTGGGGGGAGAGGACCAGATTCGTTCAGTATTCCATGCCCCATTGATGTGTCGGAGAACCATCTCTTTCTCCTCCATGGGCGCTTCAAGTGTTGGGATTAGCCGATGAAGCATGGCCGAGGGGGATCTTTCATGGGAGCTCCTTGGAGGGGGAAATGGTGTATACACCTCATCGGAGATTCTGTAGAGATGCTCGTATCTCAGGATCATTTGTGAAATATATCCTAAGTAACGCGTTACTAACAGGAGGGTCCCGAAGTGTGCAAATGAAATACTCTTTATGTAGCTCATAGCTTGTTATTCCTATGGTACTTTTCTCACTCAAATTTTTATCAGTATTTTTTATTATGAGAGGGCTAGGCCAATGGTGTAAGTAGAAATAAGACTTTCCCAGGGCTCCCCTTCCCAGCCTGCAAGCCAGGCCGTGATGACTCCTTCTCAAGCTGTATGATACACTGCCTGGAGGAGGGCGGAAAGTGGGGAGTGATGGCCAACATGCCAGGGACCGTCACCACTACCAGTCTGGGGGATTGCCTAAAGGCTTTGAATGCCATTGAATCCAGGGGGTGTAGCAGAAAACAGCGTGGAGATGAGAGAGGGTTTTCAAAAGTTGTGAGTTTGAGTCCCCAGAGTGACCTTCAGAGTGGATGTTACATTTTACCTCAGACCGTAAGAACTGAATATGTGTGGACCATAGTTCACCATTTGTCCTTGTGTGGAATAAGGCACAGGGCCTTGTTCGAGTTAGAGTATTACCTGGCACATTATTATTACTAACTGGGTACCAAGTACTTTTTAATCACAAGAATGAGGACGAGAGGACGACAACAACGGTGATGATGATGATGATGGCGATGATGGTGATGGTGATGATGGTGGTGGTGGTGGCGATGCTGCTGCCGCTGCCTCCACAGAACAGGGTCTTTTGGATCCAGACTCCTAGGTCTGGTGCCAGTGACTTTAGATTTTCCCCCTACGTTGTGTGGCCCTCCAGGATGACTACGTGCTATACTATTACGCCAACTTCAGCGTGCCTGTGGGGCGCTTCCAGAATCGCGTGCACTTGGTGGGAGACATCTCACGCAATGATGGCTCTCTCCTGCTCCAAAATGTGGAAGAGGCCGACCAGGGAACCTATACTTGTGAAATCCGGTTTGAAATGGAGAGCCTGGTGTTCAAGAAAGCAGTGGCGCTGCATGTACTGCCAGAGGAAACCAAAGGTACACGAATGCTTACGTAGAGAAGGGCGAAGGGGCAAGAGGTTTGGTGTGCAAAGAGGGAAGGGAACTGACTTTGTTGAACCAACGCGCGCCTTTGGTCTAGCTACTTACCACAGAGTGAATCCGCAATAACTGGTGTTCTTTAAAGGAAAATCATGAGAGTGATTATTTTATGATTACCGTAATGTGTTCCACCGTCGTGAAAACGCTGTGTAGGCAGTATTGGTCTTCTCGTTTTACAGATGAAGTAACTTGAGGCTCAGAGGGGCTTAGACGTGACTTGCCTAAGGTCACATGTTTATTAAATGGTGGATCTAGTACTTGAACCCTGGAGCCTCTGACATCAAAGTCCCTATTCCTTTTACCCTGTCCTGGTACTTCTCGTCAGTTATCCTCAGTGATGCCATATCCCTATTTCGTAGGTTCCTCTGGTGAGTGTTCTGGGGGACAGAAAAGAAATGAGAGGGTCTCTCTATCTTCTGTGGACTTCGTCTACCCATTTGTAAATGGAGGGCATGGCGTCAGTAGATTGGTGGTGTTCACACTGTGCTGTGTAGAACCTGAAAGGTGCACGGAACCTGGTAGCCTCTACAAAGGGTGAGAGCAGGGTAGGAGGTTAATAGAGGATCCGGTCAGGTAGGACCTCAGGCTTCCACTTCCACTGCAACCAAAGTCCTTTTGTCTGAAGGAAGAGTTCTGCTGCCTCCAAAAAAAATCTTGAAAATCCTAGAACTGGATACATTCTTTCGAAGTGTGTGTTGAGGGAACAGTCTACCGTCTCAGGAGAGCTTGCTAGAATCTGGAGCTCCTCTCCCCCCCGCAGCTGGTTGGGGCCACTATGTGCCTCTTTGGTGATGCTCATCACACCTGTCCGGTTGTGTCTTCCCTGTTCGCCTGGGTCTGTATTCTTTGTCTTCCGACCAGCCCTGGACCCCATGCCTGGCACAGAGTAAGCTATCGATAAACATTTGTCAGATGGATAAAATTCTGGAATTAGCATCCTTCATGTGGAATCCAGTTTCTAAAAAATAGAGTTGTGGAACGAATTGTAGGAGGTGGGCTCTGGCCTCTCTCCTAAATTTCCCTACTTTTTTTCTCTTTTCTTTTTTGTTTTAAACTTTATTTATTTATTTTAAGAGAGAGGAGGGGGAGAGCGAATCCCAAGCTAACAGCGCAGAGCCTGTTCGATGTGGGGCTCGATCTCACACACCATGAGACCATGACCTGAGCTGAAATCAAGAGTCCGACGCTTAACTGACTGAGCCCCCCGGTGCCCCCCTACTTTCTTCCAGCTGACATTTTTCTTTTGATTTCAAAGCTGTAGTTCTCCAGAAAGGAAAGGAATCAGCTATTTCCCCGAGGATCATCTTTGGGCTACTCCTTTCTGCTTTGTCCTCTGATGCCATGCCCGAACACTTGTCCGTACAAATATGGCCTACGAAATAGGAGCCTTGTCCCTCTTCGAAGCGATGCAGAGGGCATGAGCCCAGAGGAGCCAATTTCAGAGTTGGACAATCCATGGAAACAGGCTAGAACAATTTTAGCGTTTGTCAGATATTCCCCCGGTAGCCCGTGGAGCCACCTGTATGTATTTTTCCCTTGTGGCCGGAAAGGAAGTAGAGCCAACTCCTACAGATTTGCCTGGTGGCCCCTGGGAAGTTGTCCAACTTGCCTGATGGAGGTTGTCCTCCGCCCCCCCCCCCGCCCCCGCCCCCGCCCCGTGAAGCCGTCTATACTGTACAAAGTTTACTCCTTGGTTTATAACTTTTCTATGATTCTACGCCTTCATTTCCTTTTCCTTCATAGTTCTTATTTTAAATATCATAGACAAGGGGCGCCTGGGGGGGCTCAGTCAGTTGAGCGTCCGACTTTGGCTCAGGTCATGATCTCGTGGTTCGTGAGTTCAAGCCCCGCATCGGGCTCTGTGCTGACAGCTCAGGGCCTGGAGCCTGCTTCAGACTCTGTGTCTCCCTCTCTCTCTGCCCCTGCCCTGCTTGTGCTCTGTCTCTGTCTCTGAAAAACACATAAATGTAAAAAAAATTAATATCATAGACAATGTTCTTGGCAAATAAAAATAATATTAACTGCCTCTACTTTTGCTCTAGAATCAGCCATCCTTCCATTCATGTGAGGGGGCACAGTCAGGGAGAGCTTGTGCTTGTCTTCGCTTAGGCCCGGGGCGTGTGCCGGCTCAGCCTTTTACGGGGCGTGTGCCTTTGGGCTCTTTCACCTTCTTCCTCTGAAAAATGGGTGAATAATTGTGCATATCTCAAAATATTGTTAACACTAGCTGACGTGCTACATACACGGTGTGTGGCACACGCCTGGTGCAATGCCAGGTGCAGAATGGGTCAGTTATTATTACTGCATTTTAAAAATAGAGTTCAGTTGGTTAAGTGTGCAACTTCGGCTCAGATCATGATCTCACCGTATGAGTTTGAGCCCCGCGTCAGACTCTTTATGACAGTGCGGAGCCTGCTTGGGATTCTGTCTCTCTCCCTCCCCCTTCCTCTCTGTCCCTCTGCCCCCACTTGCTTGCGATCTCTCTCTCTCTCTCTCTCTCTCAGAACAAATAAATAAACTTTAAAAAAGTAGAGTTCAGCTCTTAATGTGCTGTTGGATTTAGGGGAACTTTCCCTCCCTACCCGTATTCTTGGGGTGAATTTTTATTACTTTCAAAATGATCCCCTCCATGGCGTTCCAAGTTCATAATGTTTTCTTTCTCTTCCCTCCTACTGTGCATCTCTCCTGCTGGGCAGGAAGTTCATGTTCTCCCAGAGAAACCATTTGGATGAAAAGGTCGGCTTGTGCCCTGTGTTTGCTCCTTCGCGAGCATTGCTTGTGTCTCCCCGAATACCATCCTGCCTTTCATTTCTTAACTGACTTTGTGGTTGATTTGTGTAGCACATTATTGAAAAACCAGAAACGTTTTGCTAATTTTTTTTTTTTTGGTCAGAGGCCCCTTGAAATGACTTATTCAGTAAACCGATGATGGGGTCAGCTGCTTATACGAAAAAGCAGAAGGAGAAGTCTAGGCGTTGGGAAGCCAGAAGCAGGGGAAGGGGGGAGTCTCTCGGCGGAAGTGGGGGCAGGGAAGACAACAGAAAGACAAACCAAGAGAAAAGCTGTCTATTGTCTTGGCCTAATTAGCAAGCAGTCCTGTGACCTGTACTTAGCCAGAGTTCTCCTAAGCAAGTCCTACGACATCATGTGAAAAGAATAAAATACATGGAAGAAAGTCACCCATGATTCAGTTTCTTTAGCTCAAAGAACCAGTGGGTTACACATAAGCAGGAGAATTATATAACTTTCCACTTCCTGTTTATGTTCGGCAGAGGTGGGCTTCTAAGTTGGGGAACGGAAAGGGGGGGGCTTCAAAAAAAAAAGGAAAGAAGGGTCTTCAAGATTTTCTGTACTTTCTGTAGCATAAACTTGAAGTAGAGTTGGGACTCGAGAGAAATTTCTGGAAAAGGGGAAGGAGCCGGGAATGAAAGGGAATCAGAACGCGTTTACTGCAGTGTGAAGACCCCCTCAGAGTTGACGGGTGTGGGTGGCCACGGGCATTCTCTCAGCCGTGAGGTGTGCTGTGCGTGAGAGGCCTCTGAGCGCCCTGTCCACACGGGCTCATGCGGCCCATCTGCGGACCGAATGTGTGCAGTATTTGGTGATGACACTGATTTTATGGGGCTGAGGATCTTTTGGCTCAACATGACCTCTTTCTAGAAGCTCTTTGACTTCTGTAGATTATACCTCGGGTTTGACTTGAGTTACCGTGTGATCCCCAGAGCTCATGGCCCACGTGGGTGACTCGACTCAGCTGGGGTGTGTTCTCCAGAGCACAGGAGAGAAACGCATGACCAAGGCGGACTGGACGTTCTCATCGGGGGAGCACGCCAAGGTAAAGGAGGAGGAACTGCCGCGGGGTAGTCGAAGCCCCTGGCCGATGGCGGCAGGACAGTGTGGGGAGGGGGGAATTGGGGCAGCGGGTGCCGTGTGGCAAGGGCTCGGGCTTCGGAGCTTGTCAGAGCCGGGCCTCCAGCTCAGCCACGCGGCCGTGGGCAACTTTAGCTTCCTGCTGGGAACCGTCGTCTCATGCAGCTGAGGAAGAGGAAGAGGATGATATTCCAGCTCTTAGGGGTGTCAAGACACGTGTATCAGATCGTCATGCAAAGCATCTGTACGTGACTTGGGCACTGCCTTTTGTTTTCCTTCCTCCTTTCCCTTCTCTCTGTAGAGCCCATGGGAGAGCGAGGGGGGTGACTTTTGTGGCCTTGTCTCTGAGCTCTGGGCTGGGCATGAGAATCGTTGCATTCTTATGTTTTGTTTGGGTTATTTTTGTAAGTTTTCTTCTGTGCCCCACTTACGGGATGGAGGCAATTTTCTTGGTCTTTATTGGGCTCTTCAGGTGTTGGCATTAGTGGGTCCCAGGGGCCAACGTGTGGAGTGGTTCATGGGAACTTGCTGGCAAGCAGCAGGTTAGTTCACGAGACTGGAGGTGTCGTTTGTGCCTGCTGCCGTGCACGTGGGGCAAGGTGTGTTGTGGGGGTGGCCCAGGTCGGGTATCGTTAATGAAAATTAAGGTGCAAAGTTTAGAAAAGATTTATCTTTTCTAAATTAGGACATATTCCCAGTCATCTCTACTAAAAAGTCGTTTGGACTCACTCACTCGATTCCTGTATGCCGTCTGAGTGGGCCTGGAAGGGTGGCATCAGGGTGGCCTATGGGGAATTACGTGCAGTCCCAGGTTCACCTCTGGGAACTTGTCATGCGCCTAGATGTCAACCACTAAGTGAGTCACAACAGAAAGTAGGTTGAAAGTGGACCTTTTGAGCTGTGAGTTCAAAACACGAGAGATAAGGGTTTAGAGACCAGGTTTCGCATTCATGTGTGTGTCTGCACATCCATTTCCTTTTCCTAAAAGCTTTAAAAATTTGGGGGGTGGTTATTTATTTATTTGAGAGAGACAGAGACAGGGTGAGTGGGGGAGGGGTAGAGAGAGAAGGAGAGACAGAGAGAACCCTAAGCAGGCTCAGCACAGAGCCTGATGTGGGGCTCGGACCCACGAAACCGTGACATCCGGACCTGAGCCAGAACCGAGAGTCAGACGCTCAACTGACTGAGCCACCCAGGCGCCCAAAAGCGTTTAAAAATTGTAATGTTTGCTTGCCTTTATAAAAAATTCCGACACTTACTCATTGAACAGGTATTTTTAAGCACCTATGGGGCAAACACTCAGAGCTCCTGCCCTGATGGGTTACTTACGATCAAGCTCGAGGGAGATGCGCAGTAAAATAATAAGGAGACAAATACATACGTACAAATACACGGGTGGTCAGAAGAGCCTTCACTGAAGAGATGACATGAGATTTGAAGTGAGGGAGTGAACAACGTGTATTTGGGGAGGGAAGGGTGCCCCAGGCATAGGGAGCAGAAGGTGCGAAGGCCCTGAGGCCAGTCCTCAAGGAGAGCAAAGAGGCCAGTGTGGCTGGAGGGAAGTGATGGAGGGACCCCGGGGGGGTGAGGGAAGAAAAAGGAGAAGATGACATCGGAGAGGAAAGTGGAGCGGGGCCCATCATGGAGGGCCTTGTACTTTCAGCAGACATGGGGGGTTGGGCGTTGGAGGGTTTTGAGTGAGGAGTAACACGATTTACCTTCTATTTCTAAGGGCTCATCTGCTGAGAAGAGACTAGTTGGGAGGAAGCAGGGAGGCCAGTAAGGGAGCCCCTTGCAGGGATTCAGGTGAGAGATGGGGAGGCTTGGAGCAGAATGTCACCGTGGAGGAGGTGAGAAATGGCTAGACTGGGGATTTATCTTAAAGGTAGAGGTGACAGGAGTTGCTGAGGGATTTTCAATGGGAGTTTGAGAAAGCGAGGAGTTTAGTAGGAGGACTTCCAGCATCCGGAAGGAGGCATTGCCGGTCACCAAAATGGGACGGACTGGAAGGAACCGGTTTGGGGGAAGACTTTGGAGTTTAGTTTTAGACGTGTTTCGAGCGCCCATCGGAAACCCAGCTGAAGTGCCGTAGGAGGCTAAGGTGTGCTTTTACTTCCTTTCGCGGGAGAAGTACAGGAAGGAAGGCCTCTCGTTCCTCTTTCCTCATCCCTCCCTGCCCCCGGGACGGCTGTTCAGGGTCCGGGTCATACTTCACTGCCCACGCGGACAGGCCCTCTGAGTCCTGGGAGCCCCCCTCAACCTGGCCCATGCCCCGCCTTCCTTGGTCCTCGCAAACTCACGGTTTGCCTTTCCCTTCTAGGAAGAGGTCCTGTTGCATTTCTCCTCCAGACTCAGCGTGCCTGTGCACTACTCTCAGAACCGCGTCACCCTGGTGGGGGACACTTCCCGCAACGACGTGTCCATCGTGCTCCACGGACTGCGGGAGTCCGACAGAGGAAGCTACACCTGCAGCATCCACCTGGGGGACCTGACCTTCAAGAAAACCACCGTGCTGCGCGTGATCCTGAAAGAGCCCCGAAGTATCTGATGTTGGTTGGGGAGGGCGGGGGGGGGGGTCCCAGCGGGTGGGCACGGCCAGGACCAGCGTGAGGCCGGAGAGGCATTTAGGGCGTGGAATTCCAGGGGGCGTCTGTCTCTTACTTGTACCCTGGACTTCAGTGACCTTGAGAGTGACGTTTGGAGCCCTAGGCACCTGGCGTGCCTCCCTCGCTCTAGTTCTGGCCCTGCGGATACCTAAGCTCAAGGGAGCTAGTGTTTGGTGAACACCGGCCCGCCTTCTGCCGGAACTCACTCATCGCCGGGTGACGTACACAGGGTGACATACTGATCTGAAGGGACAGGAGCTCAGAGACGGATTGCAGGTGACGTCCCAAGTCAGTTTTTACTTGGATGCTGCGTGCTCCGAGGGGACGGGAAAACGACCCGGTGAGAGGGTGAGAGACGGCGCCGAACAGAGAGAAACGGAGGCAGAGACCGGAGCCCCAGATAGAGGTGTTTTCTGTGTTCTGGCCAACCCTGTACCGCAGAGCCAGTGCACGCGGGAGAACAAAGACTGCGTCGTGTGGACTGAGAGGGGTCGATCACGAGGGGTTAAAGTTAAACCGGCACACGGTTCGCAGTCAGGATGTGGCCTGTGGACCCGCCGTTTGCTAGAGCCCTGCGCTGGCGCTGGCTGTGGTCTGTTGGGGGCGGGGATGTGGGTGAGGAGCCTCCGACCAGGGATTTGAGTCGACGGAAGCACCTCCGTGTAGTAGCGAAGGGTCCCAGCCCGAGAGGGAGGCAGGACAAATGGGCTTCTTCACCTCCTCGCAAATATGGAGTTTTATTTTCCGCTTCCCAGAGAAGAGACACAGTAGCGGGAGCTCACTCAGCCTCCAGGCCCCCCCCCCGCCCCCCGGCGTATCCAAACCTGTGCTCAGGTGGCATCTGCTCCCGCTCCGGAGCCTCGTACCTTCTACCGGCTTCTGCTCCCGGCCTGTAAGTCCGCCCAGCTCTTCCCCCACCTTCTGTCCTCATCCGCTTCAGCACATCGTCATCCTGGGTCTTTTGTTTCTCCTTAAAACAGATACAACTCACACGCCACACAACTCACCCGTTTAAAGCGTACAACTCGGTGGTTTTTAGAACGTTGAGTTGTGCGCCCCTCACCGCAGTCAGTCACGACTTTCTTGACTCACCCGAGGAGCTTGCTCAGGGCCGGACGTGGCGTCTCCTGTCTCGCCTCCACTAACTCCTCAGCGTGCCGCGTCCGGCTTCTGCTTCCGCCTCTACCCTGGCTGGCGTCACCGGGGGTGCCCGTTGCCCATCCTCCGCCGCCTTTACCCGAGTAGCATCGGCCACTGTATTCTCTCTATATTCAGTATATGTTATATTGGATTCCCTCCTTCCCTCCCTCCTCCCTCCTTCCCTCCCTCCTCCCTCCTTCCCTTCCTTCCCCCCTCCCTCCTTCCCTTCCTTCCCCCCTCCCTCCTTCCCTGCCTCTTCCCTCCTTCCCTCCCTCCCTCCTTCCCTCCTTCCTCCTCCCTTCTTCCCTTCCTTCCTCCCTCACTTCCTTCCTCTGCCCTCCCTTTCTTCCTTCCTCCCTCCCTTTTTTCCTCTCTCCCGCCCTCCTCCCTTCCTTCCTCCCTCTCTTCTTTCTCTCCTTCCTTCCTCCCTCCTTCCCTCCTCCCTTCCTTCCTCCCTCTCTTCTTTCTCTCCTTCCTTCCTCCCTCCTTCCCTCCTCCCTTCCTTCCTTTCCTTCCTCCCTCCCTCCTCCCTCCCTCCCTCCCTCTCTTCCTTCCCTCCTTCCTTCCTTCCTTGCTTCCTTGCTTGCTTCCTTCCTCTCTTCTTTCTCTCCTTCCTTCCTTCCTTCCTTCCTTCCTTCCTTCGCATCCAAATTCTAGCCAGATAGTCCACAAATCCTTCAGATGCAACATATCCAAACCTGCCCCTGCACGCGTCTCCGCAGCTCGTCTCTTCCGCCTCCGTTAGCACTGTCGCCATCGGCGCAGTTGCCTCGCCGCACGCCCGGGGGTTGTACCTGATTCTCCCCTTTGCCGTGACCTCCAGTCTAACGGGTCCGCAAGTCCTGTCACGTCTACGACTGATTTTGAGTCGGCCTTCGTTCCAGCCCTACACCGTGCTCTGCTGCCTTCCCCTCCGGCTTGGCCCGCAGGCCTCTAATGTGTGTCTGCCCTCATCCTCGGCCCTGCTCTCACTCTTCGGTTTCTGCACCATCCTCTAAATCGCAGATCTCCCCGCTCTGTCCGGTGCTTGTAATCTTTCAGTGGTTTCTCCATCGTCTACCGAGAAAAGCCGGACTCCCGGCTGGGATAATCAAGGCCCTTCGTGACTGAGACTCCTGTCCATCCAGCCGATTTCTCCACTGTACCCACAAATGCAACCCTGACCCAGACCCGCGGAACTCTTTCTAGTTTCTGAAGTACCATCCTGTCGGCCCTCCACGCTTCGAGTTTGGCGTGCCCCACCATCTTTCCCGTGTCGTCTGCCCAACAAGTCTGATGTTTCCTTAAGAGCTTTAAACTCTAAAACTTTTGTTGAGAGATTCTCATCTGTCTCCCGTAGAACTGGGTGCCCCGATTCCTCCGTGCCCTTCTGTGCCCTGCGTGGGCTTCCACCACGGCGCCCAGAGCAGTCTGCGGTTCTCCCTTGGTGGGTTTGTCTCTCTCCTTGAGATTAGGGACCATGCGATGTCTTGGTAGCTTCTGTGCCTAGTGATATCTGGCACCCAGGAGGTCTCGTGAATGTGTTTAGAGGGAAATGAGGAAATGGATGAAGGGCACCATACGGATAGACGTGGCCCTGCAAGCCTTGCTTGGGATTCGGACGAGGAGGCTGGGTGTGAGGGGTCCATCCTTTAGAAACCAACCACGTTCTCATAGAAAAATCTACAGCCTCTAAAACATCTGTTATTTCATTTTAAGATAGCTTGTTAGTGTAAAAGGAAGCTCTGCTGTGGGTGAGGCGCTATTCTCTTCTCTTATGTGCCTTGATCTATACTGTAGGGGTGAGCACGGGAGCCACCTTGGTTCTCCATCTAATGGGGACAGCTGGAGTCCCAGGGTTTCAACATGGGGTGGGGTCCGGCTTTCTCCCCTGGCTCCCTGACTTGGCTGTTGCTACTTGGTATAGAACTTGCGGGGCCCTCAGCTCTTTTCCTGAAATACTGAGACCCTCTCGTTGCCTTTCTCCTTTCCCAAGTGTCGGTGACCCCAGCAGCCCTCAGACCTGAGCTCCTGGGAGGTAATCAGCTGGTGATCATCGTGGGGATTGTCTGCGGCACAATCCTGCTGCTTCCTGTTCTGATATTGATCGTGAAGCGGACCCACAGGAATAAGAGGTACACAGCTGGGCTGTGACAGGACCTACCAGTGCCATCTTCACAGAAGGGGGTGACTTTAAATCAGAATCGTCTGTGGTTGTCAAATTAGATGTCGTCTAGATAGGGACCCTGACCCCCTGCTCACTGCGCTCCAGAAAGTCCTCGCACGTCCCTAGGCCCCCTTCACTCACTTTGGTATTTCACAAAGATCATCAGCTGTTTTGTAAATGGCGGCCTAAGGAGAGCATTATTAAGAGTATAAATCTTTTTAATTTTTTTTAATGTTTTTACTTTTGAGAGAGAGACAGCGTGAGCAGGGGAGGGTCAGAGAGAGAAGGAGTGACAGGATCTGAAGACAGGCTCCAGGCTATGAGCTAGCTGTTAGCACAGAGCCCGATGCGGGGCTCAAACCCACGAACCGTGAGATCATGACCTGAGCCAAAGTCGGACGCTTAACTGACTGAGCCCCCCAGGTGCCCCAAGAGTATAAATCTTTCGCAAGAGCTATAATTGTGCCATTCAGTGCCTGAGAGAATGGTTTTTGGATTATCCACAATATACACTCACACAGAAGCTCAGATCTTGGTGATCTGACCCAGAAGCGGTGTTTCAGTGGCCACTGGCAGGACCGTGGCCCTCCGTTTAGCCAAGCGTTGATGACGAAATCTGTCACTAGGGCAAACTGGCTCTCTTGTTGAACTGCTGCCAATGGGCAAAGGCCCCCGTTCAGTAGTGCTGGCTTCTGAGTCTCCTTTGCCCGTAAAACACGCATTCCACGCAAAGTGCCTGTGCCGTCCGGGTTTACACCTCCGCCCCCCAGGGCCTCTCTGACTCGCTTTGACCTTGGCTGGCCGCTCCGAGGGTGTTTGCTCTGGGCATGCATGTGGCACTGAGCCCAGACTTAGCCCTATCAACTCGCCTGCCCACCCTGGGCCTCCGTCTCCCACAAAGTGAGATCAGTACTTCCGTGCTGCTACTACTAGCTTCTCCTAAAGACATGATCCGATTGCTGTGCTGAGATTTGTAAACACGGTTAGTGCAGCAGGGGTGGTCACTGGATGCGGAATCATCCTCAGCGACTGTCAGAAAGGTAACGATTCACCGCGTCGGTGTTCCATTCCGTGACCTGTGGCGCGGTCCCGAATGCAACGACATGGAAAGATGTCCCGGGAGCAGAAGTATAGAATATATGATATGATCTGCTTTTTATAAAAAAGAAAAGTATATACAATAAGTGTATTTTGTGCAAGTGCACTTAGGCCTGTACTGAGAAAGTCTGGAAGAATAATCCCCAAGTATCCATAGTGCTATTTGGGAGAAAAGAGAAGATGGGTCCCGTGAAGGGTAGGAGGTTTACTGGAACTTCAATTTCCAACTCTCCATGTTTCGTTTATTTTTTTAAATGTTTTGTTTGTTTATTTTGAGAGAGCGCATACGTGTGAGGGGGGGAGAAGCAGAGAGAGAGAGAGAGAGAGAGAGAGAGAGAATCCCAAGCAGCCTGTGCTGTCAGCACAGAGCCTGACTCAGGGCTCGAACCCACGAACGCTGAGATCATGACCTGAGCCAAAATCAAGAGACGGATGTTCAGCCGACTGAGCCACGCCGGCGCCCCTCTCTATGTTTCTTTATTATTTGAATTATTTTACAATGAGAACACACAGCTTTATAATCAGATAATAGGAGAAGAATATTTTCTCCACGTAAAGAGGAAAAAATCTGGTTTCTTTTCTAGCCTCAACCCTGATTTCTTTTTTTTAGCTCTTCCCTAGGCCAGCCCAGAAAAAAAGGACGCGTATTCAGTGGCAGATGCAGAGGGCAGATGGTCAAGAGATCAAAGGCCGAGGGCTGGGAAGTGGCCAGAGCTGGCAGCGCGGGGCGGCTTGGCCTCCTCCCCTGGGTGGCCAGGAACCCTCGGAACTGGGTGTCGCGAGCTTCTGTCGCCCCCTGCTGGTTCGGCTGCCTCTCCCTAGTCCTCGGTTACGATACAATCTGAAGCGTGTGGGCAGAAAGATGTTAGACGGTGGGGAAGTCAGAGCTGGGGTTCAGCGCAGACGATCCCCAGAGTCCCTTCCTGCTGTCCATCAGAGAGACGCACTCCTCGCGTTTCAAGGCGAGCTGGGTGGTGCTGGCGGTGGGCGTCCCGAGGGAATAGTCAGTTCCTCCTCCGAGCCGCCCCCCTTCCCCAAGCTCTGTGGGGTCTCCTGCAAGCACCCGGACGTGCAGGGCCGGCCAACTCCCCTGACTTTCGTGCCTTGCAGCTCAGGAGCGTCCACAGCCCTGGTGAAAAGCCTGGAGAACGTATACAAGGCTGATCCAGAGGTAAGGGAAGGGCTCTGCCGCTGGGCCCAGTGCGGGGCGGGGTGGGGGGGGGTGGCCCGGCTCCAGCACGGAGGGGGTGTCGTCGGTGCCTCTGTGAACTGTCTCACGCGGTGGCAGTGTCGTGTCTCAGCATGCCGCCAGTGCTGGGCGCGGAGCGGGGGCTCGGGAAATCACTTCACGAGCGAGAGCCCCCGTGGCAGTGGGGTGGGGCTGCGGGGCCCCCCGGTAGGGCTGAGATCCCCATTCAAGCTTAGCTCTGCCTCCTCCCTGAGCCACAGTTTCCTCCCCAGTTAGATGAGGATGAGGACAAACACATTTGTCCCGCTGTAAGTTCAGACCACCTGATGGTCTGCAAGAGCGTCCCAGTCTATGGCAGCCACGAGGCAGCCACGAGGGAGACTTGTGGCGCGTCCAGGAGTTCTGTGAAGGACTCAACGGTTCAGATGAAATATCCAGGGACCTTCAGTAGGAGGATCAAGAAGTTCTTCCTCCATATTAGTTTGTGATGGATATAAATACTTGCTATTAGAGACCGAGAAATGAATTCATTTCCTTGAACTTCCTTTCCTTTCCTTTTTTCCTTCCTTCCTCCCTTCCTCCCTTCCCTCTCCCTCCCTCCCTTCTTCCTTCCTTCCTTTGAAAACTCCTCTCTGAATATTTACTTTTCCATCTTTTGTCCTGTTTATGACCCAAGAGTAGGATTTTGTCACAATAGGGGCCTCCAGAAGCCCAAGAATTTGTCACTGGATGACATCACCTGCCCAGATAGTGACAAGAATAGTACCGCCGACCTCACAGACGTGAGTTTCAGGGAGGGCTGCCCCTGCCACATGCCCCCTGTTAAAGAGATCACCCCAGTTAGCTGCTGCTCAAAGCCATTCTGCCGTGTCTCTAATGAGAAGGAAATAAGCACAGAGTACAAATAATCTGACAAGGATTCCCTGCCGGTCCCTAAATGGCTGTGCAAAGATGTTTATCTTTTGAAGCAAAGAATGTGGTTCTTAAGATAGTGCTCTTTGCTGACTAGCCAATTTCTTAATTTTCGGGAAGACTGGGGACTGAATTATCATCATTGATGATAATTTTCTAGCTCTCAATAACCCTCTGGTGTCGATGCCCTGTGAACAGTAGTAGATGGCCTTTTTCTCTGGCGTGTAACATTTGCTGATTTTTTAGGAACATTTATACCATTTCCTCCCCCTCTAGAAACATGTTTACTCCTCAATAACCACACGGGAGCTGACTGAGGAAGAAGATGCAAGTGGAAGAGCAGATGCCACCTACGTGACCATGGTGAGAGTGGCTCGGGGCCCGGCCGAGCCAGGGGTCCGGGGCTCGGAGAAGGAGCTGGCGAGGATATGGCAAACTCCTAGGTGGTGGGCATGGCTAGGTCACCCGGGGAGGTCACTCTGCTGAGGGCAGAGATTCTTCTAAGTTGTGGGGACGTCTGAGATGCTGAAGCTGCTGGGTAGGAGAGCCGCGCCAGTCCTGCCCTGGTGCCCGGAGTCCAGGAGAAGGGTCACTGGGGCCAACGGTGTTGGATCTCGGTGGTGAGAAGAGGCACCTTTATCAGAGAGGAGGAGGAGAGTGCTCCTGCCCCATTAGAGGCTAAACACAGCCCAGTAAGGAAGGTTCCGTAGATCCTCAGACAAACGTTGTGTTGCAATCTTCCTTCCTATCCAAGAGTCCCTTCCAATTCTTCCATTTTTATCTTTCAATTTTTTATTTTTTTAAAATCTTTAAAAGTTTATTTATTTTGGAGGGGTGGTGGGGAGAGAGAGAGAGAGAGAGAGAGAGGAAGGGAACAAGTGGGGGAGGAGCAGAGAGGGGATGCGGGGCCCAAACTCACGAACCATGTGGTCATGACCTGTGCCAAGATCGAGAGTCTTACATTTTAAATGGTTACATTTTTAAATTCCATGACTCATGATGTTCAGACATCATCTGATCACCAGGGAGGCCACGTGCTGCATTCCGTATAATACGATGGAGTCGGATTCCTTCTTTCCCCTTCCTCCACTCCCCAGGGAAGTACCGCACGTAGAAAAGGCACCTGGCGTGCAGCGAGTGGGAGTAAGGACAGGAGGGGTGAGCTGGCGACGGGCACGGTGCTGTTTGTAGGCTAATGGGAGGCACGCGGGCCATGAAAAGAGCAGTGTTCTGCTGGGCCCGGCAAGGCTGGCCTCTGCTGTCTGGGGAGTGACGGTCTGTGTTCCTGTCACGCCGGCACTGAGAACACATGACTCCCGATGACGGCAGCAGAGAAAGACCCTGCCAAGGAAGCGTGAGATCAGGGCCCTGGCCTGGTTCCACCAAGAGAAGCAGTAGCTCGGCTCTGAAGTTGCGTGTAGTCATGTTTACCCCTGTGTCCTTCTCCTGCTACTGCCGTGTGATGCTGCCATCCCTGCCAGGCCTTGTCCGCCTCTTAGAGACGTGCCGACGACAGCCGCGTGGTCGCTGCTGCCGAGCGTGTCACCGCCCGGGCGACACTATTTGCAGGAACTCAGAGGTCTACCTTCCCCGTGTTCAGTGCAGGCACCTGGACTGAAACCGTGGACGACGGCACTTCCCTCCTCCTGAAACAGAACCAAATAAAGCAAGTGGGGTGAGAGGCCAAAGCCACAAAACTCCAAGGCCTTTAGGGGGTGGTCAAATTATCTTATTTAAAAATTTTTTTAAATGTTCATTTATTTTTGAGAGAGAGAGAGAGAGACAGAGACAGAGTGCGAGCGGGGAAGGAGCACAGAGAGAGGGAGACACAGAATCAGAAGCAGCTCCAGGCTCTGAGCTGTCAGCACAGAGCCCGACGTGGGGCTCAAGCCCACGAACCCTGAGATCACGACCTGAGCTGAAGTCGGACGCTTCACCGACTGAGCCCCCCCGGCGCCCCTGGTCAAGTTATTTTAAAGACCACGTGCCAAATTCAGTGAGCCTCTGGATGGATTTTGGCCCGCAGGCCATTTTTTTGAAACCTCAGGTATAGAGGTGATCGTTGATTAGGGAGCAGGGATAACGAGAAACCGGCGATTTTTGCTGTTGTTGAATCGATCACATTCATTTCAGTGAAGAGGGCGCCACGCTGTGTCCCCTTTCCGAGGCGAGGCCGTATGGCACAGTGATTGACATCACGAGCTTTGAAGCCGGACGGGCCCGAGTCCAAATCCGGGCTCTGTGATTTGGAAGCTAGGTGGTCCCGGGCAGGTAACTGAGCCTCTCTGAGCCTCCGTTTCCTCATCCTTAAAATGAGAAGAAGACTACGTCCCTCCCAGGTGGTGAGGATCTACAGTTAGTGCTGGTGAAATTCAGAACTGGGCCAGACTGACGCAGGAGCTCAATACATGGTAACTATTAGGATCAAAATTCTTACACGTGTGCTCTGTGTCTTGCCTCCCTTCCTCTCCAGCACCCAGTGTGGCCTTCTCTGAGGTCAGCCCCGAAGAGCCTGCCTGGAGAGAAGTCCGCCGGGGGACTTCCAACACCGAAGCAAGCCTTTTGAGAAGAAAGGAGAACTCGGTTCCTTTTGTCCTTCGCAGGGGCAGAGACTCTCTTCCTCTGTGTGTCCTCAGTCACTGTCCCGGTCCTTCCGGACCCCTGCCCCCACCCCAGCTGGTTTCCTGCCTCATTGGTCGAAAGGCTGAAGAAGGAGGGTTCAGAACGTGGTAGAAAGACGGGACAGCTCGGGGGGAACCGGCCCCGATGGAGAGAAGCGTGGATGCGGTCCTTCCGGAGCGGGACCCTGGCCGGGCGGCTGCAGCAGCCTCACGCATTCCATCGGGTCCTCCACTTGGATGCTGGCCTTCGTGGACGGCTTACTGGGAAGAGTCACAGAAATAAAACCCTACCCAAATTGTCCCTTTGGCAAATCACCCCTAAATAAACGCGGCTTGTGGGAATCATCCTGTTTGGAGACCCCCGGCCGAGGGGGAAGTGGAGTCTTTGGTGAGGAATTCATAGTCAGGAGTCCCTCAAACTGAAGTGACTGCAGGAGGGCCCCTCTGTGACTCAACACGCTGTGGGCCACTTCGGGCCCTGGGACAGCATGGGGCTGAGTGGGTTGGAGCGGGGTGTGAATACAGCTCGAGCATCCAACCCCGCACTTGTTGGCCTGGCTGCCAGCAGAATGGCTGGCGGCTCTTTGCTGGGCCTCGCCGGAGGCCTCCGTGGTGGAGTTTGGGCACCTGTCTTTTTCAAAAGCGGAGCTCGTTGGGTTGCGGACAGTAGTCAGTCGCCAAGTTACCTCTCGGTCTGAAAGGGGAGGTTCCTATACTTTTGGTACCATGGGAAGAGTTAATGAGGTTCGTTTTCAAGATCCTTTGGTTCTGGGCTCCCATTTCTAGCCTGGGCTCTGCTCAGGCCTCCTTTCCTCGCCGGCCAGGCCCTTCCTCATTCCCTGTACCCCATCCTTCCCACGGAGCCCTTCAGGGCATGGATTTCTGGTCCAATCTCAAGTGGAGCTACATTTTTGAAGGATTCCCCTGACTCTTCGTACATGAGGACCCTCTCATAACACATCCGTTGTTGCCTCTTTCTCTTTTTCCAGCTGTTCTTGGATGTCTACGTGGAGGCCTGCAGCCTCTTTTTGTTCTCGTGCGGCCGTGGCTAAGAGTCATTAAATGTTTCCTTCTCACCTGTTAGCTGAGTCTCAATGAGGAGGATGTCAATGGTTTGTGGTACATGCATCCCGTCCAAGACATACCAGAGAAGTGACACGTACTGCCATGATGCGTAGAGCGAGGAGGACTCTTTCATATCCTAAGGATTCATGGAGAGGAAGTGATTTCATTTCTGGGCTATTAAGTAACATGCTCTCCTGGGCTAAGGGGTCCTTTTCTACCTCCTCAAATATTATCTGCAGAGGATGGGGGCCTTCGGGGTCCAGAGATAGGTGGATGGATGGTGATTTTAACATCTGGTGTCCTGGGTCAAAGAGAATAAATTAGGGTAAGAGCTAGAAGGTGGGCCGTGCAGTTATCCACGTGCCCCTGCGGAGGGCACCGGGGCCGGGGAAGTGGGGGCACCCCCCCCCCCAGAGCTCCACGTGCCCCACCTGGCATTTGATGCATTCAGAGTTTGGTTTCCATTCTGGGTGGAGCAGTTGTAATTGAGGAGGAGGAAGAGGAAGCCTACTTCTCTCTCCCACGCTGACCTCCCACAAACCTCTCATTTATACCCAGGCCTCAAGTCAAGGTTAAGAGTGGAAATCCACAGCTGTCGAGTACTAATTTTGCCTAAAACCAAAACAGCCCCGTGGGGACCACGAGAAGATCTGCTGGCTCCCTCGCGCCCTTCTCCTGGGGCCAGTTGTCCATTAATCCAGGAGCAGGAAGGCATATGGCAGACGGAATGGCTTCAAGCTCGACCAAGCCTGGGTCCACCCTAGCTCTGCCTTTTGCTCTTTCTTCAGTATGGCAACGGCTGACGTCAGGATTTTGAGGCCGTTTCCCTGTATGTAAAATGGAGACTCACAGGGTTTTTTGCGGCGACTAGCCTGGCGTGGGCCCTCCATCCCCTTCCAACGTGCTCTTCCCCGGTTAGACTGTCTTCTAGTGATTCGGTCCCCATCTCTCATTAACTTTTATTTCTATGGGGAGGAAGCCCTTGAACCCAACACACCCAAATCCCTCTATCTCATCCAATGGAAGAGAGAGCTCCGAAGCCGAGCTGAGGGAAGGGTTTGGCACAGCTCCGAGGGGAGCACGTTCGGACAGCGGGAGAGCTGGGGGGGACATGCAAGCTGGAGCTCCTTGTAGTAGACCTTTTAGCAAGCAATTCTGGGACTTGACTTTGTACTATTTTAAGTCCCTAGAACACCAGATGCTCCCATGTGCAAAGGCTTCCAGAAGTACGCAGGCTGTTGCCAACAGAAACTGGCCTCGAAAGGGTGGAGGGGGTGGGGCCACCCATGAATAATGCAGGAGCTAGCTAGCAGCCTCAGAGCGTGGCCACCAGAGCTGGAAACACTTCAGCCTGTCCACTGGGGACCTGGAGATGTGCCTCCCAGAGAGGGCTGGGCCTCAGCCAGCACTTCCGTCTTCGTTCCTTGTTGCTACGCCATTTTTTCTCCTTTTGGCCAGTCAGTATGGTTCACGTCTACATTGGCTGTTTTATAAAACACTAGCTGTGTGTGTGTGTGCGTGTGTGTGTTTGGAAGGGGTCTTGCTGCCGCTGACTTAGCTCGGTTACTCAGAGCCAAAGAACCTTAGGCTGCAAGTTTTGTCCCCACACAGACCAGTTATCCCCTTATTAAGAATAAACACAGTTCCTAAGCACTCCTGACCTTCTGCCGCAGCCAGCTGGTTTGCAAGTGTGGTCTGTCTTCCTCAAGGGAGATCAGGCGGTCCATTACCACTTCCGTAAAACTCCGCTCCCCAAACATACCTTCTTTGTTAAAAAATAAGGGAACTCAGAGCTTTCTCAGAAAGCAAAGACCTTTCCTATTTTATAGATGGCGAGAACAACAGCGATTTGCCTCTCCCGGGACTTCCAGATCTGGCGCTCGTGGCCCTTCTGAGTTTGGGTACCATCTTGCCTACCCATCCGTACCTCTCGTTTTCTTTCCATGAGGGAACCCTCTGCCCCATGTACCTTTGTCTTTCCTGCTTCTCAGCCTTTGCTCTTGGTGTTTCCCTGCCTGGGATTCTCCTTCCCTTCTGGCCTGCCCAAACCAACGCTCTTTCAAGGCCCTGCTTCAGTCCCGCCTGGGTAGGCTATTTCTCACATCTTCCCAGATGTCTCGACACTCACCAGCTTTTACCTCCTAATGTTCTCTGTTTTACTAGTGTGAGGCTTTATTTTCTCCAAGAGATTGTAAGCTTTTAGAGATCCTGCTTTGTGTGTCTTTTCTCTACATCTCTTCTGCGACCAGGTGGGTCAATCCCTTGTTAAATTGGATTCCTGGAAAGGGTGTGGGACAGCACGTTCCGGGAGCTGCCGGACCTGGCTCCCAGTTCGGGTCCTACCACGCCTTGGCCGCGTAAGTTCTGGCTGATGGAGTTCCTGCCCTTTCCCCAGATGTAGACACTTATTCTCATGTGCTCAGGGACAAGTAGAGGCTCGCCTCGAACCCCCAATAAGGCCCAGTCCCATCCTTAAAGAGCTGTAGTTTCACTGGGGAGGGAAGATGTGTAAACAAATGGGGACAATACTCTCTGACACCCACGCAATACCAGGTGTGCCCTTGTCCCTGTGCCCCCGTCAGAGGGGAGTTTATACCTTTGTCTCCCTGTCGAGAATGTGAGCTCTCAGAAGGCGAGCCGCATCTCATTCATGTCTGAGTCGCTAGCCTAGTGTCTGGCACATGCGGGACATGACATAGATATTGGAGTTTGTTGAATGAGAGAGTCGATAAACGAGTGAAGGTACCCCGTGTCACAGGCGCAGAGAGAAGACAAAGAGCGGGTGAGTTTGTAGCAGCTTTTTGAAGGACTAGGAGGTTGCGGGACAGACAAGAGGGGAAGGGCATCCCGGGAAGAGGAGCCGGTGAAGGCAAGGACGCCAAGGTGTGAGGCCCTGGGTTAGAGAAACCGCCTGGTGTGCCCAGGCTGGAGAAGGGCACGGGGCGGAGAAGAGCGGTGAGTACAAATGAGTCCCTGCCTTGGTTAGTCCTCACCAGGCAGCTGGGTGCTCCGCAGATCACGGGACCAGCCAGCCTTTCGTCCTAAGCTTGTGCCTGCTCACCAATCCCTTCTCCCCGACCCCGGAACCTGGCTTCTCCATGCCCCCTGCTCGCGGGATGCAAACCTTTTCATGTGAGTTGAAGTCAGTACTGCAATGTGCTCAAGAATCACCTGGAGATCCCTCTACAAATGCGGATTGTGGTTTCTTGGGCGTGAGGTGGGGCCTGTGACTCTGCGTTTCTAAGGAGCCCCCACGTGATGCCGATGGTGCTGGTCCGGGGACCACACTTTAAGAAGTGAGGCTTTAGGGCAAACTACCTCGGGAGGCTCTCCGCAGCCTCAGTGAGGCCTTCCAAAGGCAAAAGGAAACTACCTTCCTTTGGATTATGTAGAACACTGCTTCTCCCAGCAGGGTAGGTGATTGTTGTCTAATAAAAAATTCAGGGGTAAATGGCACCTGGTAGAAATGCCAAAAATAGGGCTTCGCTCTCCAAATAGCCCATCTTTGATGTTGGCGTGTGTTCTGCAAAGTACCTCTCTGAGTTTCAGCTTCCCAGGCTTTTACTGCTCCCGGGGAAGGCTTAGTCTTTTGGAGCAAATGGGCATTTGGAGCCCCAAGGGAGCCATGGGAGGTTCTCAGGGATCTCTCCCCGCTGCCTCCCCCTGCCAGCCACCTCCCCCTGATCTTCTGACCCTTACTCCCGGAGGACTGAGTTGCACAAAGGCTGTTCTGTTAGAAATCATGTTCTAACAGAAATCATCTGTTAGAAACCTGGTTTCTCTTAGCCACACACTTTGGATCGAAGCAGAGAGACATTTCTTATCTCAGATGTCCCCAGAATAGAAGTTTCTGGACCTTGTGTGAGACCCGATGAGCCCAGTTAAGCAGCCTCCCGGAGCCTCCCCGTGCTCCCTCGGCTGCATTAAGGAAAAGGAGCAGGCCGGCTACGTCAAACCAAAACTCTCTGGCTGACATGTGCCTGCGGCAGCACGGGTGGCTGGGTGGCCCTTCCGCAGACTGGGACCCGGCTGAGCTGAGGCCGGGGCTGGTGCTCGAGGTCTCTCCCTCCTCTCCCTCCGGGCACAATTGTGAGTCAGGCCGGCAGAAAGGAGACCTGGGGCCAGAGGGCTGCAGGGGTGGAGCCCAGCCGCTGCCACCGGAGGACAGTTTTCCCTAGGCTGCGCCTCCTCTCCTTTCCGGATCTTCCTCCCTCCGGGCTGTGCCCTGGGTGGGGGTAGCACAGCCAGACTGTAGTGGGGCCCAGAGTCTGGGCACCTCCCCTACCCCTCTGCCTTCAGCAACTGCCACTGAGCCCTGGCCCACTTTACCCCTCTCTGCCTAGCACAGCTTCAGCGGCTAGATTTTACTGCCTCCACCATGCTGTCTGCTTTCCCCTATTTCCTCTTCAAATCCATTCACTCATTCGTTCATTCATTCATTCATTCATTCAGTCGTTCGTTCGTTCATCCAGGCATGCTCCTGTGCATGGGGTGCCTGCTCTGAGCCAAGCGCTGCTCTGGGCTCCCGTTCTGTTCCTCCTCACCCTGAGCGTTAGGACCTTCCTTTTACATCCTGTGCAAAGGTCCCTTGCTACATCTATTCCGGTCTTCGGGCTTCTCTTCCCCGCGTCTCTGAACAACCTCAGAGGAGGACGTGCATCTCCGTGGTAGGCCGTGTGGAATTGTGGGAGAACCCCGTGTTTCACACAGGCCTCGCTTGCACCCTGCCCCTGACTCTGCCCTTGACTACCGTATGTGAACTTGGGTGGGTTCAGTTCCGTCGGCCGCAGTGATGGGGTTTTAGAGTGGTGGGCGTCCGGAGCTGAGGGCCAAGAAAGAATTCTTGAGACATCTTTGGTGCAAAAAAAGGTGATTTCATTAAAGCACGGGGACAGGACCCTGGGCAGAAAGAGCTGCCCCGGGACTGTGAGGAGACACTGATTGGGAACCCGGGGAGGTAAAGGCAAGGGGAAGTTTCCAAAGGGATTTTGTTATATACTAAAGAAGACTCACAGATATTGGAGGCCTGGCTACTGTGAAGCTAAGGTTGTTTTTCCCTCTAGAAAAGCATTAACCTTAAGATAGAAGGGAGTTCCTGGAGGAATGTTCTACTCTACCTGCCTCAAGTTATTTGTCAATGGGCTGCAGGTCATAAGGGAATTTAATTTTTTTAAGTTTATTTATTATTTTGAGAGACAGAGCACTAGCAGGGGAGGGGCAGAGAGAGAGGGAGAGAGAGAATCCTAAGCAGGCTCCGTGCTGTCAGCACCCAGCCCTATGTGGGGCTGGATCCCATGAACTGTGAGATCGGGACCTAAACTAAGCCAAAATCAAGAGTTGGGTGCTCAACCGACTACGCCACCCAGGCACCCCAAGGAAATTTAACTTTATCTGCCATTTCTTTCTACCTTTGTTTCCCACATTATCCGTTTCCTCATTTGTGATTTAAAAAAAGAGAAGAAGAAATCACCTGTTCCAGAGTTACAGTTCAGTTGAGATGTGTCACGTGCAAAGTTCGCACAGAATCATTACGTGAGAATTTTAACTCCCCCTCTTTGGTGCATCAATGGCCCATCACAAGTGCGAGGGACTGCCACACAGGAATCTATTTGCTACTTAAACGTCTCCCCCAAAGCGCTGGGACCGCCTTCTGTGCTCAGGGCCCCCTTGGGACTTCACCCCAAGTTCTCCTCCTTGTGACAGTAGCTGATTTTTGTCTTCCTTTTCCAAAAGTTTTCAAACATACACAACAGAAGGGAGACCTGTACAATGAGCCCTTTGCGGTGGTCACCAGTTTCAATAATCAACTGCGATGTCCTGCCTTGTGTCACCTCCCCCATTCTTGTTCTTTGTTTTTTTCCTGGAATATCTTAAAGCAAATTCCAGCCACCATATCATTTCACCTACAAACACACCAGTGTGTATACCACATAAAGATGTTAGAGAACAAAACCACGATATTGTTACCACACTCAACAAAGTTAAGAGTTGTTATTAATGCAATTTAATACCCAGTCCATATTTACTTTTTCCCAATTGTCTCAAAAAATGTCTTTTCACTGTTGATTTGATTGGGTATCAGGCTTCCTCAAAGGTTCATATTACATTGGATTGTAAAGTCTCAGGTGGTTTTGCACCAGCCTGCTCTGACACGGTCTGTTTTCAGTGGAAACAGTAGCAAAATGAGGAAGTCCTTACTTCCTGAAAGTCCCCCCAACTCACTTCCCTGAATCCTTTCCAAATAATCCAAAACAAGCATCTCCTTTTTTGGGTGTCTTTAAATGACAAACACAGTTCCCCCCTTTCTGACAGTTTTGAAATGAATGAGCTCCTCTGACAGCTTTCAAAACCCAACAATCATCCAGGAGGAGAAGAGGAAGCAAGGCAGGATTCGCTTTAATTCCGGTTGTTGAGGGGGAAACTCCTGGGAACTTTGTTCTTTTCAGAAAGACTTTTTTTATGCCCTCCCACCTGCTTTTCAAAATCCACCAACCACAAAATTTACTCCATCCCCTTTTCTCTCCCTTACACACTCCCTCTCTCTTTTTAGCAGCAACATATAAGCCGGCCATATTAGAGAGGTGGAAATAAAGCTTCCTTAATGTTGTCTGTGTCTTTGAAGTACATCCGTGCATTTTATTTTTAGCATCTAACCATTCCCCCCCCACCGCGGCCCTCGCCCCTCAAATCACCCTCTCCCATATCCCACCCGACTTACATCTCAGTCTCTGAAAATGCACAGAGATGCCTGGCTACCTCGCCCTGCCTTCAGCCTCACGGGGCTCAGTCTCTTTTTCTCTTTGGGTAAGTTAGACGGCACATCTGCATGCTCCTGAGGGTCCAGAAGTGTAGCCACAGCTGGAAGGGGGGGGGCTGGGGGCAGGAAAGGAGACGTTGCTTGAGCCTCCCTTCTCGTCCTTGGGAAGGCAGGTACCGGAGGACGGGGAAGACATTGACGCTGGGACTACTTGGCCACAGAGATGTTGGGTCGGGGGATCTGGGTGTTCCTTGGGGGTGACGGTTATCACGGAAGGTGGTTTTTCTGTGGATTTCCCTAAAATGGACTTACGTGGGGGTGGGGGCAGAAGATGGGTTGATCTGCCAAGTCTCCTCATGGATTTTTTTTCAGCTGCTGCAAATGTGGGGTCCTGGGTCTTAATGCTCCCTTAAAGGGCTTCTTTTGTGGACCTTGAGCTTTGGAAGCTGGTGGATTTAGGATATGAGGAAAGAATGTTTGGGGAGCGGGGGTGGGGTGGGGTGGGTGGGTAGAAACTTGAGTCTGGGTCTTGTTTCCTGGAAATCTGTACCATTGATTTGTTGAAATGTGTGGGGGGAGCAGGTGGGAAGGAGGCTTGGGGTATGATCTCCGCATTGGGAAGAACCTGCTGAAGCTGATGGAGGCCTCTGGCTGGGGCCAGATGGAGCGGAGGAGGGGGTCAGGCGAAGGAATCAGGGAAAAAAAGGAAAAGGAGAAAAAAAAAGGACACTCACGGGCTGAGTGTGGCTGTAGCCCTTAAAGACGGGCGCAGCCTTGGAGACTGCCGTGCCAAGTGACCCAAATGTTAATTTCATACTGGACCACTCAGGACTGCCTGGCGAGGAGGTGGGCTAGAAAGTTCTTTGCAAGCCTGCTTTACACGTAGTTTCATTCTTGCCTCTAAACCTCCTCATTGCTGGTGTAGCAGTTGGTCAAGTCCAAGGATTGTCAGTGGGGATATTTCCCAACCACAAAACCCTCTTCTTCCCTTCCTGCCTCCTACCTTTCCTCTCTCCCTTCCTCCCTCGTTCTTTCTCTCTTTCCCTGGTGTGCTGGGCTGGATGTTGGGCAGGAGTGCTAAACAGAGGCAACACAGAGCCCATGACAGCTTGTGTCATAAGGCCTGTTAGCTTTGCTGAGTTACTGGACATACTAGCGACAGAGCAGGAATGTTATGGAAGCACGAGCAGTACAAAGAGGTGAGCTTTGGACTCGGATCCGGGTTTAAAGCCATCTTTGTCATTTACTCATGACCGTAGGCAAGTGACTTGACCCTCCTGAGCTTCGGTTCTTTCACGGGTGAACTGGAGAGTCCCCGGTGCTTTGTGAGTCTGGCGCAAACCAGGTGCTCAATAACAGCTGAACTCTGAACGCTTTTCACGCGCCCGCTCGTATCACATCTTATTTAGCCCTTGCGATAAGCAGCAATCATATGAGGTAGACACTGTCATGACCCTCCTATGACAGACGAAGAAGCAGGCACAGGGAAATGAACTGAGTTACTGAAATTAAGTGACCTGGAGTCACACGACTAGTATAAGGTGAGCTGAGATTTGAACCTTTTGTCTGACTACGGGTACTTAGCTGTTGAATTCTACTGTCCCCAATGTTCGAGAAACGGGACTGCTATATTCACAATAATTGGCCAAAGACTCTCAAGTGCAGGCAAAAACATGGGGAGTTGGGTGTGTGGCCTGTGTGTAAGGAGCCAGGGATGGAAGCAGGTGACTCCTTTGGGCGTTAAGGAGAGCTTCCTGCAGGAGGGGGACAGTCTTGTGAGAGTCTGATCTAAGCAAAGAAAGGAAGAGGGCTCTGTGAAGGACCAGGGTGCGTCCTAGGGGAGGACGGGGTCTGCAGTGAAGAGGTCAGGGAGTGGGGGTTGTGAGGTGGTGCTGGGAGGAAGCTAGAGCCTCACAGACCTGGGTGGTAGAGGGAGCAGGAAGGGGGATCTTGAACTTGAACTTGACTGATGCTAAGATGGGGCATGCTCTGGCATTCCAAGGCTAAGGGGCTCAGCCGGAAGATGAAACTATGGCGGTTGTAATGGCGTCGGTCCCCAAATGGAGGAACAAACGACAAGGGAGGGGCCGAGTCAGGGGCAGGGTTTGTGGGGAGGACTACACAGCGGCTCCCGGGGAAGGGGACTGGCTGGGCACCGTGCTGTACACACAACAGAAGCAGGTGGGACTAGTTTTTAGCTAGAAACAATCCAAATGACCGGACTTCCCAGAGTTTTTCTTAAGACCATTGGCTCTTCAGCCACCAGCCCGGCTACCAAAGTCTGGGTTATGTCCGGCGAGGCCTAGAAAGTGGAGTCTGGCCCCCACTCACGGCCGCCGCCCATGTCTGCTGCTGGCGGCAGGGATCCGGACACGGAGGAGAGTGCCTTTTATGGACGGAGTGCCCATCTGTGTGTCACATACTCTTCTGGGTCCGGGGATACCAAGATGACTGGACATCAGCCCCGGGGCCTCCTGAGGGACACGGCACGTAAACAAATAATAACAACGCAACATCATAGATGCTGTCATAACAATGACAGTCATTACGATGATAACAATAACAGCAGCTAAGCTTTGTCGAGCGCTGACTTTGTCCCGGGCAGCTGTGAGCTTTTCATGTTAGCGAGCCATTTACTCCTCACAGCAGCCCTAGGAGTGGGCTCTGTTATTGCCCCCTATCTTACAGATGAGAAAACTGAGGTCTGGAAGGTTAGCTACCTCGCCGAGATCAGGCCACTTGGCCACCATGCCATTCTGCCTCCGGGTCGGGTCGTGTCGAGGTAGTAAGGGTAGAGATGGGCCCGGCGCCGGGGCCGCTGTCACTGAGGCGCCTTATAAGCGGGGAAGTGTGGGATACGTAAGGGTGAGCGAGCTTCCCAATCGGAATTAAAAACGTGTGCAGGAGGCGTGGGGGGTGACGGAAGGGGGAGTCGCTGGGAAGAGTAAGAAGTCAGGGTCACTGGAGTGGAGGAAGCTGGCCGGAGAGGAGGCCAGGACCTAGGTTGGGCCCAGATGGCAAAGGGCTCGAAACTGTGCCCAGGAGCCTGCACTTGATCCTGAAAGCAACAGGGAGCCGGTGGAGGGGTGATGAGGACAGCGTGCTGGGGGGGCGGGGGGCTAGACTGGGCTTGGAGCGGGAGAACCTGGTCTGGGGGAGGGTCTGAATGCAGGAGGCGGCATCTGGGTGTCACACTCCCCTGGGAGGCAGGGGCTGCCCGGGGAGACAGTGTGCTCGGAAGGTTGGGGGGACAATTTCTCTACTTAGACACATTCTTTCTCTTTTAAACAAGAAGAAAAGAAAACTACCTCGTAGGTTGTTGTAGGGTTAGAAGGAGGAGCGGAGAGAATTCACGCCTGTCTTTGCAGGAGACAGAGCTCAGCCGGAGGTGAGCAAATTTTTGTGATCTCTGGAAGATGGGTCCGTTACAACAGTGGATAACGTGGGGCCTGGGGTGCCCAGAGGTGCCCTAGAGAAAATGGGGAGGCCTGGGCGCTGGTGATGTGTTGGAACTAAGACCCAGACCCGGTCCCAAGTGGGGCAACCCGTCAGCCTGCGCTTCCTTGTCTGGAGGTTTCTTTAAATAGGACCACCGCCCTCTGGCCAGCCTGCCCCGGGCTGGGGGCTGGCAGTTTGGGGCTGGTTCTGCCTTGGAGAAGGCCGGGGCCTGGTCCCTGGCATGCTTTGGAGTGGCAGTCACGCCCTCACCCGGCCTCAACCCCCCACCCCTGTCTGGGGCCCTGGCAGCCTGGGTTCAAACTGAGCTTTGCCACTTACTCCGCTGTGAACGTGGGCTACGCATGTAACTGCTCTGCTCAACTGCATATTCTGGAAAGCGGGTGGCAGTAGGGTTATAGTACGTGTCTAATGAGATCATATTTGTGGAATGCGTAAACCAGCATCCGGCCTGCAGCAAATAAGCACTTTGCTGCTGTGAAACCCTTGCTGCGGCCCTAGCCGAGCACTGGGCTACTTTCCGGAAGCGGCGGAGTTCATCAGGGGTTTGCTCACAGCTCTGACCTTGTTCCACGACGGTTCCCTCGTCTTTAACGGGGGCCTGGATCCGTGAAAGGCCCAAAGCCCCGGTGGGGACTCGGGCTGAGGTGGGCGCCTTGGGGCTCGAATCAGGACCCACCGGCCCGCCCCAGGTCGTCCCTGGCTGCCGCTGATTAGGTGATCCCGTCCCTCTCTCGGCGGTTGGGACTTGCGGGATTTCTGTGACCGCTGGAGGGCGCACGTGTTCGTCCCGGTGCCTGCTGCAGGGGTGCGGGAAAAGAGACCCTGCATTGCACCTCTGCCCGCCTCCTGCCGGCCCGAAGAGGCCTCTGCCCTGCCACCCTCACCACGGAGGGAGCTGCCCTGCGGGGTCAAGTTCTAATCTGAGCCACGTGCGCTGGGGCGGGGAAGAGGCCGGGGATGGGACCCCCCGCCTCACAGCACCTGCTTTCTGGGGTCGCTTGGAGGCGACCTGGGGGGGGAGGCGCAGGGGGCCGTGGGAAGGTGGCGGAACGTGGAAGGGGCTGGAGAAGCCGGCCGTCCCCGGACAAGAGGTTAGCTCGGGACGAGGCCCCGCCAGGCTGCTTCCCGGCAGCTCTCTCTGCCTCCGCAGCGCGGGGGCGGCCGAGGCATTTTCTGCCCCCCCCCCCCCGCCCTTGGCCGGCGTCGCGCGAGGTGCCTTCAGGACGGCGAGGCAAGCGGGGGTCTGGGCGCCGGCCCACTCCGCACCCCCCGCGCTGTCCGGGCCCCGCGCGGAAGCCGCGGCCTCGCGGGGGGGGGGCGCTCGCCCGATGCCTGCGCCGGAGGCTCAGCCGTGGCCGCTGCACCCCGAGGGCTGGGCCGAGCGGCAGAGCGAGCGCTCCGGGAGCTGACCTTGGCCTCCGGCGTCCGGCTGCGGCGCGGCTGCCGCCGGGGCGGGGCCGCCGCTCTGGGCTACGACGCGGTTTGGAGAACAAGAGCCCTGCAGGCCGGGGCTGGGGGCCGGGGCTGGGGCAACGCCAGGGGGCTGCCCTCCGCCGGAGGAGGACACCCTCCCGGAAGGCCTTCCTGTTTAGGGGGCAGGATTAGGAGAACGCGGGACGGCAGGAGCCGCCGCCGCGCTTTACTTACCGTTTTAAACCGACCACGGCCACCGCAGGAGGTGGGTGTCGTCAGCCGGGTGTTACGGAGCCTGGGCCGAGGCTTGGAAGGTGAAGGCACTTGTCCACGTTCTGCAGGCTGATTGCAGGCAGCAAAGGGCCGCGTCTCATGGGGTCTCCCGGTCCCTGCTACTCCTGTGTCCAGCCACGGAGCCACCCCTCTGCCCACCGCCCCCTGCCCCCAGGCCCCTGGTGGCTTCCTATCTCACTCAGAGGAGAAAATCCTAACTCCCAGTTCTGGCCCCCAAGGGCCCCCCCACCCCCCGGGGCCTCGACCCTGCCTAGCCCTGGCCATTGGCCCCTTGATCACTGCTTTTTGTGATTCAGACGCACAAAGCTCATGCCAACCACTGGGGCTTTGCTCTTGATGTTCCGCAGCTGCTTGGAACTTGATTCCTTCAGAAATCCAGATGGCTCACTCCCTGTCTTTGTCAGGGGCTGCCTATGTCAGCCCCTGGGACCACCTGTATAAACAACACCCCTTCGCTTTGCTTTAGTCCTTACAATCCTTTGGGTGCGGCACTACTTAAAGTTACATTATTAGTTTTTTCCTTGCTAATGTCCCTCCCCCGCAACACAAGCTTCATGTTGCAGCAGGGACTCTGCCTGTCTGGTTCACAGCAATCCCCCCAGGGCCAAGGCTAAGTGCGAGGGGGCGGGCGTGGTGGGTGGCTGATAAACACTGGGTAAATGAGTGAAGGAATGGCTGATGCTGAATGTTACTGTTTGTCCCCTATAAAGAAAATGAATCTTTTGGGATGACGTTTTGGCAATATTGGCAGAAAATCTAAGCCTTAAGGTTCAGGACTAGGGTGAGGCCACGGAGGTGCCCGCGCTGTATGGTTTAAGGAGGTTCCTTGCCTGACCCTGAGGGTGGGCACCCCCTTAAATTTTGTGTCCCAGGCTTTCTGCCCTCTGGGGGTCCCTGCAGCTTCAGCTGGAAGGGCCTGGGTTCGCTCACCTCCCCCCAGACTCTGCTCTGCTTAGGATGTCTGAGTGGGACGGAACTTTCTTGGCCCCGACACCCAGCTCCCCCAGATGGGGTCTGGTGCTGCTTATCGGGTGTGACAGCAACCTGCTTTGCCCAGCCTGCCACCCCCTCAGCCTGTGTCAGCCTGTGTCAGCTCCCTGCTGTGGTGTTTCCAGGCCTGACATCTCCAAAAGGGACTCCTGTCCTTGGAGACCTGGGGGGAAAAGAAGCGGGCAGGGCTGGGCACACTGCTTTCCTCTGACCTTGGGGTACAGAGGGCAAGGCCTTCTGAGTCTCCATCCATCCTCAAGGCGTTCGGGCCCGTGGGGAACACTGGAGGGGCTTTGGCTCAGCAGAGAGGGCTGGAAGCGGTGGGGAAGGAGGGGAAACCGGGCCAGCAAGCAGAGCCCCTGGTCCAAGGTCTTCACCTAGCAGGTGGCAGTGGTGGGACTGGGGCAGGGCAGCCAGCGGAATGGCTGCATGACAATGGTCCTGGGAAAATCTCGGGGCCACTTGTCTGCCCTTGGCTCGATAGACCCTTCGGTTCCTCTCCACCCCAGCCGTGCTCTACCCCAAGGGCCACATCGGGTACCCCTTATGAGCTTGGCCCACCCGTCCCTGCTCCCTAGTTGCAGCGAGGAGGGCCGGCCCCCCCCCCCCGCCCGCTGCCGGAGCTCTGCTCCACGCCCACCTGGTGCAGAAGGCTTGCCCCCTGCCCCCGCCCCGTCAGCCAGACTCCTCACCAGCTCGCGGCTTCCTCCGCAGTGCCACCGGCACGGAGCATGGAAATCACAGTCCCTACCACCCTCAACGTGCTCAATGGCTCGGACGCCCGCCTGCCCTGCACCTTCAACTCCTGCTACACGGTGAACCACAAACAGTTCTCCCTGAACTGGACTTACCAGGAGTGCAGTAACTGCTCCGAGGAGATGGTGAGTCCTGGGATGGGGGCGGGCTGAAGGAGGAGGCTGGAGCCCCCACTTCCCACCGCCTGCCCCCCTCCCCGCACGGACCAGGACGCTGGCGGTCCTGGGGGCCGTCTGCTCCAGAGGGCTTTGGCAGAAGGCGTGTTGTGCCGCCCGGGGGCGGGGCTGGGAGGGTGACAGAGACCTGGAGGTAACAGCCTCTTGTCCAGGAAGACAGGTGCACGGGGGACGGCCCCCTGCCCCCCTCTCCTTGCACCTCCTTGGGCATCCAGCCCCCCTCCCGCCCGTCGTCCTAGTTCCTCCAGTTCCGCATGAAGATCATCAACCTGAAGCTGGAGCGGTTCCGAGACCGCGTGGAGTTCTCGGGGAACCCCAGCAAGTATGACGTGTCGGTGACGCTGAGGAGCGTGCAGCTGGGGGACGAAGGCATCTACAACTGCTACATCACAAACCCACCCGACCGCCACCGCGGCCACGGCAAGATCTACCTGCAGGTCCTCATGGAAGGTGAGGGGCCAGCGGGCAGAGCGGGGAGCCCGTCCCCGCCGGCTGCCCCCGGGGCTCCTTGGAGAGCCCGGGCCCTCCCGAGGGCAGGAGAAACGGGCTGTGGTGGCTGGGCGGCCTCCGCTGTACTTCTTCTGGTCCCCGACACCGGGGCCGTGTCCCAGAGAGTCCTTATGATGACCTCGGTCATGATCATCACTCGAAGAGGTCACAATGCGGCTTTGATTTGCTGGGCATTTGCCAGGTCTCTGTTAGAGGGCTGACCTCTACGTAGGCACCATCTCCCGTCGTCCTCGAAGATTCCTCAGTGAGGGAGGCATTATTATTGTCCCCATTTTACAGATGAGGAAACAGGCTTAGAGAGGATCAGGTAGTTACCTAAGGTCACACCATAAATGAAGAGTGCGATTAGGACTCAGATTTGGGTCTATTCGATCTCAAAGTCCTTGCTCCTAAATCCTGCATCTTGCTGTCCTCCCCTGGGGCTTTTAGGTGCCCCGGGATTTGGGGGCGGGGCACATAGAGGTCAATGGCCCGGGTTGATTTTGACTTTGACCAGTCCTTCCATGAGGCTTGTCCCGTCACGACCACCCCGCGCAGACTTCGGGGAGCAGGGCTGGCAGGGAGGCTCCCTTTCCCAGCCCTGGGGCTCAGTGGGTCTGTTCCTGCTCCTCCTCCAGAGCCCCCTGAGCGGGACTCCACGGTGGCGGTGATCGTGGGCGCCTCCGTGGGCGGCTTCCTGGCGGTGGTCATCTTGGTGCTGATGGTGGTAAAGTGCGTGCGGAGGAAAAAAGAGCAGAAACTGAGCACGGATGACCTGAAGACGGAGGAGGAGGGCAAGACGGACGGAGAGGGCAATGCGGACGATGGCACCAAGTAACGCAGCGGCCTGGCCGCCCCTCCCGCGCGTCCCGTTTCCTCCCTCTGCCCCGCACAGTGTGCCCTGTCTGCCCTCTCTTGGTGTGCTTCTCTTGAACCAGGCCCCCAGTGCCGACTTGGGGCCTCCTGAACCCCTCATTTTGTGTCCCCCACCCCGCACCAAGAGTGACCCACCTCTCTTTCATTTGGGGAAACCTGCCATGGGGTGTGGGACGCGTGGGCCCTGGGGGAGGGGGAAGTGGGCTCCCGGCTGCTGGTCCCAGAGAGGAGGCAGGAGGCCTATGTGAGGGTCCTGGGAAGGGTGGGGGGGGTGGCGGCGGAGGGGGAGGTCAGCTGTCCAGCCTGCCTAGTGTGTGGACTGGTCCTGTGGGGCCTTGGGGAGGACCAGCGGGTGGCAGAGGAGCTTTCCTGTGCTGCCTCTCGAAAGCCTGGGCCGTGGCAGCGCCCTGCGCCCCGGCTGCTCCAGTCCGGCTGGGCTGGGGTGCTGATGGGCTCCCGTCACCAGGGTGGAAGCCACGTTGAAGGCAGGGCTGTGCATTTCCTGGGCACTGAAGGCAAGCAGGGCTGCGGGCAGGTGGGGACGAGCCTCGGCCCAGGAGACTCTGCTCTCAGCCCCGCTCCATCCAGACCTGCTACCAGGGAAGGCTTGGGGGTTTTCTGGCGGCTGCTCACCCCTTGGGAGTGTGGGTGGGACTGGTACGAGGGTCACTGAGCCGGGCCATGGGCGGGCTGTACCGTCCCAGGCGGTGGTCATTTGCCACCACACTTACCCGCTAACAGGAGACCAGTTTCAAAGCCAGCTGAGGTGGGAAAGGGCAGGGGCTCCACTGTCCGGGGGCGTTTGCCGCAGGCTGCTCTCTCCTACAGGCTGACCACCCTCCCGGGAGCAGCCAAGGGGTGGGGCTCAGGAGGGGTGGGGGCCACGGCGGAGGAGCTGATGTGCAGAGGGGGCTTCATTGAGGCCTTCTGTTCAAACTTTCCCAGGTAGCAGGGGTGGGGGCGGGCTTTTGGTAGAGAGCAGGGAAGGGAATGCGCCGAGGGGAACGTTGAGGGGGGTCCTGGAGCCTCTGGGAGCCTCTGGCCACTCCCCCCCTTCCTGTCCCAGGGACCCCCTCTGCGGGGAAGAAAGTAGCAGGTATGGAGAGCCAACTTTCACTGCCATTATACTCACACGCAGAGGGACTTGATTATTTAAGCCTCGAGGGAGGGAGGGAGACAGAGAGAAGCTGCCGCTGTAAACGCTACCTTGGAAGGTCCTTGGAGACCAACTAGGCAAGTCACTCACTGCAAATGGGGAAACTGAGGGAGGTTCAGACTGACCAGAGACCGAGGGTCCCGCCCTCTCCTCCTCCGGCCCCTCAGAGACTCTGCGGGGAGGGAGGTGAGGCGGGTGTTTCCCAGCTTGCTGCTGTCTCCGGGCTGCAGCTCCAGGCTGTGACCGAGGCCAGGTGGAGGGGTGGAGTGGGAGAGCAGGGCTGCAGGCAAGGCCCCACTGCTGCCCCCCCTCCCCCCACCCCGACCTTCACCAGCCGTTCCAGGAGCTCAGAGGCCGCCCAGGCTCAGGAAGTCAGTGCCCAGAGCAGGAATGAGTCTGAGGAAAGGGGGTGAGGACAGAACTGTGACAGTTTCGGGGACCCTTCTCTGCCTCTGCCCATCAGATGGCCAATTTGGGGAGAGAACACTGCGGGAGGAGGTTCAGTTTAATTCGTTTCAATTCAGCGTCCATTTATTGAGCGTCTCCCGTGTGCCGGGCACTGAGCCAGGGGCCAGGAGGCACGCAGAGCCACAGCCGAGTTGGGAACTGCAGGGCAGCACTGCGGGGACCAAGACTAGGTAGTTTTTTTTTTTTTTTTTTTTTTTTTTTGGTGCATCTAATTCCACCTCTGCAGCCACGGCTTGCAGGGCTGAAGTTGGAGAAGAAGGAAGAGAGTCTGAATCTGGGCCCCGGGAAGGGAAGGAAGGATGGAAAGGGGAGAAAGATACCGAAGGGAACAGGGTGACAGGCCAGGCAGAGTGGGCACAGCGTGGGGGACGGACGGCCTGGGTGGCAGCTCCTGGGTGGGGTGAGGCCAGCTCAGTACCTAACTGCCAATCAACACACTGCCACTGGGGGTGGGCTAAGCCACCAGGGTGTCTGGGGCAGGCGGGCACAGCCCATCCTCGGAGCCAGCCAGCTAAGAGAGGAGCGATGGGGGCCGGCATCTCATCCCCTCCCCCCCCCCGCCCGAGACCAAACTTGTGCGGCTTGTTGGCCCCTCAAGCGCTCTCCTCTCCCGGGACCAGTGAGGGTCTGTGCTGAGGATCAGAAAAGTGGGGCGGCTCTCTTTTGCCAGGGCTCCCAACATGGAGGGGAACGTTTCTTCTAAGCAGCCCTAATCTCCACAAAGAAACCCCAGACCTCCGGGTTCCTTCCTTGCAATGCCCTGACCTAGTGGGGTCTCAGAGGCCCGAGCGGATGGGGGTGGGCCAGGAACCACCTCTGCCCCCGGGGCCCGCCCCCACGCGCCCCTTCCCCTGCTGCCGCTTACAATCTCTTCCAGAGGCCTCCCCCAGCTGCCTCCCCCAGGGCCATGAGGTTGGGAACAAAACGGGGCTTCTGCGAATCGAGGGGAACCGGTGGGGAACCGGTGACAAGTTTCCAGGGCTGCCACTTCTCTCCCCTGCTTTCTAGTTTCTAGCAGCAAGCTGGTCCTCTCCCCGCAAAGCCCACTTCGGCTGCGTGTGTTTCTGTCACTGCGCTCGGCTGGGTCCAGTCTACTGTTTCTCCTCAACTGCCCCTGCCTGTCCTGTTGTCTTGGAACCCCTGTCTGTCTCTCCCTCCTAATTAAGGGCCACGGTAAAGAGCTGGGCCGGCCGACCCATGGGATTTAGCTCATAAGAACAAAGTACAATTTTTTTCAGGACTGAAATGCCTTGAGGTGCCTTGAAACTGGCTTTGAAAATAGCTATCCGCCCCTTAGCTATGGACTAATCACAGCGATTCCCAATTTATAAAAAGGAAAAGCTGATTGGATCCATGTTTCGCCCTGCAAGTCCCCTTGGGGAAGGAAGCTGGGCCGGTAAGTATTTACAAGGTCAGGTTAAGCCGACGGACAATTGAAAATCCTGGCCGGGTCCCAAAAGACAGTCCCAGGCCGCAGGAATGGCGCGGTGCAGTTAGATGGAGGGATGAGACCAGCGATTTCCCTTGCTGCTTGTCTTAAGGGTAGACAGCCTGTGTCTCTTGCTGACGTCTTCCTTTATTGACGCTTGCTGATGCATTTGTACATAGTCTATGTATAGGTATAGATATGTTATATATACAAATATAAACCATCTCACTACGTCCACCCCAAAAGTTCTACTGGGTGTTGGGGGGGAGGGAAACAAGCATTTCTCAATGTTTTGAGTTGATTCACCAAAGGCAAACTACAGAATGTTCTTCTTGCTTTTTGTGCACTTGGAGGAGAAAACCCAACTACTTAGGCACTTTCTAGGTAATGCACTACAGGGTGGCTGGAGGGCTGGTGGGGAGAAAAGTGTCACCGGTCCTCGTGACCCCGCTGCTGCGTTTCTCTTGCAGTCTGTCCAATTGCTTGGATCTATTGGCTTCAATAAACAGATCATCTCCCCTGAACATCCCTCGAGTGTGGCTTTTTTCAGGGGTGCAGAGCGGGGTGAGTGGAGGCTTTGCCAGGATCCTGACGGGGCCCCCTGATGCTCCTTTCCTGGTAACCCCACTGACATTGCCGGGCCCCCAGTGAGGACGCGAGGTCCTTCTGTCCTGCCCGTGTTGACAGATGCCTCATCTCTTTCCCCATTTGCCTTGTCTCAGAAACCTGGGGGACTCCATCCTTGGAAGCACCCTAAGGACAGCGTGGCTGAACACCCACTTCTTGGGGGGGGCGCCCAGTTATTTCTGGGATGATGGCAACCAGTTAAGTCCCCATCGCTGTTACACTGGTGTTATTTTTTCCGTGGGTGGAGGGGCCGTCCTTCATGCCCCCTTTTCTAAGCTGTGTCTGATTAGGCATACGTTCCTTTTGTCGCTTGGGTTCGGGAAAAATAGATGGCAGCTGAACTGAGTCTGCCCTGATGCACCTTCCCGGGTGAGGATGGTTGGGGGGAAGGGTCAGGCTGTCCCCGCCCTGTTTGTGCACCTCCGTATCCTATTTACATGCGGCCCAGTCCCCTGAGCTCGGGACCAAAGACAACCCCTGGCCGAGGAGCTCACTTCTTCCAGACACACTGGGTCTTTCTCTCTCTGGCTTCCTGTTCTTATGTCTCTGCATCTGTCTCTGACACACACACACACACACACACACACACACACACGCGCACACACCCCTGCTCAGGGGCTTACCAGATAAGAAAAGCCTCAACTCTCTGAATGGCCAGGAAACGCTGAAGTGGTTGGTTCCTACTTTTCTTCTGGTTTCTTTGTCATTTCTCTCTACTCCCTGCTGACCCCTCCGAGGCCTTTGCCAGCGGTTAGTGGCCAGCTGCATTTGAGAATATTCCAGAAGGATCCTGATATTGGTAGTTGAAACATCGGCAAGGATTACAGCTGCTACCTGAGAGAGAAGCCAGAAGGGAGTTGGCTGGTGTTTAACGGAACCAAAGACACCTTGCTCTAAAAGGATGTCTGTCTTCCAGAGCGCCTGGGTCCTTCCAAGGATGGGACGTCAGAGAAGGTGCTTCTCTAGTGAACAAATAGGGAAACTGAGGCAGGGGATGTGGACTGAACAGCAGAAGGCACTAGGGATTATGGAAGGTTCTGGGGTGGAGTCAGTATCTTCCTCATTTGGGGGCTTTTCTCCCAGAGCACTCTGTAGCTGGGCCTACTTCCTGGGAGGGGTGGAACGGCTCAGGCATCTCCCTTAAACTGATGTCCTTTAGCCCTGGCGGCTGGGGACCCCGGGGGCAGGTAGCTGTGATTTTGTAGAATGAGCTGCCTCACGGGGGAAGGGCTGGCTCCCACTCTGGTGCTCAGAATTGGTCACCAGCTTGCTGTGCCCACCCCACCCGCCCCAGCCCGTACCAGACTCTCTCAATTCCCACGGCTCCTTCACTTCCTGCTGGCTCCCCCCCCCCGAAGGGCTTAGACACCCATCCGCCTGCCTGGGGCCTGCTGCCATGGAGCGGAAGTGTAGTGGTGGTGGGAGGGCTTTTGGAGTCCCTAGGACAAGTCCCAAAGGCCAGGCCGAAAGGACTGGAATGGGAGAGTGGATCTTTATTTACCACATCAGAGGCAGGAGGGCCTTGGGAACCATCTGGCCAAGCGTCCTGACTATCCTGAAGCGGAAGCTGAGGACCACAAGGCGGTGATTGGCTTAAGGCCATGGGATGAGTCAAGGACAAGACAGGATCTCCTTTCAGGCTCCAGGTCCAGGTGGGCCCTTCCTCCCACAGTCTGGGCACAGCTGGGCACAGCTGCACACATCGGCCCAGGAGCCTGCTGCCCCTCCCCCGCTGGGCCGGGCTGAGCTGGAAGAGGCCCCCACACTTTCTGTAAGGGCCGTTCACAAAGCTGAGGTTCAGAGAGGGAACGCATTCCTCCCAGAGTCACACAGGCGGCTAACGACAGAGCCCGGGCGGGAGACCCAGCTCTGTTCCGCAGGTGAGGCCTTCTCCAGGGTGACCCGACACCCATCGCTGGACTCGAAGACTCATGTCCCCTGGCTCCGGTTCCCAGAGTCCCGTTCTTCAGTCCCATAGCGTGACTGGTCCCATGTCAGTTTGTAGATGGGCCCCTCTCAGGTCACACGTGTCCCTCTCATGTTGCAGGAGTAGGGGTGGTACCTAAAAGCCATGAGAGGAGACAGGGGCGGGGGCTGGGCGGTGCCCGGTGGGCTGGGGGCTGGGCAGCTTGATGCACAGGGGCGCACAGGGGCACCGGCCCCACCAGGTCCCTGGCCCTCCTCTGTGGCTCTGGAGGGCTCAGAGGGTCTGCCCTGGCAGGGTACTGCATGACCCTTCTCAGATGGCCCGGGTGGCATTGCCCCCCCCCAGACCTCTCACCCCGCAGCCCACCAGGTTGTAGTCATTCCTGGCTGCCTGCTAGCAGTGCTGATGTCCAGGATGCCGGGCACCTTTCGGGACAGGCTCCGGCCCTCCAGGGGATGAGAGCTCCAGGGGGCCTTGGGGAGCGAAGCCCATCTGCGAACTAGATCCTGGGACCCTGACCTAGGTTTGATCCTAAGGCAGGTTGGTCTCGCCCAGGAGCCCCCTCCCCTGCAGGGCTGAGGAAGCCTCTGGCTAGAAAAGGGAGAAAAACTGGGAAAGTAACTTCTTTTCTCTGGCGAGAATGACCTTTGAGAGTCCAGGAAGTGCTAGGGAAGGGGGCACGCGGGTGCCGCTCAGCTGGGCTCCTTGGGTTTCCACTTTCCCTCACAGCCCTGACAGGGTCACCTTTGTCCCAAACACAGCTGCTTCCGCTTCTCAGCCGGACAACCACCCCGTAAAACAGGTGGCCTGGGGACGACTAGGAGCTGTTTGCCTCAACAGACTGCGAGCCCCTCCTGTGGGCAAGTGGGCAGACGAAGAGGGTTCGTCCCACCGGGAGGGGAAGCGTGTGTCACAGCTGTTGGCCGATACAGTGTCCACGGGGACAGGGATTAGACTTGTGCCATCGTGCCCCAAGGCAACGTATTAGGGCTGGTGGGCGGAGACGGATATTGATCCAATGGAAGGCAGAGCTGTGCAGGGACTTGAGTTTCTCCGAGGTAATGAGATCCCCATCCCGGAAGGTATTCAAGCATAGCTTGAGGGTGTTGTCGGAAGACTCACAGATGAGGGCATACTTCTGGATGCCTTCTACGTACAATGACCCTCTTCCACGCTCATTTTCGGATTCAAGTGCTAGAAGGGGGATTGACTCTTGCTGGCCTGAAGATAAACATGATACATGCACGGGCCAGCTCCCGTCCGTCCGCCTCTCACTCAGCCCCGGCCTTCCCAGCCCGCCTCTGTACCCTCCTGTCCCTTCACCCTATTCATCTTTACTTGATTTATCCACGGTGGGGAGCGGGAGGTGGCGAGCGCCTATTCGCAGTGAGAAATAGGCTCGGAGAAGGTGGAAGGAGATTGGAGTCAAGCATCCTCGGGGACTTCTCTCCAAAGATCAGGCCAAGTGTCAGTTGTGTCCTTGCCCTCCCGCCAGGGCAAAGCTTCCCCTGTCCTTCCAGCCAAGACTGTGAGAGAGAAGGTGCCCGTCTTCACAGCCTTCTCCTCCGAGGGCCCTCACAGCTTGGCCAAAGTCCTCAGCCTCCCCCCCCCCACCCCGTGGTCCACTCGTACCGTGTGGACGCCCCCTGCAGGGGGAAGGGCCCTGGGGCTGGGTTTGAATCCGGCCCGAGAGAGCTGGCTAGACTAGAAAGAGCCACCATTTACGGAATACCTCCCCTGAGCCTGGCCCCGAACTAAGCCTTCTGTGGATCTCAGCTGACTGACTCTTCAGGACGCCTCCCCAAATATGCCTTCTTCTCTCACTGTTACGGATGGGGAGGCCAAGGTTCTGGGGTACTGCGTACGTCGACGCGCAAGGCGACATGGCTAGAAAATAGCAGAGGACTCAAACCCGGGGCAGGGAGATGCCAAAGGCATCACATCACACTGCGAGGAAGGACAGAAAGGGGCAGAGAACTGGCCTCTTGCAGCCCAGAGACCTGGGAGTGAGTGGGGGAAGGGTGCCTCGGAGCCAACCTCCAAATGACCATGGACGAGGTAAGGGCAGAAGTGTCTGGAAGCGGAGGCAAAGCCTTCTCCTAAGGCCCCACCCCCTCAGTGGCCTGGCCCTTGACCCCACAGCTCTGTGCCAACAGCTCTGGTCTCTGGTCTCTGGCTGCCTTCTCCTCTCTAGGCTTCTGGAAACATGGAAAATCTCTTCTTCACGGCTCGGGGCAGCTGGCTCCCCGTTCCCACCCCTCCTCCTGGGCCTGTGTCACACTCCAACTTCTCCACATCACCCTTCACTCCAAGGAGCCGCCTCTCCATCTCCCCCACCGGCCCCGCCGCATCTCCCCTCCTACACGCATCCTCCCGGGCTTCCCCTCCCCTCCCCTTGCGAAACCACCATGGGGTTCAGAGGGGCCCGCACCAGAACACTCCGGGAGTCCTCCTGGGGCTCCACACCCCTCTACACTTCTGTTTTGGTCAGTCGGTCTCCGCGCCCCATCCAGGGTGGAACTGGGTCTAGGGGCCGGGGGACATGTGGCCATCCAGCCGACAGGGCAGTCCCCCGGGCAGCCAGGCTGCAGTGAGTAAGGAAGTAAGGAGCCTTCCCGATGCCTCCAGCCCCCAGCCCTCCTGAGTCCCCGGGCTGCCTTGCCGGGAGGGCGGGGGTCATGGCAACCCAGGAAGCAGTGAGTAAACAACCCCTGGGGCGCTGCGTGGGGTCCTGAGACCCTGCCCTGGGGCTTCACACCCCACCCCCATGTGGCCCAGAATAAAGAGATGCCCAGGACTCACCCCACGTCTGAGCTGCTGCAGGAAGCCTGCTCCTGGAAGTGGCCACACATGCCCCTCTCCAGCTTGGGACAGCCCGGTGAGCACCTCTCTGGTCAGGACGGTTCAGCTCCCTCCTCCCTCTGCCCTCCTCCTCCCAGTGAGCTCATCTGTCTGGGGCTCCCCACCCCCTTTGCCCGAAAGGATGTTTGGAGAGAACCTGGAAGAAAACAGAAAAAGAGGATGATGGGTGGGATGGAGGCGGCGGCTGCCGGGCTGCCTGTGCCCAGAGCCCTTGGACAGTGGGGGTGGGCGGGGAGGGCTCGGGAAGAGCTGATCTTTACTCCGAGTCCGAGTCTGTAAATGCGAGCTGGGCTGGGGTGCCCTGTGGCCAGTGCCGGCTCCCGGTCGGACTGCCGGAACACGTGCCTGCGGGCTGGTGTGGTGCATGCTGTCCTGTTAACCCCCTCGGCACCTGCCAAACTTCAGTGCGTGCGACACTGGGGCTGGGGGCGGCTGAGCGGGCTCTCCGAGCTGGAGGGAAGGAATGGCGAGGAGGGACAGACCTCGGTGCACTAGGGAGGAGGCTCCCAAAAGTTTGTGCGGATGGCATCCACCCAACCCCCACCGCAGAGGCAGAACGGTTTGAGGGCATTTAACTTTAAATTAATGCAGGCTGAGAATCTCGGCTGGGGCTCTGTTTATAAGCAAAGGTGGGGGGCTGCTCAGAAAAGGTGGTGGTAGAAGCGGCCTCTGGGGGCGTAGATCCCAGGCTGGTGGGAGGGAGGCTGCGAGATGGGAGGGGGGCTCCCCGCAGAGCCCCGTGGTCTCCGCCTCTCAGAGCCGGTCTGAGTCTGAGTCTGCACCACCGCCAGTGAGCTCAGTCATCTGCAAGGCCAGGACAGGGCCAGGGCCGGGGGCCAGGAGGTTGTGGGGGAGGAGGGAGAGAGGGGCCTTGGGGCAAGGGCATGGGGGAGCGGGGGCGGGGGGGGGCTCCCTGCCAGGCTCCTGTTACTTAGGAGGAACTCCTCTTAAAATAGCTCCTGAGACCTCACAGGAGCGTCCCTTTCCCTTCCTCCCCTGCTGGGGTCTTGGCAGCCTTTCGGAGAACTAGCAGGGGATGGAGCCTTCCATCTCCCTGCCCCGGTAGAAGCTGGGACTCCCCCCCCCCCCAGTGAGTGCCTTCCCTTGGGGAGCATTTCCCGGGGCACCGGGAGCTGGGGCTCAGTTTCCCCAGCCACACAGCGACCCTCCCTGTGCTCTCCCTCCTGGCTCCGCTCCAGCTCCCCGGAGGGCAGGAGCCCATAGGTCACCTGTACGAGCTGTTTCAAAGAACCTAGTTCTTTGTTTCAATAGCCCCTTCCCAGGAGACACCCTCCTCCCCCTTAAATCTAGGCCCTATCTCCCTCCCCCCATCGGAGAAATGACAGCGCTCCCTGACATTTCAGGGGCCCACTCCCTCTCTGCATCCCTGAAAACTTGCCCTTCAAGGTATTTCCGAGCCGGGCTGCCCAAGACCCGAGGGTGCATTACCCACCACCAAGGATCAAGCCTCCAGGGCGCCGCTGGGGGCTTTGTCCAAGACAGCGCCCCCCCCCCCTCCAGGGAATTCCAGCAGAAGGAGGGAGAAGAGCCAAGTGCTGTACACCCCTTCGCACGCGCACCTCGAGACTGGGGGCTCCCGCGCGGGGGCGAAGGGGGCTCCATCAGGGATGACTCCTCAAGGGGACAGTTTTCAAAGGGTCATTGTCTCCCCTAGCGCACTCAGGGGGATCCTCCAAGCTGGATCAACGGTCTAGGGCTTTGAGACTTGTTGGGGAAAGTGCTCTATAAATGTAGAAATCTCCTAGCCACTAATGCATTTCTCAAGCACGTCTGCCTGCGTGTGGAACCCTCCTGATGTTCTTAAAAGGAAAGCTGGGGGGCGCGGACAGAGGGAATCACATAGTGGGGGAGGTTCTAATCCTGGCTTTAAGACTCCCTTTCTCTGCAACCTTGGGCTCCACATTCTACCTCTCTGGGCCCGTTTCTTCATCTGTGAAATGTATCTCCTAAGAGTTTTCCGGGCTGTTACGAATGGTGAGCAGTGAGGCAGCAGGCACCTTGGAGGCACTGGGGACGGGGACACTGACCCCTTTTCCTGTCGCCAGGATCTAAAGATATCCAGAGAGCTCTCTCCCTCCCCTCCCCCTTCTCTGGGCAGGGGTCACTTTCCTTCCCTTTGGCTCACCTCCTCTCTCACCTCAGCCTCCTGTTCTTAGAAACATGACCCCTGCTGTAAAAATAAAGTGGGGGCAGCTTTGAAGCCGGGCCCTGCCGGTCTAGTGTCCAGGATCTCCGGTGGGGAGGAGAGGGTGAGCCTGGACTTGGGAAGAGACTTAGCATTTTTGGGTCACAGACCTCTTTGAGAATAATAAGGACTAAAATGTACCGTGCGCTTACCCTCTGTCTAGCACTGTGCTAAGCACTTTTTGCATAAAAGAATATCTCATTTGGTCTTCACGGTCAGGTCCACTTCTGATGTGTGTAAGGCCTGGAGCAGGTGTGCGTGCTGGAAATTACGTCTACGCCCAACTACAAGTTAGAAGTCAAGATGACGAAGTGCTAATGTTTATCTATTATCCTCTGACTGGATTGATTTTCCTTGGCCTTAATTCAAGGACCAGGCCTTCCCTGGTCCCCTCTTCTTGGGTCCTGCGGGGGGGGGGGGGCCTCTCACGCGTGCCTGACGACCTTCCACCCTGCATGTCAGGTTCCGTCCACTCCCCAGCCCCTGCGAACAGCTGACCTTGGCCACTCTCTGGGCCCACGGGTGCATCTGGCTTGGTCGGCTCCTGAGGGGATACGCTTGGGGACGAGGCTGGCGCGGGGTTGAGTCATCTGCGCAGGGAATTCTAGGATGCTGGATATCTGGGGCACAGTCGAGAAGAGGAGGTGCGTGGACCACCGTCCTTGCTGACCCGCGGACCCCTTTTCCAGTGAGGAGATTATGGCCAGAGGAGGCCCAGAGCGGGGGCCCTGAGGCCCCTCCCTGTGGCTCAGTCTCAACGTGGCACTGCTCTCAACAATCCCCGGAGGTAACTATCCTCACTTTCACAAGGTACAGACCAGGCTTCTGCAGGAGATTGCATAACTGGCTCAAGGTCGTGCAGCAATGCATCCAGGGCCACCATAACACTGTCACGGCGATGCCGAGGAAAGCCAGTGGGCCTCTCTCCTGGGAAAACAGACATTTAGCATTTTGCAGACAACCTCAAGGGGTCCAGGATCTCTTTAAAGCCTGCCAGCCCCCACCCCCGAAGGTGGGGGCACTGATGGGGCTGTAGCAGGGGTCAGGCCGGTGAGATGGGAGCAAGTTTCCAAATTTGAACCAGTCTCCAGACCTGCAAGGACTGGAGGATCAGGGATGCAGACAGGATCGGTGGTGGAGGGAGGGGGGCCGGGTGGTCGGCAAGGGGCTGCTGCTGAGGGCCCCAGACCTTCCTCAGCAAATCACCCCAGTAGCACTATTCGCTTGTCCCTCCAGGTTGGATAAGGCTTGCTGGTTAGCCATCGCCCCTCAGCCCTCTGCCCTGGCTGTAACCCCAAGCGGGGAGGCCTGCCCTGGGCTCCTTCACCCCCCACCGCAAAAGGGAGACTCAGGGAATCCCTCGGAGGAGGATGAAAGGGCAGAGTCTGGGGAGGGGACAGCCTAGGTGGGAGAAATGAGTCGGGTGCAGCCGGGCGCACATAGGTGGTGTCTGGCCTGGCTCCCCAGCCAGGAGCATCACGATTTCCAAGGTGTCCACGAAGAAATGGGCAGGGGGGCGTCTGTGGGCGCTGGGCGGGGGCCGTTCGCAACTGCAGGCGCTGCTCCCGGAGCCCCGGGCCGCGGGGACGCAGTGGGCAGGCCCGCGCGCACACTCTCCCGCTGCGGCAGCGCCGGCTGCGGGCGTTCGAGTGGCCCGTTTGCGGCCCCGGGAGAGGGAGCCGCTACCCTGCTCGCGTCCCCCAAAGCAGGGCAACGCGGCCTTCCAACCCCCCAGCGGCTCCACGTCTACCCCCCGCCCCCCAAACTACCCTCCTAATTCGCAGCTCGGCGCACGGGATGATGCGGGCGGCTGCGGGGGGGCCCTGCAGGGCCGAGCCGGGGAGGCAGCGGGGTGCCCGGCCGGCTCCCGGGGCTCCCGGCGCACGAGGCGGGGCGGGGTGCGCAGCGGGCGGGGGCGCCCCGGGTTCCGCGGCGGCCGCCGCCCCTCCTGCGGCTGGAGCGCGTCCAGAGCCGAGGCGCAGCGCCGCTCTCCTCTGCGCTCGCTCGGCGGTGCTCCTGCACGTCCTCCTCCTCCTCCTCCTCCCCTTGCTCCTCCTCCTCCCGGGGCCCTCGGCAGCCGCTCCGGCAGCGGCCCCTCCTCTCCCTCCCTCCCCCTGCTCCTGCGCGCTCCCCGCTAACTTTCCGGAGCCCCGAGCGGCGGCGCAGAGCTCGCGGCGGCTCGGCGGCCCCACTGCGGACCGCGGGCTGCGAGCGGGGCGCCCTGTGGCCCGTCCCCGCGCCCCTGGCGCGCCCCGGAGACCACAGAACGATGCCCCGGGCCGGGGACCGAGGCGCAGCCCCGGCGAGATGGCTGGGCACTGGGCTCTTGGGTAAGGCAGCCCCAGCTTGGTCGCTTCTCCTCTTTCTCCACCCTCTTCCCCCAGGGGAGGGGACCCTCGGGAGGGCAGCGCCGTGCGCCGGGTGGGCTTGGGGGTGCGGCGCGGAAGGAGCGGCGCCGCCACCAGCTTCTGGCGCCGGCCGCCAGCCCCGCGATTAGTTCTTTGCTGTCTCTGGCGTCTTCGGCTCCAGGCTTCCGGCGCGGCAGCGTGCGGCTGCGGCAGGGCTGTCCCGAGTGCTGAGGTTTAGGCTTGCTTGGGGGAGGGGGGTCTGTGCCCCGGCGGAGGGGATGCCAAGGCGGGCTGCGCCTGTGACTGTCGCGATGTGGCTTCTCCCCCTGCCCGGAGCGGTTGGCAACTTGGAAGCTTGTTGCCCAGGCATCGGGGAGGCACCACTTGGAGGGGGCGGAGGGGGGTGCGCGGGGGCGGCCGGGGGCTCCCCTTTCTCTGGCCCTTTTCCCGCTGGTCTCCTCTGCCCTCTGTCCCCTCAGTGCTCACTGTCTCGCCCGCAGCCCCACGCTCGGGGCTGGGGAGGGTTGGAGGGACTTGGAGAACCGTCCAAGCCCCCTTTGAGGAAAGATCTTTTCTCCCTCTTTACAAAGAGGTGCCCCAGGGAGGACCCGTTTCACCTGCTCTCGGGCTCTCCGTTTGGGGCCGGAGTATGAAGACTGGGGAGCCGCAGCCAGAGGACCCAGGAGGAAGAGAGTATTAATATCTATTAACGGGCACATGATAGTTCTGAGCGGCGAACTCGGAGAGCTTAGGGGATGATAGTAGTCCAGAACACAACCTCCTCATAAATCAGAGCTGGATCTGGAGGTAAGCTGACCCCGGCTCTGGTACCTGCACCCCTTCCTGTTTATATGGTCAGAGTCGGCTTTTGGCAGCTCTCCCCTCAGGCTAGGTGCATGATGTAGGCATTTGTGCTGAAAACAGGGAGACCGCAGCTTTTAAGGGCAGCCGCTGCTGTCCGTGCAGATGAAAATAAACCGTGTGCAGACCTGCCACATTGGCACAAGGTAGCGGAGGGGGTAGAGCATCTCTTTGGCTCGGGAGCCACTGATTCACTTACGTCCCTACGGCTGGCGAGAGGACACGGGTGTTTTCTCGTGTCCCTTTGGCGCAGGTGTGTGCTTGTTTCACAGTGACCTCTGCGAGGCCTGGGGCTCTGGCCTCATGGGGTGCGCGCGGGGCCGCTGTGCACTAGCTCCACGCACCCCCATCCGGTCTCTGATCAGCCCAGGTTCCCACGGAGGCGGTGGCAGAGGTAAGGGGTCGCTGGCGAATTCAAACTCCTACAGTCATGGAACCAGCCCACTTGTCAACACCTCTGGCTTCTCCTCCGCCTACTGCCAGGCGGGGTGGTGGGATGCCAGTGCGTGGGCCATTAGCATAGTCATGGGGACAGTCTGCTGGGGGAAACCCCACTACGTACACTGGGGGAGGGCGGTGGGCAGCGTCTTTGGTACTTTTCTCCAGGTGGAACCCCCCCCCCCCCTCCAAGGACTATTCAGCTGGGTAGACTAGGTTGGAGCTGGAGCCCGTTGGAGCCCGTTTGGACGACTCCCTGAGCTACTTTCTGGGAGTCCAGGAGAAAGCACGATTTATAGGAGGGAGACTGGCAGGCCTCGACTGGCCCGGCCTGCCCCTCTGCTTTGCAGAGAGCGGTCCCTCCTCAGACCTGGCCCAGCGGCCGATACCGAGCCCTCACGGGGGCATTGCTTTGAGCTCGGGACACAGACGCCATCCTTGTTCCCAGTCTGGTAGGGGAGACGCAGAGGCAACCGGACAGCCAACTGGACAGGGCTCCTTGGCAGCATCCGAGCTGGCAGGAAGTTTGGAAACCACATCACAGAGTTCCCCTGAGGCTGAGGAAGCCAGGGTCCAGAGAGGGAAGGCGACTCGCCCAACATGGCCAAGTGATGGTCAAGTGGGACAGAATCCAGGTCTCTTGGGCTGTGTCAGCCCAGCTTGCCTCCCAGTTGACTCATCTGGTGAGAGGGAAGGTCAGCAGGATTGTGCTCTTGAACTTAAGAAGGGGCGAGGCATGTAGGGATAGAGGCTTGGGGGCCCAGACACCTGCAGAGACTGGGCACAAAGCAGTGAGCTCCCAGGGGACCCTAACGGCCCCCTACAAGCTCCTGGCTCCCCCGCCCCACGTCAAACTCAGTTTCACCGACTGAGACTACAGATTGCTCACGACCTCACAGGATACCCCTCTCTTAAACGGAGAAGCAGTTTCCAAGGTTGTGTTGCTGCGGCTGAGGTTTATGCGGTGCCAGTCCCTCCGCGAGCTTGTAACTGGTAACATGTCTGTCCTGCCCACCCCTTCCTTGTTCCCTGATTTGCTTAATTGCTGTGATCTGTGTTTAATTATCACTTGTGAGGGTGCTCTCTTGCACAATGCTCTTTCCCTTGGTATGTATTTATTAAGGGCTTGTTTAATGAGAACACAATTAAGGAGAGGCTGCTCAGACCCGCTCAGAGAAAAGGAAAGGAAAGGGTAACGCAAGGAGTTCTCAGAGAAGGGGACAGAAAAAAGGGGAGGAACGGAGAGGTGCCCTAGGTTTTGAGCTGGGCTGGGTGATGGGTTTTTTTCTGGAGATGCGGGCCCATGGGGGTATCCCAAAGCCCCCTCTCCCCGCGCTGGTGCTAGGATCAGTATGAAAGGTGGACCCTGGGCCCAGATGCTCCCACCTCTTGCCGAGCGTGTAGGGATCTCCGCACGCCGTGAGCCGGCCAAGCCAACGCACCCATTCCCTGGCCTGCAAGAGGAGGCCAGGCTCGCTGTTTGGACTTGTTGGCAAAGCTGGTTTTGCCGAGCATCCAGTAGTCTCTCGGGGGCATGCCTCCGTCTCTGCAGGGCTCCTGGGGGCGGGCAGGAAGTAGGCAGGTTGCCTAGGGAGAGGGAGCTGAAATCTTTCCTTAGTTTCTGGGCCCGGGGGCCTTGGTTGGCCCAGCCCTGCCTCCCACGGCCCCCAGGGCCTGCCCCCCAGGAGGGGTCTTGCCCTGCTGCCTCGGCCCACTTTCTGCCTCTCAGCTCTAACTTTGAGCCTGGCTCTGTCTGACTCCCCCGGGACCAGAGCGTATCAGCTTGCCTGCTACAGTCAGCCTGCTTCTGCTGGCCACGCTGCCAGGCAAGCCCTTGGAGCTAAACTTAGAGTCCGTGCCACCTTGCCCCTCTTTGCTCCCTCCCCTCTGGTGCGGGGTGTGTGTGCGTGTGTGTGTGTGCGCGCGCACACACCTGATCCTTGGATTTGGGGACAAGTGGCAGACCATTTCCTGCCTTGGCATTTGCCTTGGCATGTTTGACAGTGGCCATGAGATTCCTGCTGGTGTGAACAGTTAATAACATCTGCGTGCACCGGGGGCTTTTTTTACTTTAGCAAAACTCGGGCATCCCGAGTAAATCCCGACAATACCCGCAGCACCCAGATGAGAGTGGAGGGGCCGAAGGCTTCACAGGAGGGCAAGGAAAATGGATGCTCTGAGAGTCGCTGGAGGGTCAGGGCCTTTCATGAGCGAAGGCAAGGCTTTGCGGCTCAGGGTGGAATTCCCCAGGATGAGAACGTGTTTGTCAAACCCCGATGCCAGAAGGAGGCCCCTAGTCTCAGACACACCAGGCACACAGCGGGAATTCCAAGCAACTTCTTTACTCCAGGGAAGTAGCCACAGGGACATAATTACCTCCACGGGGCGGTACAGGGAGCAAGTGCAAAAGTGTGTGTGAATGGCCCGGAGGCATTTTCCGCTGACCCTGGTCATTGAGCCCCGGTCTCGAGTCCAGACCTGCGAGGGGGCACCATCCTCCTCTACCACCTAGGTCAGAGGGGTGGCCTCACTGAAGCCCTTCTGGGCTTTGTGAGCTCACGTTTTGGCTTTACACCAGGCTCAGGAGGGGGAAAGGCAGGGCGTCCCTGGGTTGGGGTATGCAGGCGGGATGTGGCGTCTCTGACTTTATCAAGGTCAGCAGGCAGAGTGGGGACTGCTTTGCACCTGCCGACCAGTCCGCTCCTGGCTTGGGCATCCCACTGAAGCACTCTTCCGGGGGCCCCTAGTGGGTCAACACCTGCCCTGGCTCCCTCCGGTCCCCCCAGCAGAGCCTCGCCAAGGAGAGAGCATGGGAGACAGGCCGCTAGGCTTCCCTATGCACAAGCCTCCCAGACGTAGCGGGCGGGACGCCCAGACTGCTGCGAGGACCGGAAGTGTGGAGGCCCGGCTTGCCCACCCCCTCTGATGCCTTAACTTGGACAGGGCTTCGGACTTCTCCGTGGAAACCTCTCTGCCTTTCCTTTGTCCCCTCGGGGCTATGCTGGGAATGATCATGCTTCACCCGGGGAGTCCTGAGTGTCTTCGAGTTAAGTCATCCACAGAGGCTCACGCTAATCAGGCAGAAATATGCATTGTCATGAGCCAGACCTTAAAGAAGTAGCCTGTCCTCTGTTCTGGGCTCTTCTTTTGCCCTTTTTTGCCTCTACCTATTTAAAGGAGTCAGAAAGAGTTTACTTTCAATGTGTGTTTTTGGTGCTCTTGGATAGCCCGTGCTGGCGGGGTTCGGGGAGGGGATGTGACCCTTGACTTGAGTTCCCCCATCTGCCCCAGAATCTGGGTTTCCTGAGCAGAGGTGTCAGTGAACCTGTAAACAAGCTCTGTGGCTGTCCTCGGAGCCTGGGCGCCGAGGGAGGCCTGTGGTTATTAGGAAGCTTCTCTGGAAGGCTCCCCCATCATAGTTCCTTAGTCTGGGGGAGCAGTAGGGGGCAGAAGCAGAGCTCAGGTCGCCTACAGAAGGGCATCTTTAAAAAATGTTTTTTTAAATTTACATTTGAGAGAGAGAGCACGAGACAGACTCTGTCTCTGCAGACAGAGACAGAGACAGAGACAGAGACAGAATCAGAAGCGGGCTCCAGGCTCTGGGCTGTCAGCACAGAGCCCAATGTGGGGCTCGAACTCACGAGCCGTGAGATCATGACCTGAGCTGAAGTCAGACGCTTACTCCTGTCTGGCGCCTGTCCCCAGACCTCTAGGGGAGGTGTGCTGCAGGACAGGGGCAGAGGGGAAAAAGGAAACCGGGAGTAGTGAGCCGAGCCAGCCTTGAGAGTGCGAACGCTGCTTATTCCACTCACCGGGCATGTGGCCTTGAGCGAGTGATTCTCTCTGAGCCTGTTTCCTTCATTTTGTATACTGAGGATAAAAATAATAACTACCTTATAGGATTAGTATGAGGATTAAGTGAGACGGTGTATATAAAATACCCTGTGCTCAGTCCCAGATTCACCAGTTACTATGTGGCCCTGGGAAGTTACGTAAGTTCTTTGAGTCTTAGTTTCACCATCTGTAAAATGAGAAAAATTATACCAACCTTTTGGTGTTCTAACAGAAGCTGGTGTTCGTATGTATAAATCCTCTAGCCCGGTGGTTTTCAAAGCGTTGTCGCTGACCAAAGTATTCCCTGGGAACATGAAGAAATGCAGATTTCGTTCTTATTAAATGTTTATTTATTTTTAGAGAGAGGGGCACATGGGAGAGGCAGAGAGAGAGAGAGAGAGAGAGAGAGAGAGAGAGAGAGAATCCCGAGCAGGCTCTGCACTGTCAGCACAGAGCCCTATGCTGGGGCTCGAACTCACGAACCAACCGTGAGATCATGACCTGAGCTGAAATCAAAGAGTTGGACACTTGACCGACTGAGCCACGCAAGTGCCCCTAGAAATGCAAATTTCTAATTTGCAGTAGGCTCTGGGACTCCTGGGTCAGAAGCTCCAGAGGTGGGGCGGAGCCATCCGTAACTGTCCTCCAGGCGACCCTGACGCTCTCTCAAGTTGGAAAGCCACGGCTCTAGAAAATTCCTGGCGCATGAGAGCTGATGGAAGGATGAGGGCTAACTTCTCAACGCTCACGGGAACCTTGGTGCAAACCCTTCCATACTAGGGTGTAAGAAAGGAGTTTCTTCCTTTGGGGCTTTGGAATGCTAGAAGTGTTTCCTGTTGACCTTAAGGCAAGTCACTTAACCTCTCTGTGCTTAGTTGTCCCATCTATAATATGGACTTATAATAGTACGTCACTCGTGGGACGGGTGTAGATCCAACGTGCCTGGCACATAGTACGTGCTCAGTAAATATGGGCTATTATCGACACTGGCAGGGGTCATGATGGGTTCCTGGACCGCTGTGTGTCCCTTCTGACCTTCGAGGTAAGAGCACCCCACGTTGCCTTCAGAAGCTGGGGGGACGTGAAGAAGCTGAGTGGAGCCCTTTGCTGTCATTTAAAAAGCGGGGCTTAGGTGCCGCCACGCATCATCACCTCCGGTGAGCAGAGCAAGAGGGAAACGGGTTCGGGACCCTGAAGGAATCAGGGTAGACGGAAGAGGCCCTCGAGAGCGAGGATGGGAGACAGAGCGAGACTGGTGACCTCTAAGACAGGACCGACCCTGGCTGTCTTGGGAACAGCAGCATCTGCGATCTGCCTGCAGAGGGGACCTGGGCCGGTGCGGGGGCCTCGGGGGGCCCAGCCATTACGCCAGTCAGTGCGGCCAAGTCTCTTCCCACTGGGGCCTGTTGGCCTGTCTCTAAGATGGGCAGGGAGAGTAATGGGTGGGCCGGGCCTCGAGCTGGGCACTCTGGGGACGCGGGGCTGGGGCCCCAAGCAGCTGAGGGGGAGCTGCAGTCTGGGAAGAAACCTCGGAAACTTCCGGATGGGAGTTGGTGCAGCCACAGGGCCGCTGGCTCCTGCCCACCAGCTCTCCAGGCAGACCCGGGTTCAGGTTTCCAGGACACCAGCAGGGCTCCGGGCCCAGGAAAGGGTCACTTTTCTGGGGGCTACTGGGGACCTGAGTGGGACCCTCTCTGAGCCCTCACTCAGGGCCAAGGACAGCCAGGCGTCTTACTCTGACGCCCCTCGTCCCCACGACCCTATGGCGGGGTCTCCTCAAAGGACTGTGTAGGACAGGAGGAGGGCCAGGGCCCCTTACAAGGGCTCAGCGGGGGGTCCCAGAGGCCGAGTGGAGACCACGGCTCCGCGCCCAAGTGGCAGGGGGCGTGGTACCGATGTCCTGGGCGGTGGGTGCGAGGCTGGGGGAAGAGGCGGGGGGCGCTCGAGGAACGTTCCCGGAAGGAGAGTCGAGTGGGGCGTGAGGGGCAGGCGGGCTACTCCGGGGCGGGGCGGGGACAGCGGTCGTGCGCCCCCCACACCGCCCGGCTCCCCCGTGCGTCCCAGGTCTTCCGGCCTCCCCGCTCCCCCCCTGCCCTGGCCCCGCCCCGTCCGTCCTGGCCCAGCCCCCCCTTCTCAGGGTCCCGCGGGTGTCCCCGGGGCTTGCGACCCGGCCGGGCCCCTGGGGCCGATGGGCGCGTCCAGGACTCGGGAGAGGCCGCTGCGGGGTGTGCGGGACTGCGCTTCCGGGATTCCCCCCGCCCCGCGTCCCGACCCCCCGCCCCGCGCGGGACCCCC
>CM053575.1:105297150-105359744 GCA_028646485.1 Cryptoprocta ferox | reverse complement strand
CTCGGGCCAGGGCCCCTTTTTCTTGGGTCGGGGTGACCTCTGGTGGCCATTCCGTGTGTCACAAGGGCAGCTCTCGGGTCGGGCGGGAGTCGCGGGGGGCGGGAGGCTGAGGCAGCGTTAAGGGACAGGCCCCCCCAGCTTGGCCCTGGGGTGACGGAGACGTCCCCGCCCTCCCGGCTGGGGGCTCCCCCGGGGTTTCATTAAGGGGGTGGTGTCTGTGTCTGTCGCACAGGTCTCTTCCTGCTCCCGCTGTCCCTGTCGCTGGAGGTGTCCGTGGGAAAAGCCGCCACCATCTACGCGGTCAACGGCACGGAGGTCTTGCTGCCCTGCACCTTCTCCACCTGCTTCGGCTTCCAGGACCTGCACTTCTCGTGGTGGTACAACGGCACGGACTCGTTCAAGACCGTGAGTCGGGGGGGGGGCGCGGGGACTGACCCGGCCGCGCCCCAGAGTCCCCCTTCTCACCCTTTCTCCTAGCGTTCTTTCCAGAGCTGTCTAGAAGGATCCAAGTGGGGGGGATGCTTAGATCGTGTTTCCAGAATTTGGGGGGGGGGTGGACTTCTTGGCTTGAGTCCTCTGTCTGGTCTGAAGAAACACCTGGAACTTGGATTGTTCCTGGGAAAGTAATTTAACAAGGGGGAGAGACCTTTGGCCGGGCTTGGAGAGAGGAGATGAGAAGAGGCCTCTGGACTGCAGGGGCTGCACCTGAGGGGAGGGAAGGGGAGGTCTCCGGGAGCACCGGGAGGGCGGGGCGGGTCAGTCAGCAGGGGCTCGGGAGCACTCAGTCCGGGACCCAAGGTGTGCAACTGTGCAAGAGACCAACTGTGGATGTAATTAAACCCCGAACTCAGAGGCTGTTGCTGGGCGGTGCCGCAGGATCGGGATTGATCCAGGTGCTGACGGAGGGCCGGAGTCCAGAAGGACCGGGGACAAGGGGTCAGCAAAGGCTGGGGGGTGGCGGTGGCGACAGAGGGAAATGAGTGTGGGATTTGCCGGAGTCATTACGTAAAAGGCTTTTCAGAAGAAAGCGGTAAAAGCTGTGCTCTGTTCCAGGGAGACTTTAATGACAGAAAATGGGTTTAGCCTGAAGCAAGCAAAATTCAGGCTGGACAGGCAGAGTCATCGGTACTGGAAGGGAACCAAGGCGGGGAGCGTCTCTGGCCGCAGGCTCTTTCTGGACCTGGGCAGGGAGGCACCCGGGGGATGGGCTGGAAGTGATGCCGTGACTCTTGAGGACCCTGATTCTTTCTGGGCCATCTCTTCCCCACCCCCGCCCCCCATAGCTCATCGAGGGGACGGTGAAGAATGAGAAGTCTGACCCCAAGGTGAAGTCAAAAGACGACGATCGCATCACCCTGGAGGGCTCCACTAAGGAGAAGATGAACAACATTTCCATTCTGCTGAGGAACCTGGAATTCAGCGACACGGGCAAATACACCTGTTACGTGAAGAACCCCAAGGAGCATAATATTCATCACCAGGCCACCATCACCCTCCAAGTCGTAGATAAACGTAAGCAGTGGGGGCTGGGACAAGGGGTACCCCGCTCAGCGTTACGGTGAAACGGCAAAATGGACCCCAGTGGTGTTTTCCTTTGTTTTACGCTCTCCGAAGTTACCGCAGTCACATCTGGAAGCTCAAAACACGTAGCAGGAACACTCCATTCGGGGCTGAATGAGTGATACTCGCTTGGCTCCTCTGAGCCCGTTTTCCTCCTCTGCAGCAGCTGCATTCTCCTAGGGGACCGGGGGGAAGGAGAGACGCAAGACAGGAGTGTTTCGTGGGGGGGTCTCTGGGTGTGCTGAGCATCACTGCTCTCGTGGACTCCCTCAGCCACTGTTGACCGAATGCCACGTGTCAACCAGAAGGCCTATGAATGATCCGCCGTGTTCTTCCTTGAGGGGTTTATGGTTCGGGTAGGACGGAAGACGGGTGAACAGAACTGAAATGGGGCGGAGCGTGGAGACGCGAGGCAGCCGAGGTTGACAAGACCGATCGCTCCCCTCTGGGTGGAACAGTTGGAGGGTGAAGAAGCCGGTGATGAGGAGCCAGGAGGTCACACGGCCCCAGACGCTGGAGGTGCTTAGAGAAGGGGCTGGAGGTGTTAGGCTGGGCTTCGTGGATGGGGAGCCTGGCAGGCTAAGGAGGCGCAGAAGTAGGGAAACTGATCCAGGATCCTGCTGCATTTCTCGTGTGCCCGGGGGTCACGCTCCCCTGGATGCGTGGGGGCCTGGAGAGACAGGTGCCCGTGAGTTCACTGGTGGCTGTGCCAAGGGCAGAGCCAGAGGCCCATCTGGGTCAAGGCTGTGCACGGCGTCACCTCTTCTTCTCCGTCTGGATGTCATCTCACCTCGTGCTCAGACTTTTCGGGAGGGAAGAGGAGGGGACGGGAAGCAACATTTATGGAGCATTTCTGGGTGCCGGGCCCTGAGTTGGGCGCTGTCTCTTACCTTCGCTCCTTTGCTCCTCGCACATCCCTTTGAAGGGATCATTTCTCCATTTTTAAAAAAATTAGACACATATATTTTCTTAAAAAAATTTTTTTAACATTTATTTATTTTTGAGAGAGAGAGAGAGAGAGACACAGAGTGTGAGCGGGGGAGGGGCAGAGAGAGAGGGAGACCCAGAATCGGAAGCAGCTCCAGGCTCCCAGCTGTCAGCACAGAGCCCGACGCGGGGCTCGAACCCACGAACCGTGAGATCACGACCTGAGCTGAAGTCGGACGCTTCACCGACTGAGCCCCCCAGGCGCCCCCTTTTCTCCATTTTTAACAGGCTCCTCCATTTATCTATTCGGCAGATAGTTACCGAGTACCTACTGTGTGCTAGACATCGTTCTAGGTGCTGAAGACACAGCATGAACAAAGTAGGCAAAGTCCGGCCCGTCTGGGATTTCCCTCCGGTCAGGGGAGATGTATAGCAAACAAAATAAGGAAGAAAATGATGCCGTCGAAGAGAACATGGCTGGTGTTGTGGAGAAAAAGCAAAATGGGGGAGGAAAGGGGATGCTCGCAGGGTCACTGGGGAAAGGCCTCACTAAAAAGGCAACATAGAAGAAGGACATTTGAGGGAGCAATGAGAGTATCTTTGGGAAGATAGTCTAGGCAGCGGGAACAGCAAGGGCAAAGGCCCTGAGGCAGATGCTTGAACATCAAAGAGACCACTGTGGCTGGAAAAAAAAAAAAAAAGAGGCCACTGTGGCTGGAGCCGGGCAAATAGAAATGAGTCCGATTAAGCCACATTGTGTGGGGACAAGTCTGAGAGAGCTGGGAGCCACTGAAGGGCACTGAGCAGAAGAGTTAACCCAGAGCGGGCTCTCGGCGGGGCCAGGAATAGATGATGAAGTAAGGAGTCCGGTTAGGAGGCTCCTGCCAACACCCAGGCCAGGATGCCTCGGGCCAGTGTGGCTCTGAGTGGTCAGATTCTGGGGAATTGGAGATGGGCTTGAGAAGGGAGGGTCCGGGGCGATTCCAAGCACTCTGGTCAAAGCAGCTGGAAGGGGTGGGTTTTCTCGATGGACGTGGGGAGACGGTGAGCGGAGGGGGTTCCGGAAGTCAGGCGTTCAGACGAGGCGACCGAGGTAGGAGGGTTGAGTGACCAGCTCCAGTTAGCGGCTCGCTAGTGACTGTGGAAACCGTGTGGCTCAAATCCAGACGACCTGGCCCGGCGTCTCCGGCCACACGGACGTCGTTACAGGGAGATGCTTCATTTTCCCTGCATGGACGGAGGGGCCCAGAAAGAAGCTATGAAATTCTGTGTGGCAACTTGCGGGTCAAAACCGCTGTGGCCCGGAGTCTGGATTATTCTGGAATGGGGTGTGTGTCTGTGAGAGGGCGTGTGTGCGGAGGGGGTCGGGGGAAGGCCCTCGTCATGTTGCGCCCCAGCCTGGTAGCCGCCTGGCTCCAGGCTTCCTGCTGCAAGGCCCGGGGAGGGCCTCGGACGGGGGGCTGGAGGGCCGCGGACGGGGGGCTGGAGGGCCACAGACGGGGCTGGAGGGCCGTAGACGGGGGACTGGAGGGCCGAGGACGGGGGGCTGGAGGGCCGCGGACGGGGGGCTGGAGGGCCACGGACGGGGCTGGAGGGCCGCGGACGGGGGGCTGGAGGTCCGAGGACAGGGCTGGAGGGCTGTAGACGGGGGGCTGGAGGGCTGTAGCCGCGGGGCCGGGCTTCCGGTGCTCCTGCTCCCCTCGCCCACCCCCTCCTCTCCCTGCTCTGGCCGTGTAGTGGAAGAAGTGGACAACACGGTGACCCTCATCATCTTGGGCGTCGTGGGCGGGGTCATCGGGCTCCTCATCTGCATCCTGCTGATCAAGAAGTTCGTTGCCTTCATCATCAAGAAGACTCAGGAGAAAAAGTGAGTTGACTCCACTGCGCGCTCCCGTCCCGCCACAGGCCGGCCACTCGGTCCCGTCTTCCCTCGTGGGGGTTCTCAGCATTGGCCCCTTCCACGGCCATCTTCACCCTTCCCTGTGTCCCCTCGCCGCGTCCTAGCTTCCCACCCCTGCCCTCCTTCCCATCCCCGCACGCCCCCTCCCGGCTCCCAGCCCCTCTTCCCCTCCCCCCGGAGGCGCTTATTGAGTTCCCTGAGCACAGGAATACGACCCACTTGCTCTTCCTCGTCTTGCTGTCTTCCTGTCCATTCTCTTAACTCCTCTCTTCCCCCTTGTACCTGCCCAGCCTAAGTCCCTCCAAAGGATTGACGATGCCTTGTTTTTTTAATCACAGAAAATGCAAGACTCCAAGTACAGAAACTCTCAAATGGGAAGACCCTTCTAGGGAAATTCTGGAAGGTCACATGGGGGGAGACTACAATCTAAAAAGGCTGATAGGGCCTGGCCAGAAGCCCAGGGGGAGCTCGGGTTTACGTTTAAGACAGGGGAGGGTAGAGAGGGTGCAAGCCTGGGCCCAGAATTGCCCAGAACAGTGTCAGGCCCTAGAGCAGTAGGAGGTGAGTGTAAAAAGGCACTTGGAACGTGGGGCTCAATTCTCGAACGTGATCTGAGCCGCAGTTGGATGCTTAACCGACTGAGCCGCCCAGGCGCCCCGGAACTGCTCTGTTTCTCTTTACATCATTCCGCTCTGTCGAGAAGAGGGAGTTAGGCTGGAAGGGGCGGAGGGGAGGGAAGCTGAAGGCAGGGGGGACATTAAGGGAACGGCATTGGGGGCTCTGGGCATCCCCTCCAGCACTGGCTGGGACGCAGAATTCTTGGCTTGTCTCCCTGCCCCATGGCCAGGGTTTGGGACCAGGAGCATGGCGTTGGACCAAATTCTGTGTTTAGTAACCAGTTTTGCTATTGATGGTTAGCAAAATTGGAGAACGGATTATTCGACGTATGATTAGAAAAGAAAACAGTGATTCTAGGGAGCCACGCTGGGCTCCTCGAGGACAAGGCAGACCGAACATGTTCTTGCCGGAAAATCGAGAGGTCGCCACAGATAATAACGCTTCTTGTCGTTCACCGACTCCTGCCGTGTGTTAGGTGTTTGTGTACTAGCCGTAATTTCTACTTTACAGCTGAGCAAGGCGGGGCTCAGGGTGGTTACGTGGCTTGCCCAAGGCCACACAGTTGGGAGGCAGAAGACCTGAGACTGGCCCCCTGCCTCGTGGCTTCCAAGTTTTAACCATTTCACCACACCCTGCGGAGTCAGGGAGTGTATCTAGGGTTCATTCTAGGGTTCATTCATTCATTCTTCATTTGGTGGCGGTTTTTGAGGTGTTGTGTGCAAGGCACCGTGCCAGGTCCTGAAGGAAATTCTGGAGGGAATGAGATTCTGCCCTTACGTAAAGAGGCCAGGACGTGTGCGCAAATAAATGTACAACAAGGTGGAGAGGCTGGGAGTCAGCACAGAGCTGCCATAGAATGCTTCAAGGGTTCCGGGAGGGTGGAATACTAGGGAAGGACTTCCCGCCAAAGGGACGTTTGTGGCGGGCCTTGCGAGGTGGATGTGGTTTAAGCCCTGGGGAGGGTCAGGAGAAGTTCTAGAACAGCTGAGAGCAGAGGCAGAGAGTCTGGGAAGAGGGATGCGTCTGAAGAACAAGGCGTTTTGTTTGCTGCGAGAGCGGGGGTGTGGTCTGGGGGGAAGGGGAGAAAAAGCCTGCAGGGGGCTTAGGGGGAGACCCCTGGGGGCCTGAGTCCAGGTTGAGACGGGTCTTCCTTCTGGCCGCAGCGGAGACGGTGAGAGCTCTCAGGGCCTGGCATGATCAGAGGGCTTTGGAAGAAAGGGTCTGGCCTTGGTGAGCACAGGGTCTGGGTGGGGGGAGGAAGAGGTGGGAGATGGACCCCGGGGACGCCTGCGAGGGGTCCTCTGAGCACGAGGAAGGCAGAGATGGGGTGGCCCCCGAGCAGAAGCGAGGTGGTGGACAGCATCTCAGGGCGAGCTCTGGGCTTCTACTCAGAGCTGCGGCCCCCTTGCCTGGGATGCCTCCTCCTCTCTTCCCGCTCGTCTTTGTTGGACTCAATGTCGGTGACATGTCCAAAGAGCCCTCCCTGCTCCCTAGAAGGAGGCTTCCTGGGGCGGGGGTGGGGGGGTCCCCCCTGGGCGCAGCCTTCGTCCTATCATGGGGGTCGAATGTCACATTCTCGGGAAGACTGCGCATTTTCTGAGAGCAGGCACACAGTGCCTTCTAGTCTGACACAGTGCTTGGGACCGAGTGGATTCTCAGTAAAGAAATCTGGAGTGCTTGGGGGTCCAGCTAGGTAGATGGTGGCGGTCTGGGTCGGCTCTACCTCAGGTATAGAGGGAAGTCGATGATAGACAGGTCGCCCCATCTGAAGAGAGGTCTTTAGTGCTGCGCCCCCGGCTCTGCTTCTTCACTGTGACTAGAGTTTCAGTTACACCAGGAATGATACCACATTTCCAGGAACCGAGCGACTGTTAGCGAACGGAATTGGATGTAGGAGGAACTCGATAGGCTGCAGCTGTGGAGTAACTTTTGCGAGACAAAATTGGTGAGGATGAAACAGTAAGTCCTTCCCGGAGGGCTCGGAGCCTTCCGGGTGAGACTAGGATCTTCTGTAGCCACAGCAGCCATGAAAGGGGCTTGGGACTTTCACAAGCAGAGAAGCTCGGGGCGTCGCGGTCAGGCCTCCCTGGAGAGCTGCGCGCGGCCTGGGTCCTGCCATCGGGGCGGGACATTCTTTTTTATTTATTTTTTTAATGTTTATTTTTGAGAGACAGAGAGAGAGAGAGAGAGAGAGAGAGGGAGAGAGCAGGGGAGGGGCAGAGAGAGGGAGACACAGAATCCGAAGCAGCTCCAGGCTCCGAGCTGTCAGCACAGAGCCCGACGCGGGGCTCGAACCCACGAACCGTGAGATCGTGACCTGAGCCGAAGTCGGGCGCTCAACCGACCGAGCCCCCCAGGCGCCCGTTTAAAAAAAATTTTTGTTTTGAGGTGGGACATTCGGACACGGGGGCATGAGCAGCTCTGGGCAGTCCGGGCGCGGTGCTCCCGGGGGTGTCTGCCCGTGTAACCATTTGTCCTTCCTGCTGCCGCCTCCTGCTGTCCTCACCTGCCGCCCTCGATGCCCTGCTCTGTCTCTGCGCCTCTTCCGTGAGGTCTGGAAGACCTCTGCACAGTCACAGCCGGCCCAGGGAGCCTTGAAGGGCCTGCGGGGGGCCCGGGGAGGAGCTCTCTGCCCTGGCCATACTGCCCGCTGGCCTGGGCCCTTCCCCTGGGCTCCCCCGCCTGGGAATTAACCTAGCTTGGCTCCCTCTGAGCACCGACCCCTGGGAACAGCGCCTGGTTCTCTTTTTGCCTTCCGCCACGTTGGGACGACTGGGTGACGGGAGCCTCGCTGGGTCCTGTCTGCGTGCCAGGCGCTGTTCCAGGTGCTTGCTGAGGCCTCGCGCACCCCCACGGGGAAGGTGTCGTCATTACGTCCATTTTATAGATGAGGAAACTGAGGCCCAGAGAGGTTACGCGACTTGACCTCTTGCCACATGTGCTCTCCAGAAGGCCAGAGAGAGGGCCCGGGGCGGTCGCGGGGCCCACGGCTCCTCTCCGCAGCTGCCCCCTTGCTCTTGCTCCCGCCCTCACCGCCTCACCCCCGCTCTCTCCCTCTCCAGGAAGGAGTGCCTCGTGAGTTCCTCAGGGAATGATAACACAGAGAACGGGCTGCCCGGCTCCAAGGCGGAAGAGAAGGCACCCACTAAAGTGTGAGCCCTTGCCGGGGCCTCACTTTCTGACGACGGAACCGATGCTTGAGCCGCGTCCGTGAACCCACGTGCCTGAGACACCTGCTGCTTGGCTCCAGCTGTAGTCTTTCTGGGGGGGAAGCGGGGCCCTGGCCAGCCTGCCCGCCCCCTCCCAGCCCGGGCTCCCCAGGGGGGAGGGCTGGCCAGGGGAGGGGCCTGTGCAAAGTCCGGGAAAGGGACGCCTGGGCGCAGGGGGTCTTCTTCAGTGTCCCCACCCTGTATGAGCAGCGCCTTGGTTTTCCTCCAGATTCTCTTTAAGAGAGACTTGGGGGGGCGTCAGTGAGGCTGCCCCAGTAGCCGGACCCAAGTGACCAGTCACGTGGAGGTCTGACCCTTTCGGTGGCAGCTGTGGCTTACCGGTCCCTCTGGCGAGGCCCCTCCCTTCCTCCCCTCCACAGGGCACCCCACAGCCCCCCCCACCCCGCCGTCCCCTACCGCTGCTTGGAGTCCGCGAAGCCCCCAGCTGGGGCTGGCCACCTTGGCCTCGGGGTCCCGGCCCGCCTAGCCTGCTGCTGATCTCCGGGTTCCCGTGGAGCACCGGGGGCGCTAAGCCTTCCCCAGCACGTCTCCTCGGGGACCCAGGACTGCGGAGGGGGGCGAGCCGGCGTCCAGGGCCCCTCGGCCGCTGGGATGCCCCCCCCTCCCCCCCCCCACCCAACCAGCAACCAGCGCCGGCCGCCCCTGCCCTCGCACGGCGGGACCCTCGCCTCTCCTCCGCTCCTCTTTCCCTGAGGCGGCATCTTCCTGCTTGAGGAGTTGTGCTCTCAGACCCCCCCCCCGTGGGCTCACTCCCCCCATGCCCGTGCCCGTCCATCACACCGTCTCCCCTGGCCCCTTGGTTGTTCACCTCCAACGCGGGGTCCAGGGCTTGCTTTCACCTCAGGGATCCTCTTGCTTTGGAAGGGAGGGCCCTCGGGTTTTCTGGCTGCTTCCTGCTCGGCTGCCCCACCCCCCGAGGGCGGGGGAGGAGCAGGCAGAGGGTTCTCACGTCTTCCTTTGCTTCGCGAAGAACTGGTTTGCACACCCCGGTGTGCAGGGCTGGCCTGTGCCTTAGCCTCTCATGCCCTGGCTCTTCTCCGTCCCCTCTCCAGCCTGGACGTGACGGCCACTGCCTGTCTCCACCCCAGGCCGTGCTGGGGGCCGGCGAGCTGGGAGGGGCCCGCCAGCGGCCCCTTGGCCGGCGATGGGGTCTTGGAACTGTCGGGGCCCCTGACGGGGCTCAGCGGTGCTGTCTCTGTGGGCGGGAGGGATGCCCCCTCCCCCGTCTGTTCCTGCTCGCGCCTCTCTACCACCCTGTCCACTGGGCCCGGGAGGGGCAGGAACGGAGTAGTGCCCTTTCCAGGAGGTTCGGGGACTGCGGGAAGATTCTCCCCATCAAAAAGCAGCCGCGGGCTTCCCCCAGGGTGGAGGTGGGGGACACAGGCAGTGACGCGTGGCCCTCGCCGCGCCTGCTGGGTTTACAGGGTCCCGCTCTGATCTGCCTCCGGGGCGCCCATCCTTGTCCCCCCAGAACTCTAGGCTCGGGCTAAGGTTTTCGTGGCTTTGGGGACAGACAGACAGACTGCCAGCCTTTTGGAAAACTTCTTGTCGCTACCTTCACGAACTGCTTGCTTTCTCTTCCTGGTTTGGGCTCCTCTGACTCTCCTCAGAGGAGGTCCGGGCTTACAGGGCAGGGGCGGGGGGAGAGCGTCATCCTCTCCGCTCCGGGGTCTACTGCTGGCTGATAGGTGGGTCACGCATCTGCTTGGGGCTCAGCTTTTCCCGTCTATAAAGTGGGTGTAATAATACTTACCTACCTCCCAGGACTGTTGTGAGGCTTGATGAGTTTTTGTTTAAAAAAATCTTTTTGGCTTGGAAAGGGCCCTAGGAGGCCAGGCTCCTTCCAAGTCTGTCCTGTCCTCACCTCTGCGTCCCATCCTGAGACAGACGCAGACCCCCATCCATGCACACGCACGCGTGCACTTTCTCTTTCTCACCCACTCTCGCTCTCTCTTCCCACTCCTCCCCCTTGGAATTATTTTAGTCTTTGCGATATTAGGAACCTTGGCCCTGATGCTTGAAGCTTCTTATCCACGGCTTCTGTTTGGGAGTTTTCAACAGAGGTGGTAGAATGGTGACGGGGGCGGGGGGGCAGTCTGGGTTGTCCCGGTGCCTGGGGGCACTATGGGCACTGAGCGCGTGGGGACTAAGAATGCTCAACTTTGTCCCTGCGACAGGAATGTTCTGCCCCAGAGTTGGTGTTGGGAGCCCCAGAGGCACACGGCTGTGCCCACAGTAAAGTCAGCGAGACCGAACACAAGAGTCTTTTCCAGTTCCCCATCCTTGGGCTCAAACTGGGACCCCAGCATTCTAGGCCTTGGGTTTCTCCCTGGGTAGGAATTGAGCCAAAGGCCGCCCGAATGAACCCGGAAGGCTAGAGTGGTCTGGGAGGGGGGCCGGTGGAGCCAGGCTTTCCCCCCTGGCTGGCCGACCAGAGCTGGGGTGGGAATCGAGGGCGTGCCCGGGGGGGGGGGCTGTGCGGGGAAGCAGGGGTGCGGAGGTGTGTGTAAAGGCCGAGCGTGCCTGGGTTGGGGGTGACTCTGCGTGTGTGGGGAGCCCTCGTTCCTGGCCTGAGCTGTACCTGTTGGGCCACTTGGAGGCTGAGAAAGGATAAGACACAGAGGGGAAGAGCTCCTGGGCTCGGTAACCCCATGACTCCCTCCCACCGCTCAGGCGTGAGCGCTGGGGCAGGGGTGGGGAGGGCAAGGATGGGAACTTCTCCAGACGATCCTACAGCTTGCTTCACCTTACTCTGCCCCAGGTTGGAGTCCCTCCCCTCCCACCTGATATTCAGAGCTTTTGACTATCTTATGCATGGTGTATTCCTCTGCCTTGGATGACAACACCCATAGTCAATTTTTAAAATATAACCATAGATCAAAACAGTGCAGCACACGGGGCTGGGAGGCCTCTGGCCCGTGGGCGCCTCTGGGAGGCACACGCACTGGCCCAGCAAGGACTTGGGTTCAAGCACAGACTCTCTCTTGCCTTTACACCTCGTTTGGCATTGTAGAGTTTTATTTAGCTTTGCCTTGGATGAAATAAAAATTATGTTTAATAGAAACGGCTCGGGGCTCCCATTTTTGGCGTTTGGGGAGCGGGGTTCCAGTTTTAGTACCGGCCAGCTGTGATGGAGACGGGTTCCTCTGCCTCCCGAGCCCGGGTCTCCTTGTGTGCAATGTTTGTTACCTGCCCAGGCATGGTCACACGTGGCAGATGTCGGAGAGTGTGTGACATGTTCACTCGTAGGGAAGTTGGCAAGCTGGCCCTTGAGCGCTGGAGTCATTGCCAGGGACCTCCTTGTACTGACGGCCTTGGTAATGACTCTGGTACCACGAAACGCCTTTGCAGCCCCTTCCCCGGCCCCCCCCCGCCCCCACCCAGGTTAACGTGTGGAAACAGCTGAAATCCGCTTCAAATGAGCCAGGGCCACCCTGAAGAGGAGAGGCACGGGTCGACTTCCCGCCTGAAGTGTCTGAGCAGCTGGGCTTTGCTCGGCCGGTCCCAGGGCACAGGCGGAGAGGGCGGGAGCTTTGGCTCGTCCCTCTTCCCGTGCACATTTCTGATTGTTGGTCTCAAGTGATGTGAACATGGACTGCCCACGCATCCTGACTTCGGGGGAGTTTCTGCCGGGCGTAAGGCCAGGCCGGGAGGAACTGGGGATACGTGTGAGTGAGTTTGGGCCCAGAAGAGCAGAGTCTACCATGACTTTGGATTTTTGTTCTCCCACCTGAAACCCTTTTCTCAGCAAATTTCATCAGCTCTATGTTCAAAATACGTCCTGAACTCAATTACCCGTCACCACAGCTCCCTGGACAATCCCGGGCCCGGCCACCATCGCCTCCCACCCGGATGGCTCCGGCTCCTTCCTCATTGCTCTTCCTCCTCTGCCCCTGCGTGTTCCGAGTCAGCTCTCCTGAGCAGTCTTTTCAGAACGGATTGAGATGATGTCATCCGTGCTTCCAGACGTGATAGAGCCTTGGGGACCCTGTACCTTCACACCTCAAACAGCTACAAAACTGGAAAGAGTTTATGATACGGTGGTTTTCAGACGTAGCCCCGCAGGGATTGGAGGACGGTGATTCCTGAGAGGGACGAACAGAGGAGGTGGCCCTACTATCGGCCAAGCTGACAGCCTGGGGAGGACTTCCAGGCTGCAGTGCAGGGCGGCGGATCTCGGCTAAGCCCGGCGCCTCTCCGCGTTGGTGAGAAGCGCTGAGAAACCGGAAGGTAGGGACGGTTAGAATCCACCTGCTCAGGGCCCTCCCGAGTCTTCAGCTGATACTGACGGTGGCGCCTGGGAGGAGACCGCGCGCAGCCGGGGCAGGAGCCACCGGAAAGGCAGGGGGTGAGGAGCCTGGGGGTGACAGGGCAGCCTTTCATCTTGGGGTGATCTCGCCCCACTACCGCGGCAGGGCCCTTTCAATGCCCTTCCCATCTCCCGCGAGCCACAAAGGCTTCCCACGCCAGTCGGTGCGATGTTCCTGTTCCGGGCCGGCGTGAGCTCCAGAGATGATTCTCGCCAGCCCTCTCCGGGGGCTCTTCCTCGGCCTCAGGCGGTGTCCTCACACACGTGCCTCCATTCGAAGCCCGGGGACCCCCAGGGGCCCCTGTGTGGGTGTCCACAGCCCTCCCTGTGAAGCTCTCCCTGCTCCAGGATTTTGCAAGGCGAGCCCTACCTGCCCTGTACCCCCGTCTCCTGGATCCCTGGAGGTTGCCACGCTCTGCCCGGGGCCCCTCCTGTACCGTAGGGTGCGCCCTGGGTGCCTTTCCTTTCTCGGGGCTCTCTGTCCCGTGATGCCTCGTGTCCCACGTCTGAAAGCCGTTCTGTGCACTGCCTCCCCAGCGTTTGAGGTGTTTCAGCGGGGAGAGCACAGCACAGCAGTAAACAGTTCCGCGGGCCGGTGTGGGCGAAACCTCTACTGCGTTCTGCTAAATGAAAGAGTTCAGACTCAAGAACGTCCCCACTATGTCGTTCCATTTCTATGCCGTCCTGGGAAAGGCAAAACTGTAGGGACAGAAGCAGATTAGGTGGGTGTGGGGAAGGCTCTAAAGAGCAAGGCAGGCTTTGGGGGGGGGGTGGAGCTGTGATTGTTTGTTCATTCGCCCAAATGGCAGACTTCTACACTAAAAATGATGAATTTTATCGAACGTAAAGGACGTCTTAAAAAAATCACAAAAAATCAGGTATGAATCTCTTGCTCAGAACTTTCCAGTATACGCTACTCACAGTTGCCGAGAGGCTCTAGTGTTCTGTCCCTGTAGCCCCTTTGATATCTTCTTTTCCCAACACGCTCCTTCTGCTGACTCACAGCCGCATTGTTCTCGTTGCTGTGCCTCAAACAGCAGGGCCTCTTGTCTCAGGACCTTTGCACATGCTGTTCTTTTGCTAGAATGCTCTTCCCCCACATACCCACAGGAGTCATTCTCCTATTTCAGTCAGGGCTCTGCTCAAATGTCATCTCCCGAGAGAAGATTTCTCTGGCCATCATATCTACATTCGCACCTCCCACCGGCTCAGACATTTGTTCCTCATCCCGCTTGATTTTATTTCAAAGCATTTATCTCTAGCAGACATATATTTGTTTACTTGTTATGTACCTTCTCTAACTAGGATGTGAATTCCACGGGAGCAAGGGCTCTGTCGATTGGCTGGGGCAAATCTAGATTCCCCCCTCCCTTTCCTTGAAGGGAGGGGATCTGCAGGGGCCTGGGGTCTAGAACCATGTGTCTCTACCGCTCAGAGGGTAGTGTGTCTCTAGCCCCTTGAGGCCAGAACCATGTGTCTCTAGCCCCTTGAGGCCAGAACGGACTGTGAGGTCCGTTGTCCGAGCCCTTGACATTGCCAGGCAGAGCGTCTGGAGCTGGCTTTCAGGCGGGCCGCGGGCGGGGCACTCAAAGTACCGTCTGCGTCTGCGGACCAGCAGCAAGAACGTCACGAGTCCGCTTGTTAGAAAGGATTTCAGGCCCCCCCCCCCAACCTACTGAAGCAGAATTTGCTTCGTAGCAAGTTTCCCAGGTGATTTGTGCGCACATTCGAGAAGCACTAGTTAAAACTACAGGTGTGGGTCCCTGGCCCTAGACGGTCGGTGTGGAGGCCTCTGGGAGCCAGCTAGAGAGACCCCGACCCTGTAGAGCAATGGTGAAGGCAAATACGGATCGAGCCCCCGGGGTCCCAAGTGCCTTTCCTGCAGCATATGGAAGTGTCGCTGTATTCCCGGAAGGCAAGTGTAATTACCCCCGTTTCGCCCGTGATGAGTTGCAAGCACTGAGAAGTTAAAAAGAGGGAAAAAAACCTTCCCGAAGATGTAACTCTTGGGTCGCAGAGCTGGATGCAGTTAGTAGAACGAGCAGACGGCCGTTTACAGACGTCTGTAAGTAACAATGACACGAGCATCACTGAGCGCCAGCTGGACCAGGACCGTCTCTGAGTACCTCACACGGATCTGGTACTGAACCCTCACGGCACCTCTACGAGGGAAGCACCGGTGTCATTAGCCCCATTTTACAGAGGAGAAAATGGAGACCCAGAGATATCAAGTATTTGTAAAGAGTGTGGAAAGATTCGAAGCCAACTGAGGTCAGTGATTGCCTCCGAGGAGGGAGGCCCGGGATTGAAGGGGGAGCTTTGTCTCTTTCCTTGAACCCTTTAGCTTTATTTAGATCTGTGTAGTCCATTCACAATTCACACGCGCGCGCGCGCACACGGAGTTTTGGGTGGAGGTGTGCCTGCCTCTGAAGCCCAGATTCTCTTCGCGGCAAAACCATCTTCCAGCTCCTTTCGACTTCCCGTTCCGTCCTGTCACCCTGTCCCGGGAGCCCGGGGCTTCTCCCCGGCCTGCCTTTGTTCCTGCTCTTCCCTCTACCTGGATTCGCTTTATTCCGCCGCCGGCCGTTAGCTCTGTTTCAGATGCCGCTTTCCGTGACGTTTACGTGCGGCCGGATTACAGAGCTCCCCACTCTCTCCCGTTCGCTCCCCCACCCCACCGATGGCTGGGGCTGCCCCTCCCTTCCCCTGTCAGGTTCACACTCAGGGCTCTATCGCGGCCGCTCCGATGGCTGGTTTTCAGGCGAGGGCGCTCTCGTGGAGCGAGCTCTGGACCTGGAGCTGTAAGAGCCAGGCTTACGTCTCTGGGATTCAGATTTGTGGAAAAGGGAAGAATCTTCTCTACCCACCGATCTCCTCGCCACACCCTCCCTTCCAGAGGTGGGGGGGCCTGCTGTGAGAGTCTCTGTGTTAGCCACGGTATAATTTCCCAGCTCCCCCTTGGCCTCCCCAGTGGAATCACTTCTGCTCTGATTGTAGAATGCAGAAGTAGGTTCATCTCTGCACACACCCAGGTTGGGAAAGAGCCGCAGGTACTTCAAGGTTAGCTGCTGAATGTCACCCTAGAACATTCCGTGAGTATATATACACATCCATATCTATGTCTGTGTATGTGTATAACGGATTATATATTTTTCATTAATACTCTATTTTCAGGAAGCTTTATAATTTCTTTTTTGACCTACGAATTATTTAGAAGTCTTTTTAACATCATATGTATTTTATATTTTAAAAACTCTTGTTTGCTATTGCCTTTAATTCAATAGGATTACAATCAGAGAGCTTAATCTGTTTGATAGTCTGAGCCTAGGTTTCTTAGAAAACTCGCCTAAATTTGGGGCACGTGGGTGGTTCAGTTGGTTGAGCATCCGACTTCGGCTCAGGGCATGATCTCAGGGTTCATGGTTTGAGCCCTGCATCAGGCTCGCTGCTGTCCGCGCAGAGTCCCCTTTGGATTCTCTGATCACTCTCTCTCTGTTCCTACCCCACTCTCTCTCTCTCTCTCTCTCTCTCTCTCTCTCAAAAACAAAACAAAAGTTAAAAAGAAAAAGAAAACTTGTCTAAATTAAACATACCACCTAATGCTTTATCGTGGGGTTCCGTCCCGGGGAAGCAGGAGTTAGCGGGAAGGGGCTGTGAGGCAGAGGGCGGGGGGAGAGAAAGCAGACACAAGGTGTGGTGTTCCTGAGCTGACCGCAGCTCCATAAAGCTGAATCACAGGACCGTCCCCGGGGAGCCGGGCTTCTCCGAATCGTTGCCTCCTGGGAAGAGGGAGGAGTAATTTATCTGCTGGCTCCATCCTGTCTCCTGTCTTCCATTATTCAACATCTGTCCTGTAGATAATAATTTCCATGTTTCGTTGCTCAGCCTTTCTAGGCAGCCCTCGGGAAGCCAGTGCTTTGTGGACACAGTCTGCTGGCTCTGGGTGCCAGAGCTATCTGTGGCTCCCACCGTGGAGGGCACAATGAAGACCACCCAAGCCGAAGACTGGGGGGGTGGTGGGTGGAGACCTGTGCGGTGTTAGAAATGATGGCAGTTACCAGGTATTAACAACCATGGAAATGAAAGGGACCGGAGCTGGGTCTGCTCAAGGCAGGCAGGTGGGGCCCAGAGGTGGGAGGGTGGGGGACGCAGGCAAGGCTGGGTGGGGACTGATGGCACGAAACAGGGTCTGGTGGGTGCCCGTACTGCTTCTGAAAGGTGTGGAGACTTTATCGCCTAGGACGTGGTCAACTTTTTACCAATGAGCTTGAGAAGGAGGTTTGTTTTCTAAGTGCTGAGTGTTAGATTCTATACGTGTCTGTCAGGCATGCTCATCGGATTATTTCATCCGATTGACCCAGCAATAACTGAGAGTACACTGCAGACTTCCTCTGTGATGGTGGATTTATCGGCCTCTCTTTGGACTTGTATCACTTTGGGAACTATTTTATTGTGCTTATTGTGTTTTTACCGAGAAACATTTCAAATACACAGAAAAGTAGAAAGAATAGTAAATATCACTTCGATTTCACTCGATGTTTTGTCATAACTGTGTCAACTGTTATTTTTCCCCCAAAGTAAATTATAACTTCATTGTTTTATCCTAAGTACTTCTGCATGCCTGTCTACAAAGGGAGAATATGTTTATAAAGTACAATATCACTGTCACACATAATGAACAACTCCTTCCTATCGTCTAATCCCCAGATCCTATTCACATTTCCCCAGTTACCCCTTTGCCCAAATGGCTTTTGCTGCTGGTTGTTACCCCTCTTAAGTGACTTCCATGACACTGTCTTATCAAAGAGATTGGGCCACCTGTGTGACAGAATGTCCCTCCTTCTGGTTTTGTCTGTTAGCTTGCAAGTGGCATCACTTAACTCCTTCTTCCAACTTTAAGATTTCCTATAAACTGGAAATTAGATGTAAAGGCGTCGGTTAAGCATTTTTGATAAGGTGCCTTTAGATGATACCACATGAGGTGTAATTCATATTCCTCTCGGGAGGCACGTAACCAGATATGGTTATTCCACTGGGCAGCGTGATGACAGCTTGATTCCTTGATTTAAAATTTTTTTTTATGTTCATTTATTTTTGAGAGAGGGAGAGAATGCGAGCAGGGAAGGAACAGAGAGAGAGGGCGTCACAGAATCCGAAGCAGCCTCCAGGCTCTGAGCTGTCCGCACTGAGCCCACTTGGGGCTCGAACTCCCGAAATGTGAGATCATGACCTGAGCCAAACCTGGACGCTCAACTGACTGAGCCACCCAGGCGCCCCTGCAAGTTTTAGCTTCTTTCTGGTGAATTGATCTTTTTATGACTATGTAGTGACTCTCTTTATCCTAAAGTCAGTTTTGTCTTTTTGTCTTAAATCCCTCTTTTAAAAAAAGGTTCTATAGTTTTTCCAGCTTAAATTTGGTCACGTGCTTGTGTTCTAGATCTTTTTCAATCTTTTCCTTTTTTAATGGTTCCATAACCAGTGTTTTGGGTGCATCTCTTATAAGGAACACGTAGTTTGATTTTACATTTTTATCCAACTTGATTATATTTTAGTTGGTGAGTTTAACGTTTATTGTGATTATTGATTCACTTGTTTTTACCATCCTACTTTGTACTTGTTTCATTTTTCTGTGCTTTCTCTCTTCTTAGGTCTCTTCCTCCTCCTCCTTCTGAGACTGTGTTATTTTTTGTTTGTTTTTCCTTAATCTATTTCTTATTTTTATTGTTTTAAAAGCTAACCACTTCATTTCCACTCTTTTGGTGGTTACTCATCTGACTTAGAATATAATACACTTTATGTTACATAACTTTATTCAATATTTAAACTTCCTTCTTGAACAATTTTAGAACTTTAGAATATTTAAAAATTTTTTAAAATTTATTCATTTATTTTGAGAGAGACAGTGTGAGTGGGGGAGGGGCAGAGAGCGAGAATCCCACGCAGGCTCCACACCATCAGTAGAGAGCCCAAGGTGGGGCTCGGACTCACGAACCAGAGATCATGACCCGAGCCGAAATCAAGAGTCCAATGTTTAATGGACTGAACCACCCGGGTGCCCTGTGAATTTTAGAATATTTTAACTCCAATGATCCCCGCTGACTTATATGCTATTGTGATTCTATATTTTAGTTAAGTTTTCAAAAACTGACCCCAAAAATAGATGCTATCTTATGCAAATGCAGGTTTACCTACATCTTTACCAATTGCTTGACTATGTCTTCTTGCATCTCAGTTCTTCTTATGAGGATCGTTTTTCTTCTTTCTAAAGTACATACTTGAATCTACCCGAAGGATACAAAAAAAAAAAACACCCTAATTCAAAGGGATACATGCATCCCAGTGTTTATAGCAGCATTATTTACAAGAGCCAAATTATGGCGACAGCCCCTGACTCCATCTACTGATGAATGGATAAAGAAGAAGTGGTATGTGTCACACAATAGGGTATTCTTCAGCCCTCAAAAAGAATGAAATCTTGTTATTTGCAGTGATGTGGAGCTAGAGAGTATTATGCTGAAGGAAATAAATTAGAGAAAGACAAATAGGATTTCACTTCGTGAAAAAAATTTTTACGCGAGAGCAAGCACGAGCAGGAGGGAGCAGAGGGAGAGAGCCGGAGAATCTTAAGCAGGCTCTGCACTATCGGCACAGAGCCTGACGTGGGACTGGGTCTCACGGCCCGGGGATCGTGACCTGAGCCGAAATGAAAAGCTGAAGGCGCAGCCGACCGAGCCACCCAGGTGCGTCTCCTAAGTAGAATTTAAGAAACAAAACAAATGAGCGAGGGGTGGGGGGAAGAGGGAGAGACAAACCAAGAAACAGACTCTTAAGTCAGAACAAAACTGATGGTTACCAGAGAGGGTGGGGTGGGCGCGGGTGCCGGGCGCACCAGGCGCTGGAGATCAGGGCTCACTTGTGATGAGCACCGGGTGTTGTGCGGAGGTGTTGAATCGCTACCTGGTACACCTGAAACTAATACATACTGTGTGTTAACCAACCGGAATTTAAACCAAAACTTAAAGTACCTACTTGAGATTTTCCTTAAAGAAGACCCGTTGGTAGCAAACTCCCAGTTGTCACTTTCCTGAAAGTGCCTTTACCCTTGAAAGACAGTTTTGTAGGGTTCACAATTCTCGATTGACCTCTGTTGTCTTGGCGCACTGAAGATAGAATCTTCTAGTTTGCTTACTGCTGTGGGGAAGTCTGCTGGTGGCCAAACTGCGGCATCTTTATGGTCCTGTAGACAGCCCGGCTTATTTCTCCGGCGGCTTTAAAGAGTTTCTGTTCATCTTCGGTGTTCTGAAGCTTCGCTTCTATGTGCCAGGCGAGGATTTACTGGAACGTGTCTCCCTTGGTTGTATGTGTATACGTTGTGGCAAACGTACATGTAGATTCACGCCTTTATCGGGTTCTGGACATTCTCCGCTACTGTCTCTTGAGATGCTGTCTCTCCTTCATATTTCTGTTCTCCGCCTCTGAGGGTTCACCCGGACATGTTAGACCTCATCATTCTAGCCTCCACCGTCCACGGCCTTGTTTTTATATACGTGTATATTTTAGCTCCTTATCTCTTTCTGCAGCAAACTTAGTACCTTCTTCAATCTTCCTTCCAGTTTATTAATCCTGTCTTTATCTCCATCCCAAATGCTATTTACCCCAAACATTCAGTTTTTCATTTTAATAATTATAGTTCTTCTTTCTTTTTTATTTTTTTTACCGTTTATTCCTTTTTGAGAGAGAGAACAGAGAGTGAGTGGGGCAGGGGCAGAGAGAGAGGGAGACACAGAGTCTGAAGCAGGCTCCAGGCTCCGAGCCATCAGCACAGAGCCCGACGTGGGGCTCAATCTCCCTGACCACGAGATCATGACCCGAGCCGAAGTCGGACACTCAACCAACTAAGCCACCCAGGTGCCCCTATAGTTCTTATTTCTAAGAACTCTGTTTAGTTCGTCAAATCTGCTTGTGGCATTTGCTTGATTATTAAAATACCTATTTTTTTAACATAGGAAGTAAGTGTTGGTGAGGATATGGAAAAATTGGAACTTCTGTGCACTGTTGGTGGGAATGTAAATGGCGTGATCCTTATGGAAAACGGTGAATAATTAAAAACAGAAACCATATGATCCAGCAATTCTGCTGCTGCGTATACACCCAAAGAACCGAAAGCAGGGTCTTGAAGAGAGATTTACGCACCCATGTTCACAGCAGCGTTATTCACACTAGCCAAGAGGTAGGTGCAGCCCAGATGTTCATCAGTAGACGAATGGAGAAACAAAATGTGGTATAAATAATGGCATATTATTCAGCCTTAAAAAGGAAGGAAAATCTGGGCTGCCTGGGTGTCTCAGTTGGTTGAGCGTCTGACTTCAGCTCAGGTCATGATCTTGTGGCTCGTGGGTTCGAGCCCCACATCCGGCTCTGTGCTGCCAGCTCCAGAGCCTGGGGCCTGCTTCGGAGCCTCTGGGGGAGGGCAGGCCAAGGTTTCCAGAAGATGGCCAAAACCATCCCTGAGAATATCCAGATTCCACTAGCCTTCGGGCTGTGACTGCTCTTTGGACCACTCGCTAGAAGGCTGCCTCCAAAACTGTATTAACTCGGGGGCGCCTGGATGGTTCAGTCGGTTAAACGTCGGACTTGGGCTCAGGTCATGATCTCGCGGTTCATGGGTTCGAGCCCCGCGTCGGGCTCTGTGCTGACGGCTCGGAGCCTGGAGCTGCTTCCGATTCTGTGTCTCCCTCTCTCTCTGCCCCTCCCCCGCTTGCACTCTGTCTCTCTCTCAAAAAATATAAATAAACATTAAACAAAGGGAGGAAAGTCTGACACAGGTCTACAGCCATGGGTAAACCTTGAAGACCTTGTGCTTAGGTGAAGACATCATGCTGGCAGCACAGAAAGGCAATTACCATGTGATTCCACTTACATGAGGTCCCCAGAGTAGCAGATTCATAGAGACAGAAGGTAGAAGGGTGGCTTCCAGCGTGTGGGGGGAAGAAAAGATGGGGAGTTATCGTTTAATGGGTATGGAGCTCTGGAAGGGAAAAGCAGTTCTGGAGACGGACAGCATTGGTGGCCGCACAGCAGTGTGAATGTACTCAATGCCATTGAACCGTATACTTAAAATTGGCTAAGATAGTAAACTTTATGTGCGTTTTATGTTAAAAGCATTTACAAATATTTTAAAATGTGGAAAAGTACCCATTTTTAATTAAAGATTTATAAGCTCCTATATTGGGAGCCCTATAGTGTGCCGGTTCAGAGCATGCACCCTGGGGTCTGAATGTCTTATTCAGCTTACCCATATGTAACCTCAGGCAAGGTACTTAGCCTCATTGTGCCTTAGTTTTCTTACCCATAAAGTGGGGACACGGATGGCACCTCTCTCATGGGTTTGCGTGACTGTTAAGTGACTCAGGATGCAGTGAGGCACTTAGAATAGTGTCTGGCGTATAGAGATGACCTACAGTATCAGTTTTTTACGATTATTATTTTTTTACGTTTATCGGGGAGAGAGAGTGTGCAGGCAAGTGGGAGAGGGGCAAAGAGAGAGAGGGAGAGAGAGAATCTCAAGCAAGCTCCACATGGGGCCCAGCGCGGGGCTGGAACCCACGAACTGTGCGATCATGACCTGAGCCGAAGTCGGACGCTCAACTAACTGAGCCGTCCAGGCGCCCCATCATTTTAAAATTATAATCTGATAACGTGAACATCTAAAGTGCTTGGCTTTCTGATGATTTGCCGTTTTTGATGATTCCCACTCATGGGGTTTTCTTTAAAAAATTTTTTTAATGTGTATTTATTTTTGAGAGAGAGAGAGACAGAGCACGAGTAGGGGAGGGGCAGGGAGAGAGGGACACACAGAATCCAAAGTGAGGTCCAGCTGAAAGCACAGAGCCCGACTCGGGGCTCGAACTCGGGAACGGCGAGGTCTTGACCTAGACTGAAGTCGGACGCTTAACGGACTGAGCCACCCAGGCGCCTCTCATGGGGTTTTCTTTTTCAAAAATCTTGGCTGACCCTTGATTGTGAGTGCCGGTTCTGGGTCAAGTTCTCATCTCAACTCTCACGTAGGTCTTGGTCGCCAGGATTTTAGTTAGCTGTTGCTCCCCGATCTCTACCTTTGTTTCAGCTCACGATTCCGATAGTTTTGTTTATTTGTTCAGGCATTTATTTGGCCTTTGGGGACTTCTATTACTGCTGAGAGCCCAGTGAAGCATTAACAAGTGTATTTATCTAAGATCTGACCAGGAGGGTCCTCAGAATGCCTGGGCCTCCATACAGTGGCCAGAGAAGTCCATGGGGCTTAATTCTCTGTCCATTTGAGTGCTTATGGTCATGCTTATGTCCCCAGAAACCCATTTAGGGACCACCTCAGAGTTTGCAGGTGACAAATGTCTTTTTTTTTTTTTTAAGAATGGAAGCGACCACACCCAGGGCTCTCCAGGGACTCAGAGGCGCAGTACCTCTTTCCAGCCACTGGGGGAGCCATGACTTACTGTCAGCCTTGAATGCCTAAATTACCTCCCTCCCAAGTCCCGGGCGGGTTATCTCTGGCCCCCGGGGCTGGTGTGGTTGGCAGGAGAAACGGGGAGAGGGCGGTGGGAGAAGGCCTTGTGTGGGGAGGAGCCAAGTTCAGCCTGGCTTCCCTAGTCTGCAAGTTGACTGTTGGCCTCACTCAGCAGCTCCGGTCTTGGGTCTCCTTTCTCCTTCTTGGAGAATCCATGGGCTCCCCAGGACCTTTCCCTGCCCGGGCCCAGGAATGACGCGGTAGTGGTGCAGTAGTCCCAGCTCCGTTCTCATCATGCAGCCCAGCCAGCCTGCATCCGGGACTTCACGCGCCTCTTGAATAGCCGCAGAAGTAGGGCTAACAACAACAACAGTAAGCAACAGTCAGTACAGGACAGTGCATTTTACGTTACATTTGGTTTCTTGCTCTGAGTGTGCTCGGGGATGGGTGCAGGAGGAGAGGGCTGGCTCAGACCCCCTCCTCCTTCCGCTCCAGCCCTTGGTGATCTGGGTTCTCACCGGAGAGCCCACTTCCATTCAGTAGAGGAGGAAAGTTCCTTCTTGGCTTAGCACTGCCTTGTGAGACTTTGGCGGGAAGGCTGGCCTGTTCGGTGGGCTGTGTCTTCCTTCTTGGGGTGCTTGGAGCCCCAGGGGTGGCTGAGCTGGGGCTGCAGGCCTTCTTCTGGGGGCCTGTGGCCTGTGAGGTCTTTTACAAACGGAGGCCCTTTGCTGCACCAAGAAATGCTGAGGCTGAGGGCAGAGAGGTGTGCCCAAGGGGGCTGTTGCTCTGTCTGACTTCTGGGGGATCCGCAGGTGGGCAGGACAGGGGGAAGCAGCTCCCAGCAGTACGGAGGGGCGGAAGCATCATAGCTTAGACTACAACAGAAGACCAACAAAGAGTCAGATGATTTGAAACTGGACAAGGTGGTGATGTGTGCAAAATTAGCCTGCCTTTTCCGAAGCTCCTTGCTCCTCTATTTTCTAGGGAAGTTTCTCAAACCTTTCCACCTCCTTCTCAACAGAATCTGTTCTCTGGAAACTCTCTGATAGTCTCATTCTGCCAGGGAATAGAGAGTGATAAAGCTGGGTGTGTTCCATACCCTAAGCCATTTGCGTTTAAGGGGAATCTCTGATCTAGGGACTTTCAGTTCTCAGTGGTGGAATCTCAGGTTGTCACTGGTAGGGAAAATTATTTAGGATGTAAGGGGTTATCTCTGAGCCATTTAAGTCAAACCTAAGTATACTTTGATACCTTTAGGGTAGAGTGAGGGAAGGTGGGCACGACCGGGAGGCTCACCTTCCGGACGTTGTAGATCCAGTTGAGATAGTCTGTGACCTTGGTGTATACTCCCGGGGTACTTGGGCCCCCACAGCCATGGCCCCAGCTCACGATGCCCACCACTTGCCACTTGTCAGAGTGATACATCAGGGGCCCACCGCTGTCACCCTGTGAGACACCAGAACAGGGGCTGCTGGAGAGGGCAAGCAGGCGTGGGGTGGAGGAGTGGGCTTCTCTTCCCTGGCCCCCCACCCCCGGCATTGACCCATCTACTGTGTGCTTCCCAGTGCTCTGTGCTGTTCTGCCCTCCCTGCCTCTGCCCATGCTGTTCCTGCAGCCTGGAATGACCTTCCATTCGGGGCAAAAGGGTTCTGTCTGTGGTCAAGTAAGTTGTTGGCTGCTGTTCGCCTTCTCACAGGGATTCACAGCACACACTAGCAAACTGAAGGCTCTAAGGGGTTCTGCAGTGAGAAGCCTGATTGTCTTTGTTTAACCTAGTATTTTCCAAATTTATTTAGCTACTCATGGGGTGCCTACTGCATGCCACCTACTGTTCTAGACAACTGGGTTTCGATCGATGAAAAGAACAAAGATGCCTGTCCTTGGGGAGCTTAGAGTCAAATGGAGAAGGGAGCGAGAAAAGGCAGACAACAAAACAGATTAAGACTATGTCACATAGTGAAAAGTGTACTGTGTGGCTGTCTGTCCCAGCTCCTATAGCCCCCAAGACTTCCTCCCTCCCAATAACACCATAGCCTGACTGCCCCCTCCCGGCCACGGTGAGCTCCCTGAGGGAAGAAGACACTGTCCCCCAAACCCACTATTTACCTGGCATTCAAGAGATGACTCAGAGTCACCTCTTGAGTGGAGGAATGTAATGACCGAGAATGGGGGCAGGAGTAGGGTGAGGGGCTTTAATGCAAATGGCTCAGAAGATCCTCTGGGAGCAGAGGAAGTGAGGATGCCTTCAGGGACCCGTCAGTGGGGTTGGAGGGGAGGCCTTGCGCCAGGGCTTATCCAGCATTAGATTGTTTTCTCCAGTGTCGTTCAGCATCTTGACAGTTCTAGAGAAAATAGACCCGGTGTTCCTGCCCTCAAGTGACAGGAAGTGAGATGAAGGGAAGTAAGAGCAGGTAAGGCGGGTAACGCCATCTTTGTATGTGAAATACACGTATGAAATCTTCCTGCTTGTTCCCGTCCTTCCATCTGTGACTGTCATCCTTGCCTTCTCTCTCTCCTCTCCTCACACGTTGAGTGCCCACCGTATGCAAGACTTCAGGTGGGGCAGTCCCCCTCTGGACTTTGTCTCTCCAAGACTAACATCCCTATCCAGGGAACTCCCTCAGGATCGCACCTGGCAGGTGTCCACGCCACCCTCCGGGACGCCGGCGCACAGCATCGTCTCCGTAACCTCCCCCTGGTATGCGTCCTCTGCGTTGCACCGAGCGTGGTCAATGACCTGCACTGATGCCTGCAGCAGCGTGTCAGACATCTTTCCTAGGAGGTTGAAAACACACTCACATTTCCAGTTTTGCCTTCTACCCCCAGCCCGGGATAATTCTCTGGGTTGCCTGGCACCTTGGTGCTTGGACTTCCAGGGTGGGTTTTTCTTAAGCACGGTCCTCCTTCCATCACTTCCAAGAGCTGCTCCCTCAGCCCTGTGGTCCTGAGCCTGGGACTTACCTCCGTCCTGCTCCGTAAAGCCCCATCCAATGACCCAGAGTGGGGTGGCTGGAGTGAGTTCCTCATCAAAGAAGGGCAGGCAGATGGGCCTGACCGTGCCTGCCAGGAGCAGAGAGAAAGAGGGGAGAGCCTGGCGGCTAAGCCCTCTGAAAAGGTTGACGGCAGGGTTTGTAGGATACATGTTCCATGAGATGTTAACAAAAGTGGCATGAGAAAAACAGTTCTGTGGTCAAGTAAATTGAGGAGCTATGGGTTAAACATAATAAAGCAAATTAAAAATTTAAAACACCGTGTCTTTAATATACTAGTATGACCCAAGAAGAGAGCTCTACTGTAAAAATGCTTCCCAAACTTATGTGGGAATAGAACCCTCTTCTCTCCAAGGGACTAGTGTCCTGCGGGAGCAGCAGTTGGAAATGCTGATATAAATACTATCCAAGCGGGAGTCGTCTACCAGAGCTGTTGGAAGATCCCACGGACTGCCCTAGAGGTAATGAGCAGCCTGTCCTTGGAGGAGACCGGATGGGCACAACCCCTTGGCAGAGATATTGTGCAGGCTCTTGGCATTGGTTGGGGGTGGAGGATGGACTAGATGATCTTTTAGGTCCCTCACGACTCCAAGATTGGATGAATCTACAATTCTCACTTGAGGTGCTGCGCATGGAGAAAACAGATCTCCCAAGAACCCAGCAGGAGCTGACAGCTCGAGGGGGCCTCATGGCATCATTGATGTTAGGCTGGTAAACTCACTGGAAACAAATGCACACCTGAGGGCTTGGGAGGACAAGTGATGTGCCCAAGGCCACTTAGTGAGCTAGTGGCAGAATGGGAGAATAACCTGACCCACGGGGTCTATTCCCAGATGCCACCTCTCACCAGAGAACGTGAGCGGAAACTGCAGCTTCACAAGGGCAATGTCCTTCTCTTTGGGATACGTGGTGTTGAGCTCAATGACGAAGATGTTGGCCACAGGCAGGGATGGGAAGTTGCCCATTTTGTCTGAGCCAGCCCTCACCTTCCAGTTGGATACATCGAGATGCTTCCTAGGGGCAGAGACAGAGTTCAGGCCTGAGCCAAGCATGAGCAGGCTTTGTCAAAAGCTGGAGACTGGGGTGCTGAATGTCCCCACTTTAGGAGGTAATGATGGTGGAGGCAGGGGTGGCAGAGAAGGACTAGGTCTGAGGAATCGCCTACCGAAGGCCCAATTCTCAAAGGGGATTTGATGCTTTCCCCTGGTGCAATCTATCCAAGGAAGCTTCTAACCGGAGGGCTGGGGAAGGGGCTGTACCCAGGGCCTGAGCTCTGGGGTCCTGGCGCTCTCTCCTACAATGCTTTTTACTGTGTTACTCACGTGGTCCTCATATTGTCAGTTACGTTACGTACTTGTCTCTCTTCCTCCTGACTCCAGACACTTCTGCCTGCTTAGTGTGCAGGGGTGGTTTTCCAGGAAAGAACTTAGAGCTTTGTCAGATTCCAGAAAAGGTTGGGAATCATTGGCCTACACTGTGAGTTCCTCTAAGGCACTGACGGGATCTCGTGCACATGGGCACATAATATAGTGCTCATTGTCTGATGTTGAATGAAGGGAAGGAAGGGAAGGAAGGGAAGGAAGGAAGAAACAGAAATAAGTGAAGACGGCCAGGGAGTAGTCCTTCCCCAGAGGTAGGGGCAGGCCCCTCACTGCTAACCTGTAAGGGAATCTATGCTTTTTTAAGTTTTTGGCCATGACAAAGGAGTGGCAATGACGCTAGACCCTGCAATCCGTAGAAGAGTGACAGAGGGAGAGTGTTCTCAGGACTGCAGGGAGATGGAGGGGAAGGGCTTCTGTGGAGTGAAGGATATGAAGCCAGACTGAGGACACTGGGTATCTGATGGCTTCCCAAATGGAAGAGACCAAGCTTGGTGACCAGCACCGTCTGCTCAGACCCGGGGTGTCCTAACACATCATGTCCAGTGTCTCATTGAGGGCCACACCCTGGCACATGGCCTGTAGAGGGAAGGCAGAGGGGTGAGGGCATCGAAACACAGGTTGGGAGACAGGGGACCCAGGCACTCCGGCCCCTCCAAGGCTTCGATTCCCCCAAGTCTTCCATGCAGTGGGGGCCTTACCTGAAGCAGTGGGCTGCCGTGAGGATCCAGTGGGTGTCCAGGATGCTCCCTCCACACATGTGTTGTTTGTCGTACTGGATGCTGACCTGCCAAGGCCAGGAATCCACCGAGGCCTTCTGCCCGCCCACCACCCGAGGGGCCTTCAGGCTCTCCCCACAGGCTGGAGTCAGGAGGAAGGAGGGAGAAATCAGGAGTCAGGCTCTGGAGGGGATGGCCTCCCCTTGGAGCCCAAAGTCTGTCCCCTTAGAGCAGGGGCCTGGAGGGGTGGGGAGGACCAGGCCAGTTTTGAGTTATTCATAGGAAGACTGTGAGTATCCCAGACCATAGGCTTTCCCCCAATCTCCCTCTCCTTTGTTCAGCTTTGGGTGTGTTGAAGCGTTTCTATTGTGAACGTGGGGGTGTCCATTGTGCTGGGAATTCATGACCTTCAAGCCAAACAATGATGCAAAATTATGAAAGTCCTGCCCAAGTGGAGTGTCCCCAGCCGTTCCGCTGAGTATCGGCAAGCAGACGCCCACAAACTGCTCTGGGGGAGTGGGAAGAAAGTTCCACACACTGGATCTTCCGATCTTAAACTCACCTTTCTCCAAGTCCCTTCCCCCGCTGCGTGAGTCTCCCAGTTTGACAACTTTCTTTCCCACGCTACTGTCCTTGGCTTTTCCATCATGACCCTCAAGCTCCTGTAAAAGTCTCCATTCCCACCTCCCCACCCTGCTCTCTGCCTCTCCAGTCCTGGAGGTCATTGCCACGGTGGTGCTTCTCAGAGGAAAAGGCTGCCATCCTTCCTGGGCCTGTGCCAGCCAGGGGCATTTCAGACACATCTTATTCCAAACTCTGCTTTCTCCAAGCCCCCTCACTCCCTCAGAGCCCCGAGGTATCTCTCTTTCTAGGGTAGAGTTTAAAGTCCTCCTTCTGGCGGCTGCCTGCTGTCCTATCAGGTTTCTGTCTAGCCGAATCGATCTGCTTGTAGCTCCCTAAAAATCTTCTTGTTTTGCTCAAGGAAGTCCCCGTCCCTGAGATGCTATCCTCTTTGCTGTTTATCTAAGCCATTGATTCATCTGAATTGAGTGCCTACTGTGTTCAAGGATGCAGGAAAGAGAGCAGAGGACAAGACAGACCAACAGATGTGGTCTCTCCCTCCTGGGAGCCTAAGGCTCAAGATTAAGCCTGGGCACCACCTCCAGGCCTCCCAATCCCTGGGAGTTTCTCTGGTCTTGGGATTTTCATAGCCTGTCCTTGGTGTTGGTCAGCCGTTCATATGGGTTGTGCTTCAGCCTTCCAGTGAGACGCAAGGGAGGCTCTGTGACTTAAACCTCTTTGGGACTTCAGTGCCATTCAGCGTAGACATCAGATGATGTGATGGTTCAGTCACTGGCTAGCCACCATGTGTCAGCTCCCCCACGCCAGGGATTGTGGGCATCACTTGATAGCGACAAGAAGTCTTAACATCCAATGGGGAAGCATATCTACTGAAAAGGAAGTGATGATGACCTCGTTCTACTCAGCCCATCCAGTCTCTGGCCATCCTGCCAGGCTCTGCTCAGGTCTACCATGGGGCTGGTTGCATGAGCTGGACCACAGTGCTTGGTTTCTCTTCTGATCTCCTCTGTAAGAGCAGGGAGTCTCCCAGGATCCTCTTGGGCAGTTGGACGAAAGGCTTTCTTGGGAAGTGGAACCTCAGAGAGGTCAAGCGCATTACTCACGGTCATGCTGGAAGCCAGTGGGTCCGCTGGTCTCTGTGAAGCTCTCTCTCTGGCAGGTCAGCTGTGACCACTACTCGGTTTGGCACCACACATATAGCCTTGCATCTCGCTCTCTGCTCAGTCAAGAGCTCCTGAGGACAGTGGCCGATTCTTTTCCTTGTTGGGTATTTTCTATCTCTAAGCAGCATCTCACCATGCTAGACGTAGTCTAACTGTTCGGTGTATTTTTGCTAAACTGAATGTGGATAATTTGATCTTGGATAATGGAGCAGACTGTGACCCAGTGATGTGGGAGGGAGCGTGTGGAGGCCCAGTTCTGTCCTTTCCAGTTTTCTGTTCCCTGCTCTCTGCTTAGGTTGTGGGGCTGTGTGTGGATGGCACGGAAGAGTTCTTAATGTCACCCACCTGAAGGAGCATTGACCTACAAGCCCAAGGCCCAAAGAAGGAAGTTTGGGACAAAACAGAGAGAAACTTAGTCTGAGAGACTTAAGAGTGAGGATGAAGGTCTCCCTGCTCATTGCTGGCCCAGGGCCCACACCCTCAGAGATGGGGCGTACTCACCAAGGCAGTGCAGGGACACCAGGGAGTCTGACAGACAGGGCCTGGAAGGGAGACACAGGGCCTTGTGGTTTCCATCGCTCCCTTGGCTGGGAGGCGAGGACTCGGGTCCTCTGGCACTGTTGACCCCAGTCCCCTCCCAACACCTGGGAAGTCTGGTCTGTACTGGGGGACTGCAGGGGGGACCGACCACTCAGTACAGTCCTGCCTGTGTCCGAGCCCCTCCTGAGCTCTTGGCAGCCTGGGGTGGCAGAGCAGAGCCTGGAACAGTGTCTGTTGTACTGTGGGCTTTCCAAGTGTGGTGGGAGGGGGGGTGGGAAGGATTTGACTGGAATTACAGGCAAACGATCACTCTGCTACCACCTTGGTCCTTTTTAAGATTCACTCTTTGATGAATAAGCAGCCCTCGGCGGCATCCCCAGACGCCAAGAAGCCAGCGTCCTCTCTGAGGCTCTCTGCTCCAGTGTGACAAGTTCTGTCTAGCTGCCGGGCTCTAACGCAGGGCGGTGAGGTATAGGAAGAGGCCACTGCCGAGGGCCACGCAGCCTTTCCCCTGGGCGCTGCGAGTGTGGAGAGGTCTTCCTCTGGCCTGGGTGCGTGGCTGGGAAGGACAAAGTGGCCTTTGGAGTCTTGCCTACTGGGTTTAATGGGGAACATAAAGCAGTAGGAAAAATTTTGGGTTTCGCCACCGACACGCGAACAGCACACTCTGTCCAGCTATTACATATCAGGAAAGGGAGTCAACCCAGAAAACCTCTCAGCAATCTGATAATCTGATTCTCTAGCCCTTCGTATCTAAGCACCTGCATGGCCTGGAGTTCTCCCGTTGTCTGGCTTACATCCCCCTTGCCGCCCCTGCTCAGGGAGGCAGCCAGCCTCGGTACGTGAGCCTCTTACGGTCAGGAGGCATTTCCTCACTTACCCGCTTCGGTTCTGCACCTGAAGCTGCTGGCTGTTCTCTGTGATTACAACAACATCCAGGTCTTGGTCTGGGCCAATCTTCACGGCTTTGAAGGTGGGTTTGCTGCTCACGTCGGGAGAGAGAGAGAGAGAGAGATGTGAGCTGGGATGGGAGGTTAGAAGAAGATGCTGGGAGTAGCCCCCACTCCCAGGACGCGGGGTGGTAAAGAACACGTCCCAGGACTCGGCTCTGGGCACAGCGCAGGTATGGTTTTGCTTCTCTGGTAGCGAGGCCTGGTCTAGAACCCGGCGCTCTGGACGAATGTTAGGGACGCGCTTTCCTAACTCCCAGCTGTAGCCCTATTTCAAATGTCCTAGCATTTTTTTCTTCTGGTTCGCAGCCAGGAGAACAAGGAGGCAAAGCTTAGCTCCCTCGTCGCCTTGGAGGCAACTGGGATGTGGATATTAGATTTTCCAAGCAAGGCGTTTGGTCTGAATTTGGTAGTGGGGTTACCCTTGTGGGTCCCGCGGAGAAGGGGCAGGACAAGATGGATCTTCACACAAGTCCAGACAAACACTCCTCCCGCCTGGGCCGCCCTCACTCTTTCCCTCCGCTAATCTGTTTGTCTTCTTCCAAACGTTGGGTTTAAGTCTTTGCTCCTCCAGGAAGGCTCCCCTGATTGATCCTGTCGTTGTGATTGTTCCTTTACTGAGTCTCTCCCATCCTTCCGCATCCAGTCCTGCTAGTTAGTACTCGCTCTGCGTGCAGGACTCAGGATGACGGAGGCACTGGCTGACTGGCCACTGGCGTTCTCACATTCCCAGGAGGGAATCCCGCAGGCGCTGGTGGGCCCAGATGCTGCACCTGGCTGGACTGGAGTCTGGCAGTGCTGGTTTTTTTCTTTTTAATGTTTATTTATTTATTTTGAGAGAGAGCGAGAGAGAGCACAAGCAGGGGAGGGGCAGAGAGAGAGAGAGAGAGAGAGAATATCCCAAGCAGGCTCTGCACTGCCCGCACAGAGCCTGATGTGGGGCTCGAACTCAGGAACCATGAGATCATGACCTGAGCCGAAATCAAGAGTCGGACGTGCTTAATTGACGGAGCCCCCCAGGTGCCCTGGCGCTGGGTTTAAGAGCCCTGGAGACGGAGGTTTTTATCCTGGCTCTGACACTAGCTTGATGGGTAGCCTTGACAGGTCACGCCCTTCTCCAGGTTTCCTTAAGCCTCAGTTTCTCCCTCTGTGAAATGATAGGTGGGCCTGATGACCTCCAGAGCCCCTCCCACTTGGAACCCTCTAGGATGGTCCTGGGACGAGAGGCCTTCCTGTCTAGGCGGAGGAGGGAGAGCAGAGAAGCCTAGACCCAGAAGGAGGGACAGGGGTGGAAATGGACAGTCCCAGGAAAGTTAACCTCCGGTCACCACTTACATCCTGATGCCTAACTCTGACCAGCTTCGGTTTCGTAGAGCTCCAGAGCCAGCTGGTTTGGTGCTTAGTGAACTCTGCAAGGACGGGAACTCCAGGAACCTATTACCTCAAGAAGCCCTGGAGACACCTTGGTTGCATAACCCAGCCGCAGCCCGCCCGCCAGGCTGGGCACTGCCGCCGCTGCCGCCGCCACCACCACCGCAGTGGCTGGGCTGCAGTGGGAGGAGGGGCTGGCTGCCGGGGAGGCTGCGCTGGGCGGCTGCTGGGGGAGCTGGGGCAGAGCAGGGGCAGGGCGTGTCTTCCTGGCTCTCCCCAGACATGGAGGAGGCAGAGGTGTCCTGTCTGGGGTTGCACCCTCTGGCGAGCAGGGAGCAGCCCAAAGCTGGTAACCAGGGAGCAGAGCGGGGAGGAGGTCTGATGGAGCAGTGACGCTACCTGGAGCGTTTCTTGAAGAAGGACCTTGAGGCTCTTTAGGGGTCGACGGGAGAGGGGTCTGTGATTGATTGATGATGTCTGCCTGGCATTTCTCGTTTCTGCCTAGACTCTGGGTCCAGTCTCCTAGACTTCTTGGGGGTTGTCGGGGAGGAGGTACCCACTCTGCAGCTGAATAAACGGGTTCTTTTTCCTCCTCTCTGGTCAGGCTCTCGGATGATCGATGGCCTCACCTCTCCTCCCTTTACTGGTAGAGCCTTGGGAGGGGAGAGAATGACCCGAGCGAGACACATTCCTGATGCCCAGGAATGAAGGGGTCTGGGGCACAAATTCCAGACCTCTCCCTCCCAGCTCCTACCCAAGCAAGTTGCTTATCTTCGCTGAACCTATTTCTAAAATAGATACAGAAAAAAACGACCTTTTTGGCTTCTGCCGAGATCAGATGAATATAAACACATCGTGCAGACACCCTTATTATGATGACATAACGCTTCGTCCACCGAAGATTTGAAATTGCTTTTGAAATTTGCTGAGAGAGCGGGGATGGCTGCTGGGGGTCAATGGAATCAGGATCGTTTACACTAGGTGTTAACTGATGGGACGTTGAATCAGGAAATTATATTCTGGGACCAGGTGGCTTCCCGCAGAGCCAAGAAGGAGGGAAGCTTGCCAGGAGCCAGAACTGTGTGTTGGGGGTCAAGGGTGAGGCTTACGTTCTCTCGCCGCACCTCACAGCCATCCTATGAAGTTGCTAGAACTTTCCCCAACTGGTTCTTGAGGACACTGAGGCTTAGGAGATTGAACTTCATGCTGCTTGTATGTGAAAGTGCTCGGATTCTAGAGCGGTTCTGTCTGACTCCGGTATCTATAGTTTTGGGAAAGGAGGAGGAAGGGAGGAGGTCATAGGGGTGAGGGGGCAGCCTCTGGAGGCTTGGGCTGGGTACCTGTCATAGCCCATCTGCCCACAGGCTATCTTGGCCAGAGCCTCTGTGAAGTTGTTGAAACAGGCAGAGACCCAGCTCCGTGTGGCCGGGTCCAGCACCTGCAGAGTGGATCGGTCCCTGGAGAGGCGGGCTGAGAAAGGAAGAACGGGGCTCAGCTGCACGGCAGGGGCCCGCCTGGCCCATCTCATCATGAGACCAGCACAGCCTTCCTACACCCAGACCCTGGCACACCACAGGACCCCACCCCGTTCAGCCCCACGGGAAGTCCTTCCATTTGCCTTTGCCCAGTTGAGCCTGGTTGTGGTTACCACCGGGCAGGTACCATCTAGGGTGACCAGATGTCCCGGGCACAACCTCCATGCTGCCCTGTTGCCCTGGGACAATTAATTACTAAGAACTTTCCCTTTTGCTCTTACAGATACCAGTTTTGTGATATATGGTGACTCTTGTCATGCCCCCACACAGCTTGCCCAGCCTAGGGAACTTGCCAATGAGGGGCCCAGCTCCTCTTCCACGTGGGGACAGAGGGAGGAGGCTGAGAGGGCAGCACTATTTGCAGTATGGCAGGTGCCCATAGGCGTGTGACTTCTGATAAAAACAGAAAAAGAATAATGTGTGCAGGGAGTCACTCAGTCCTGCCCCTCAAAGGCCCCAAGCCCCACCTCTTGGGCTATCCTTTGTCTCCAGAGCCCAAGTACGAGGTGGAGGGAGCTGGGCCGGCCCCATCCAAGAGCGGACACGAGGACCTAGCTCAGCCCTGTTCCAGTGAGCACTTACCTAACGGGTAGAGGGATCGACAGCTAGTCAATAGCTATGGCCGTTAACCTTAATTCTCTAGTCCCCTTGAAAGGACAGAGTTCCTAGAAAGGAGGGAACTCCCCAGGGTCATCCAATCCAGCCCCCTGCCTCAGTTCCACCCCAGTGCAGCAGAATGGGGCAGGCTGTGTTGGAATTTCCTGTTCCCTCTGGGCCCCTATTCGTTATCAGGTGTTCGCTGAGTATTTGCTGCAATGGTAAGTACTGGGATCTCGTTGGCAAGACCTGGCCCTGTTCTTCAGAACCTTACAGTAGGGATGGAAACTGACCGGTCAGTTGGCAGACGCTATGCAGTGGACCAAGGGGACCTGAGCTGGTTTCCTGCTGTGCCCGCGCCCCCCCTGTTCCCTCCAGTCCCTGGACTCACCTGCCACTGGGGACTCATCGGGGAAGTTCTTGACACAGAGCTGCTCATCCTCCCCCGAGGCACAGTCCTGCTGGCCGTCACACACCTGCTTCCTCGGGATGAAGTGGAGAGGCTGTCCGCAGAGGAAGTAGTATTTGTCCAGAATCACCTTGACTGGAAGGCAGGGGCAGGGAGGGGGCAGTGAAGGCTGATAGTCAAGAGGCAGCCAGGGGGGCGGGAGAGGCTGGGTGTCCCTAAAAATATGCTGGGCTCAGACAGGCAGATGAAGGTTCCAGACCCCGTTCGTTAAGCCACTTGGTAGCCCATGTACTTGGTCCTGAGCCTCAGTTTCCTTATCTGTAAACTACTATCTGTCCTGTGCCTACGAGCTGGCTGAGGAGTCCAGCAAGAGAATGTATGGGAGAAATTTAGAAACAGTCCCCACTGGCCTCATGCTCCCTGGTGCTGGTAACAGAAGACAGCACTGGGCCTGGAGCCCAAAGATGAGAGTGGTGGCCCTGCCCCCTCCTGTGTGACCTGAGACCCATCAGTTCCCCTCCCGGGGCCTCCGGGGCCTCATCCGTGCCGCGAGCTGAGGTTGTTGACAGCATTTGGCGAGCTGGTGGCTGTGAGAGTCTTGTAACATCAAGTGCAGTTCTAGAATTAGGCGTTTTTTTTCTGGGACCGAAGGACCCATTAAGAGGCTGGTGTCTTGTTGTGTCTTCTGCCTGCTGCTTTCAAATTCGGTTGCTGCTTTGCTGTCTTGGGCAATGGGAATGAGCCTTGTGTTTGTAACTCCTCAGGGAACAGATACTTCAACACATTTCTAAAGCCTCCCGGAAGGGAGAGAGGCTCCGGCTTAGCCGAACCGTCCCCCCGGCCCAAAGCTCCCCCCTGCAGTCCACTATCGCTCCTGCTGAGCCCACAGGGGGGTGATCAGTGTGACTGTGGCCTCGCTCATCACTGCGCAGAGCTTTCATGCGTTGCCTCATGTAATCCTGACCAGTTTGGAGGCAGGTGCCGTAAGGAACTCACGTTATAAGTGAGGACACTGATCAATGGACTGACGATGGATGAAGATGTGGTGTATCTACACACTGGAACACCACTTGGCAACGAGAAAGAATGAAATCCTGCCATTTGCAACAACGTGGATGGAACTGGAGGGTGTTATGCTGCGTGGAATAGGTCAGATGGAGAAAGACCGGTATCCTCTGACTGCACTCATGTGTGGAACTTGAGAAACTTAGCAGACGACCACAGGGAGGGGAAGGGGAAAAAATAGCTACAGAGAGGGAGGGAGGCAAACCACAAGAGACTCTTGAATGCAGAGAACAAACCGAGGGCTGAAGGGGGGGGCAGGGGAGGGGAGACATGGGTGACGGGCACTGAGGAGGGCACTTGCTGGGATGAGCACCGGGTGTTGTAGGTAAGCGATGAATCACGGGAATCTACCCCCAAAACCAGGAGCACACCGTATGTTAGCCAACTTGACAATAAATTAAAAAAACTAAGTGAGGGCACTGAGGTGTAGGGAGTTAGGGTTGGTTTCCCAAGGCCACACAGCACTTACTCGAGGGCCAGGATTCCAGTCAGGGTCTAACTCCAAAGCTCGCTCGCTCTCTCTGCCTCTCCACGCCTTCCCTGAGGGGCTTCGAGATGGGATCCACTGACCCTGCTGGCCCTGGTGTGAGTGAGCGAGGGATGAGCAGGCTGCGTATTTCCCAGACCTTCATACTTTGGTTCATGGTCAGGATCCAGGGTAAGGCAGGATCACTCCAGCCTCCTGGGACAAAGCCAGGACACAATGTCACCAGTTGAGGCCCCAGAAGACAAAAAGTTGAGGGAGCCTAGCCTGGGATGGAGATTTGGGTTACCTCCTCTGGTTGTAGAACCTGGGGGCCTGGGGCATGGAAGCCAGCCAGGGCCTTGTGGGACGGGGAGACCCCAATTCTTACTCCAGCACCACTGCCTGCCCGGGCCTCCCCTGGGTGAATTTGCCCCCTTCTTCTCTCTCCAGTGTGGCAGAACGTGTGTGCAGAGGAAGCAAGCTTTCCTTGTTAGTCTAAGTAGAACAGACCTAGGGTCACGGCAAGTCTGCTGCTGCTGCTGCTGCTGCAGACCCATTGCCAAGGCCGGCCAAGTGCAGGAGGAAATCTGCATCTCCCACCTCAGCGGGGCTCTGGCTGGTGTTTGTGCTGCGGATCCGAATTTCCATCTCCACAGATAGACGCCCCCCCCCCCCGCCTCCTCTCTGAGCCTGGGGGCCCTAGTGGAGGATGAGGGCTGGGGCCCCGTGATCTCTGAGCAGCCGTGGCTGCTGCTGGTGGAAACACCATCCTGGTTACAAGCTCGGGCCCCCCCGAAAGGCCCGTCCTACCCCAGTTAGCAAATGTGTGCTTCTGTTTGTGGCCTTGGTCACCTCTCTGCACACTGCATGCTGGCCCACACGTTTGCACCACCTGATTTTCATCCGGGTGTTTAATGCACATTGTCCCCAGTAGCCCTCTGAGCGAGGCAGGACGGTGTACGGATGAGGAGTCCGAAGCTGGGAGAGGTCGAAGGACCTACTCAAGGTCACACAGCAGCAGGGGCTGCCAGGTGTCCCGCCTCCTAGCCTGCTCCCCCGTGCCCTGCTCCCCACCCTGAGTGTGACTGTGGGGGAGGTGCAGGCAAAGGCCGTTACAGGAGTGGGAGCTGAGAGGAGTGACCTTCTGGGCACGACCGGTCATTCAGTTCACTCGGTCCCAGAGTGTCTGCCGGAGGTCACTCTGGGTCTAGGCACTGGTCGAGGGGAAGACAGACCCAGAGGCAGGGAGGATGTGTTGTCTGCCCCGGGTGGGCTTCCCCAGGGCCTGGTCTCTGTGTCTCTGCCTCACAAGCCAGAGGGTTCTCTGCTGCTCTAGCCAGTAGGGCTGCTCGGGTGTCTGCAAGCCGCGCCCCCCTCCCCCCCGCCCCAGCCAGTGGCCTGAGTGGGTTTGTAACATGCTGCTGTGCTTTCTCTGCGGCAGAGATCATCCGAGGGTAGGTGGGGGCTGAGCTCACCTCCCCCTTTCATTCCCTTCAACGCAGGGGTGGATGTGTGTCACACAAAGCTTTATGCAGATCACCTGCCTGTGACTGCTGGGTGGAAGGGTACAGGGTAAGGCTGTGCTCAGAGAGGTGGGTGGGAGCTACCATTTACTGTGGGGGCAGGGGCAGCAATGATGGGGTGTGGGCTGCCACTTACTGAGGATGGCCGTGATGATGATGGTTGCCAGGCTCAGCAGTGCCGCGATGACGGGGACCCCCACCTTCCTGAAGGTCTCCAGGGGAGTGCGGGATTTGCGCAGAGGGGCGACATCTGTGAGACGGAAGGAGCCTGTGGTCAGCACTTGCAGACCGCCCCTGCCAAGGCTCACAGCCTCCCTGCGCTCTGGCCCCGGTGCTGAGCCACAGAATGCTTTGGGGACAGTTTGGCTCAGCCCAGGGGTTTTGCTCCTGCAGACTGGGCTTGGCCTCCGTGGCACATGGTCCCTCCACCTCCTTCACACACCCAGGCTTATCCATCTTTCTCCTGCGCCCTTCAAATGAGCCTCCAGACCATGGTGTCTCCCCTTGTCATGAGTTAGCCTCCTCTAGGATGTTTCACTTTGTCCGTCTGCCCTGAGTCTGCCCCAGGAGAGGCAAGGCCTCACTCACTTTACTATCATTTATCCTCTTTTCTGACTTAATCTTTTGATGAAACTGGAAGCTTGAGGAGGGCAGGGACCTGAGAAGCATTATGACCTTAGTAAAGCTCCAATAAATACTTGTGAATGAGTGTGTCCGAATGGCCTCCGTCTCCAACTCAACTCAACAAACCAGTGAGTCCCTAGAATGGTCCTTGTCTTTAAGGAGATGGAAGTTTGGGGGGGAAGAAGCACACAAGGACATAGTTGCCACTGCCACCAGCCATCATCAAAGCACTTAAATGGGCCTCTGTAGGTGGAGATGGGGTGGGTGGGGGTCTAGACTGGCTGGGCAAAGGCCTGGGGGTGGGAGACTGTGAGCTCCCCATGTGCCTGGGATGTGACGTGGGCAAATGCATGTTGTGGAGGCAAGACTGGCATCGTCAGTTCGTGGAGAGTCTTGAATTCCATGCCAGGGGGCTGGATTTTATCCTGAAGGCAGTGTGGAGCTATGGGAAGCATTTGAGCAGCAGAGAGACCCGATCACATCGATACTTAGAAAGATGAAGGAGGTAGATGAGAACAAGAGTTTGGGATTAGGAAGACCAGGTAGGATCTGGTAGATGCCTAAAACAGAAGTAATAATAACTATATTGTCCATTTCATACAGTTATCCAAGGAGTTGGTACAGAGGCAAGGATTTGAAAAAGTTAAATTCTCAGGAAGTATCAGCGATAGATTGAATCTCTTACGTCCCCTGATCTTGCAGGCAATAAGCTGGGGGAGGTGCCACGGGACTTCTCCTCCAGGGCGAGCTAGGGCAGGAAGTGGGGCAACCCTGAGAATCCCTGGAAAACAATCGGTCGGCTCTCTTCCCCTCACCTCCCCGTGGCTTGTTCTCTCATCTTCTTCAAGTTATTCTTCAAATGTCACCTTCCTTGTGAGACCTTCTTGACCTCCCTATTTAAAAGGCAATTTCCCAACCTTTCTTGATCTCTCTCCTCAGCTTTTCAAAGGCAGAGAATGGCGCCCAGCCAGAGACTGGTGCTCAGTAAGTGCTGATACCATTAAATCTGTTGAAAGGGAAAGAAAGGGAAAGCATAGAAAACTTTGTGTTTCCTCAAAAGGGAGAGTTTAAACCTCAGACACAGAGCTCAGGCCCTGGGGGTGTGGGCCGGTATTGCCTGTTCTTCCCAGCAGCTGGCACGCAGGAGGTTATCAATCTTAGCAGATATTGTTTTAAAGCTCCAGTAGTCAGTGTGCAGAACTGTCCTCTTTCCTGTGCCCATGGATACGGTGACATTTTGCTCATCCATTCATGCATGATTTCTTTACTGAGCACCTACCACTGGGGACATGAGGTGGGCTTGGTTTTTCAGAGGTCAATCATCTATTGGGAGCCCCTTGATGGGTTCCCCTGTCCAGGTCCCGATGTCTCTGCCTCCCTGAATTTCTCAGGGAGAGCATCATCAGAACAGGTAGAGTTTTCCTGGTTTACGTTTCATACTTAAGGTTAACAAAGCCACCAAGAGCCTCCCTGCCTGCCACCGTTCCTTCCTCCAGCCTGTCCTGCACTCTGCTGCCGGACAGAGCCTCCCCAGATATTGTTGTCCTGTTATTTCCCTGCTCGAGAAGCCTCCATGACTTCTGTCACCAGACCACACTCTTCTCCAGACTTTCAAAGCCAGTGTGGTTTGGCCTCCCTCTCTTCATCACGTGGACTTGGCACTGCTAATCCTCGCCAGCCCCGGGCGCCACGTGGGCGGTTCGTGGCCAGGTCCTTGTATACCTGCTTCATTCTTACCTCTGAACTTTTGCTCCTGTTCCTCCCTCCACCACTGAAACCCTCATCATTTCCTTCTGTCTTGTGATCCTTTACTCCTGTGGGGACTTCATCAAAGCTCGCCTGACCCGTGACACTATTATCTCTGATCACTTGGCAGTGAGCTCTTGCTCTCGAGCTCCCTCCACACAGGCACTGGTTTCTAATTTAACTTGTTTTCTGGTTTGGCAGTTCTCAGGCTTACTCAGCTGGTGGAGCTGGGGATGTCTGGTGTTCTCTGGGGATGCTGTGGTCTATTGATACACCCAATACCGAAGTATAAACTAGGCGCCATCTTCTTGCGGGAGATTACGTGATTTGTGATCATTATTAACTTGGGACCCTGAAATTGTTGAAGTAAGTTGGATCAGTTATTTCCTTGCTGATCTGTCACAGTAATTTGTTCTTTGCTCACTTGTTTTGTTGATTCGGCAGGTTGTCAGGAGTAGCTATCGATGGTTTAAGAAAATAGAATGGAAGGGAAAAAACCCCTTAAATTTGGGAACACTTTATCTCTTAAATTATTCAGGCAAACACTATAATTTTATAGTCTACCAGGGAAAATACCTTTGTCGAGCAGCATGGTCAGACTGTAAACTTCATGAGGGCAGGGACTTGGCTGTCTTATTTCCTGCTTTAGTGTAGATCTAACCCAGACCCTGGCACATGGCAGGCACTCACAGTGTTGTTGAATGAATAGGAAAAGAACTGAATGAATGAGTTGGAGAATAACTGCTTTTGGGGTTTTAGATTTGTTGGTTCTATTTCCCCAAAAGTCATGCTTCTCATGCTTCCTACTTCTGGAATTATCCTGGACCTCACAGTGGCTTAATACTTTTTTGTTGAATGATTAATGGGTGGGTGGGTGGATATCTTCCACAGCATTTAGGCCTCGGTGGTGGTGGTGAGGGAAATGACAGAGGGGTTTAGTGTCTATTTGGTAACTGATTGAAACTTGGAGGCTGAAGTAGACAAGGGAAAGCCCGACTTGAGCTTACCAAGGCTGTTCAGGGGTTGATCGCTGTCAGGATCCTGTAATCGAAGGAAAAACAGTCAGTGAGTTGAGTGAGGGAACCTCTCAGGCTGGGGCTAAGAGCCCAGAGGAGGAGGCTCTTGGTTCTGACCTCTATCCCCTTCTCCCTGCTGAATCTAAGGGGGGAGGGGCTCTGTGATATCTAATCGGTTCAAAATATAAAATTCAGTTATGCCTCTATATTACCTGGTACAACTAGCTTACTAATTGTAGCAACTAGTCAGCAATCGTGGAAATGACTGGCTGTTGGGTTGTTGTATGGCTGAGTTTCTGAGGATGATTCTGGTCTGCTGGTTTGGTCAACCATTTGTCTACTTCAGAGAATGTAGTAGTCCTGTAAATACTTGGACACTTCGCATAAGGGGATACTTCAGTAGCCAGTTGGTGCCGAAAGATATCCTTACTCATCCAGGCAAATACAAATTCACATAACAACGAGGTAGCTCCACATAGACACCAGGATGGTTAACACTAAAAAGACTGACAATGCTAAGCGTTGACAAGGATGTGGAACAATTGGAACTCTTATACTTTGTTGTTGGGAGTATAAATTAGCATGGATACTTTAGGAAATGGTTTGGCTGAATCTGCTAATGCTGTATGACTGTTCTATGATTCTACGACCCAGGAATCAGCCAGGAAAAATGAGGGCGTGTGTCTAGCAAAATATCTCTATAGGAGTGTTTGTAGTAACTGCACTCATAGCTAAAAGTTGGCCAATCCCAATGTCAGTCATTGGTGGGATAGATACATAAATTGTGGTATATTCGAATCGTGGAATATATTTCAACAACAGACAAGTATAACCTAGTGCTAAATGTAAGGAATCTCATAGACAAAATAATGAAGGAATGAAATGAGACATAAGAGAATATACTCTTCATGATTTCACATATATGAATTTTAAAAGATAAAGTTAATCGATGGCGATACAAGTCAGAATAGTGATTACCACTGGGGAGGTGGGGCAGTTGGAAGCAGGACGATGGAAGCTCCTGGAATATTAGAACACATATAGATCTTGATCTAAGTGTTGGTTACATGGGGTTACATATGTTGAACATTCATTGGGGTGTATAAGTTAGACTGAGTACTTTACTGAATGCATGTTATGCTTAAAGGAGCAAACAGACCAAAGCAATACCAGAGCACTGTGGCATTTCTGCAGGTGTCACGTCAGGTCACCATTGACGCACATACCCAAATACACACAAGCCTCTGTTCTTCCACTTACACTACTTCACGTGTGCACTCAGCACACACATGGCCACACGGGGTCAGGCACAGGAGCTGTGCACACAAGGCTCACATACAAAGCCCATACACCCCCTTTTCTGCAAAGCAAAGGTTAAGGGGAAGGGGGGGTCTGCCAAGACTCATGCCTCACTCTTGTGCCTCCCAGAAACCTCCTGTTTCCTTTCCAGCTGGCACAGGATCTAGGGTCGTTGGGCTGGGGGAGCAGCGGGCCTGCCTGAGGTCTGGGTCTCCATCCTGGGACTGGTCTGCCCATGGTGCTGAGGTCATGTCGGTTCCACTGGTCAGTGCAAGAGTTGCAGGACCCTGAACACTTCTGCCTGGGAGTTTTCTAGTCCCATTTGGGAGTGAACGGGCTTCTAATCCCTGTGTGGGTGTCCCAGATTGGGTCTGGTGGGGGTGTGTGTGTCCCTGGGTGTTTGCTCTCATGGCTGAGCATGGCGGACATAGTCTTTGGGAGAAGGAGGCCCTTCCTTATCTCCCAGACTCTGTAATCTGCTGGAGGAACGAGCCTGGCTTTGCCCTTCAGTGACATGGGGCCTTGGGCGGACGTAGCAGAGACAGCAGGCTCTGGAGTCTGCAGGGGCTGAGTTGGAATATAGGTCCTGCCTCTTATTGTGAGCCTTGGGTGTAAGATGGTTAACCTCTAGGAGCTTCATGTTCACCCTCCTCAAAGTGGGGGAAATGACACCTACTTCGAAGTGCTACTGTGAGGCTTAAGTGAGACATGTAGTGGAAAGGGGCTGGCTCATACACGTGAGCATCCTTCCCTCCTGGGCCCCCTGGCATTTGCTGTAGCACTTTCCCACTGGGCACCCCCTTTTCTTCCTTCCTTCCTTCCTTCCTTCCTTCCATATAATTTATTGTCAAGTTCGTTTCCATATAACACCCAGTGCTCATCCCAACTAGTGCCCTCCTCCTTGCCCACCATCCCCCTTCCCCTCTCCCCCTTCCCCATCAACCCTCAGTTTGTTCTCAGTATTTAAGAGTCTCTTATGGTTTGCCTCCCTCCTTCTCCTTAACTATTTTCCCCTCCCCCCCAATGATCTTCTGTTAAGTTTTTCCTGATCGACATATGAGTGAAAATATATGTCTTTCTCTGCCTGACTTATTTTGCTTAGCATGACACCCTTGAGTTCCATCCACGTTGCTACGAATGGCCAGATTTCATTCTTTCTCATGGCCATGTAGTATTCCATTGTGTAGATAAACCACATCTTCTTGATCCATTCGTCAGTTGACGGACATTTAGGCTCTTGCCATGATTTGGCTATTGTTGAAAGTGCCGCTATGAACATTGGGGTACATGTGCCTCTATGCATCTGTATCCCTTGGGTAAATCCCTGCCTGAGGTCCCTTGGGTAAAAGGGACTTATGTATCCCTTGGGTAAATCCCCAGCAGTGCTATTTCTGGGTCAGAGGGGAGTTCTATTGTTAATTTTTTGAGGAACCTCCACACGGTTCTCCAGAGCAGCTGCACCAGTTTACATTCCCACCAACAGCGTAGGAGGGTGGGCACCCCCTTTTCTTATTGCCTTTGTGTCCTCAGAATTTTGCACTGGGCTCATACCCAGGAAAGACCGGATAAATGGCTGTTCAATGGAACTGCACTCTGGGCTCTGCCCTGTGGATGACTCCTAGCCGCCTCTCCTCCCCCATCTCCAGGGCCTGAGTGGGGACTATTTCTAGGAGAAACAGGAGACCAAATCCTGCACGACTGCATTGCTATGGCTGCAGAATTGGGTAATGATAACATCAATCGTACTTAATCTACATATCGTCGACGTGTAACAGTTCACCAGATTCTTTTGTCTGACTCAGTTCAAGTCCAGGGGTGCAAAGGATACCAACTGTCTGATAACCAGTATGGGTGGCATTATGTAGTTACGTATTCAATTAAATATTTGACCAGGCCCTGGTCTAGGGGCTGTGGATTCAAAGACAAATAAATAACTGCAATAGGACAGGAGAGGTGCCCAGACAGGCTGGGCTGGGCCCTGCCCTCACCTCTGGGAAGTGGGGAGTAGAGGGTGTTGGGAGGCCGGGGGGGGGAGGGCGGGCGTGAACAGACGGAGCGTGTGTGAAGGATACCTTGCAGAGTGAAGTGGATGATGGGAGACCATGCCCGGTGGATGCTCAGGGCCGGAGGCCTAGGGAAGGGGCCAGGGTGGTTAGGGACAGCCTCTGGGCTGAGATTGGAAGGAGAGGGAAGGACAAGGTTGACGCTAGGGGGACAGAACAAGATTGGCAAGGACAAGAGGAAGGAGAAAGAGGCTGGTGGTGGGGAAAGTGACCGTGTGTTTGGAAGAGAAAAGCAGCAGCCGTGGCCAGTGGATTGGACGCTCTTGGGTGTTCAGTGAGCAGGTAGGAGTGTATTTCGTGAGAGGCAAAGGCTACAGGGAGGGCAGGGTGGAGAGGTCAAGAACATTCATTTAGTGGCCCTTCCCTATCAGTTCATTCTTGTTCACTGAGTCTGCTTGTGCTTACATGCCTGCGTTAGTTGAGGTAGGTAGGGTGAGTCTCTTTTGTTTATTATTAATTCAACAAATATTGACTGTATGCCTTTGATGGGCCCAGAGTTGTGTTGGAGGCTGAGACACAGAGGGAACAAAAGAGGCTTACAGTCTGCACTCTTTTGGTTCCTCATCTGTGAGTGGAAATGACCTCAGTACTCCTTTAGCGAATACGTGTTTGACTGTGGTCCGCGGAATAGTGGTTGCCCAGTAAACACCCCACACCTTTTTGAAACCAGAGAAAATAAACTAAATCAAAACCACAAGCTAGAATTACAGATGGTGACTAACTGGCAATTACAGCATCCCTGGTGTCTCCTATGATGCCTGGCGTAGAGTTGGCATTTAATCAATATTTGTTGAGGGGAAGAATTAAGGAAAATAGTCTCGTTTCAGGGCTTAGTCCCAGGATGTGCACACAATGGAATATTATACTGCTGTCAAAGCGAGCCATGGGACCATGAAATAGTACGGATGTGGCATTAGTAATTTAATATCAAAGGGAAAAGCAAATCCCAAACGATTACATGTAACATGGAACTTTTTTCATGAGGAAACAAGGACATGATCAACATGGGGTTTGGGATGATGCTTACTTTCAAGGGGCCTTCTAGCACATTTCCTGGCCTAGCAAAGATGTATAATCAATATTTGCTGAATTATTAAACATAAGACTTGCCCACCTACCTGAGCAGGGGAGGGAATGTGTGTGTGGTGGGGGGGCAGGGGAATCGCACGGTTAGATGCAGCTTTTGTCTGGGGCGGTGGATGTATGCAGGCTTATGTTGTTAGAGCCATCTAACTAGCTGGAGAGTCACAAGAGGGCCTGTGTGGACCAACGGTGGAGAAAGAAAACGTCATGAATCAGGGATTAGGGTTCGTCCAGTGGTGTGCACCTGAGGTTGAAAGAGAAAATAAAAAAGCAGTTGCCTGGCCATGCCGAGGGGGTTAAGGAGTCAAACTCCTATCTTCCCATCCTCCCGAGCTCTACTCTGACACTCATGCTGCCCACGTTCTTCCATCAAGTGGCCTGCTCTTTCTTTGGCTTTCTAGAAGCCTCTCTGGCAAACATCTCCAACACAGTGAGATCAGAGATGATGGGTTGCTAAACTTCTGGGAAGGGGAGCTGCTGAAGGTCACAAGCACCAGGGTAATGGGCAGGGAGACGGGGACACTTAGGTCTATGAGTGGCAACTGGAGAATGTCAATGTCACTGACCCTTCTGAGGAGGGTGGAGATGGGAATGCATAGTAGTGGGGTTGCCTTTCAGCCCAGAATCCATCCCGAGTTGGGGCTGAGAGATGAGGGCACCAGGTAGGATTCAGGAGCCCGGCCGCCCCCCATCACCGGGTGAGCCCATGCCACGATCACAGGACGCAGAGCCGAAAGGGTCTCTGCGGGCCACCCCAGACAACTCCCTCAGGCTGGACGAGGGAAACGTCTAGCCCTGGAGTTGATAGAGGGAAGGAGCTTGAGAGGCCACAGAACTGTGCTGCCTTCTGCTTTGCTGGCAGTGTCTGTTTATCCCCAACTTGAACTCAGGCCCTGACCACAACTGCCACAGCCCAGGCCCAGCCCAAGCAAAGGCACCAGCCTTTCCTGGGTTGTTGGGGCTGCTGGCCAGGCAGCCCGTCTGCTGTGTCGATTCAATCCGCCGCAGAGACCTGACTCACGGGTCCAGCCCAACCGGTGTCCGACTTAGGGGTTCCTCTGCGAAGGAAGCTCCTGCCGTCTGGATTACAGCGGAAGGGCAGGAATGCCTGGGCCCCCAGAGCCCAGGAGTGCCGGGCTGGACAAGGTGGGGGTGGCGAGCGGGGAAGTAGAAGTTAGAAGGTGGGTGCTGGAAGGCAGAACATCACCGACTGATTGCCTGCTTAGCTCAGAGACTCCTCTTTCCCTGCTTTTCTGTTGGTCACTGGTCACAGAAAGATGCTAATCCAAGACCCAAAGGTGGAGGCAGAACGATGAACTGCTGCATTTGGGGATTGTTACGGAGCTTACGATATCTTCCATAAATGCTGTCCTTTTTAAAAAATGTTTATTTTGAGAGAGAGCACGAGAGGGGAGAGGGAGAGAGGGGGAGAGAGAGAGAGAGAGAGAGAGAGAGAGAGAGAGAGAGAGAGAGAGAGAACTCCAAGCAGGCTCTGTGCTGTCAGTGCAGAGCCCGACGCAGGGCTCAGTCCCACATACCGTGAGATCATGACCTGAGCCGAACTCAAAAGTCGGACGCTTAACTGACTAAGCCGCCCAGGCGCCCCAGTGCTGTCCCTTTTAAACTTCAGAACACCCCTGAGAAGTTATCCCCATTTCCCAGAAGAGAAAACCAAGCCTCGTGTAGATTAAGTGGCTGCTATGGCCTCAGAGCAAGTAAGTAACCGATCCAGCTCCTGGGGCCAGGGTTTCGGACTCAGTGGACTATTGTTTTCACCCCTACCTCCCCTATCCAGTTGCAGAAACCTATTTCGGGAAGTGCTGTTAGCTGGCACCGGGTCCTTTTGAGTCTCTACTCCCCGGCATGAAGTCTAGTTGCGTACAGTTAGCACGCAGCTGACATGCAGAGGTTACCCCCGCATCCCCTCAGCCCGTCATCGGTTTGAAGGCAAACCCATGCTCTGCAAAGGGGTCAGAAGTCCCCTTATCTGGGGAAAGGGGCTGCTGCAGACCTTGGTGCCTACTTGGGGTTTCATTGTTATTAGCAGCCCTTCCACCCTCTCTTCCATTAGGTTTGCACATTTCTCGGCTCCTCCTCCTTCCTTTCATTCCCCTCGGCCCCCGGTGTTGTGGGTCCTGGAGAGTCCTGATTGGGGTTAGCTCAGCTTTAACCTTCCAGCTCAGAGGTGATGAACCCAGACACCAGGCGGCTCTTATTTTTAAATGAGGAGGGGGGGTCACGTGTGCTTCAGAGAAGACCCCCGAAGACCAGCCAGGGAGTACCTGCTCTCATATTGCCTTGTCTTCTGACTCGCTGTGTGGCCTTGGGCACACTGCTCAACCTCTCTGAACCGCAAGGTCCCTTGGGGAATTGGAAACTCTCTTTGAGAGCCAGTAAAATGGATAAGAGGGTTAACAGCCACATGTTGAAACAAGCAAGTGCTCCCCCAGCTTAATAATGAGGCGAAGAAGAGGGGACAGCTCACAGAGGCCAAGGGAACAGAAGGCCTGGCAGCTCTGTTGTCCGCTCTCCTTGCCAGGCAGCCTTCCCCTGGGCCTTACTTCTCTCTTCCTCTCTGCAGTGCTGACTCTGAGCTTCCTTGTTCTGGAAAGAAGTCCACAGGGGCAGGGCTCGGGCGACTGGGAGAAAGAGAAGCAGAGGCCCGCAGCGAGGGGCTTTCTGGCCCTGCTCTGGTGTGCTGCGACAGTCTCAGGCTCCCTCGGGGGCTACAGCCCTGGCTTCCTGCGGTCTCCCCGGGAACACCTAGCGGCAGGGATGCTGCTGTTGCTAGGTGATGGGATAAACAGGCCCTGGGCGGCTCTAGCAGGTGGCAGCCAGGGGAGCTGAGGCCAGTGACACAGCAGGGGGGCGACCCGGGACGCGTGCCGGGGGATCAGAGGCTGCTCTTAGCTCGCAGAGAAGGGCTCGGCCGCTGGCTGGCTCCGGGCTGCTCCCGGACCCCGGAACCGCATTCCGCTCCGGACCCGGCGGCAGGCGGCTGTGAGCCCTCCACCGACGGCGGAGAGAGGGCGCTTTGATGCCTTGACCAGGCTGGGCAGGTGCCCTCTGTCTTGGGTGCTTCAGCCATGACGGGTAAGGTGGGGAGAGGGGCCTGAGGACAGGGTGCTTGTGAGTCAGGGGAGGTGGGTATGAGCCTGCGGAGATGGGCCTGGCTGGGACGCAGCGGCCCGGGGTGTACAGAGAGTTCTCAGGGACGGAAGATCATGCTGGCTCTCCAGGACCTTCGGAACTATGAGCTTGTCTCCAGACAGGCACCCCCCGCCCCCAACCCGGGGGCCACACAGGTGGGTAGCCGAGCTCTCCTTTGCAGGGGCCTCAGCGAACCTTCCTTCTCGCTTGCTCTGCCTTGTGTGAGGTGCTCACGGCAGTGAGTTTTCCTTCAGGACTAACCTCCGCCTCGGCTGCTACATTAGAAACCACCGGGTCTTGTTCTAAGCCACATAGGTGCTGACCTGTTGGCAAGCTGAGCTGAGCACCCCGACCCCCATGGCAGCACACAATGGCTCCAGGGCGGGGCCTGGGTGTCGGGTGGCCGGCCATTATTCTGCTGCCAGCCTGCTTGCTGCTCAGCGGCCCTCATTTGAGGACCAGACTTTGTGTTTGGGCGTAGCTCTTAATTCCAGGTAGGGTTACCGGAGGTTGGAGGTGCAGCAGCTATTCCTGTTTCACAAATGGGGAAACCGAGGCACGGACTCGTCATGTTCTCTCTCCCCCGTCACGTGGCAAGACAACGTGAAGGGCCTGAAGGGCCGGAGTGAGGTATTAGCACATGAGTGAGGTATTAGCACATGCCCGCTGGGTTGAGTTGAACTTGCCTCCAGGTGATGCTATTGTTAACTGTAGCTTGTACGCATGCCTCCAAGGTCCTTCTCGTGGTGCAGGGGTGGGGAAGCGGCTGTTCTCTGCAGCCGTTCTGAGTTCTCCACAATTCTACTTCATTCTACTCTCTTCCTGCGCCAGGGTGGTGGGCCGATCCAGCCCCCTTCCCTCCCGGGAAGGTCTGTTGGAAAGGAGGACCTTGGCACACCTGAGGGCAGTGTGTGGCTGAAGGGGACGTGAGAGAGCCATCAGGTGTCAGGCCACTCAGATCAAAGACAACCCTAGGGGTTTGCCTGACGGGGACTCTTGGAGGTTTGCCTTTATGTGGTGCCGATGGATCCTAAAATCTGAGGGAGGGTTGTTTCTAAAGTCTGCAATTTACCTGAACTAAGAGCTGCCGTCCAAGCTGTAGTCTGACGTCTATAAAAGAATCCCATGAATTTTATACTGCATTCGAAAAATCATGCTCTCTTTTGCTGATTCTAGATCGCTCTTTAGACTTTAAGGCGGAGGGAAGTAGCGGGGTGGGAAGAAGGGCTCTGGTGTTATGAAGTCGAACTCTAGGATTTACCTGCTCGGCAACCTTGGGCAAATCACCTAACATCTCCCGGACCCAGTTTCTGCCTTTGGAAGTGGGTGTGCTAAACCCTGGGTGAGACCAGAGAGAGAAAGCTTCTGGGAGGGGCTCTCCCTGCCAGTGAGGACGCGCATTTTCAAGGCCACGGGAACCCTGTCTGGTCCTCTCATGATTTTGCGGATTTCCTCATGGTCCCCTCGGCTGGTCTTTGCAGTTCGAGTGGTCTCAGCGGCTTTGGGCAGATGGAGGGTTGAGCCCGTGTCTGCTCCTTCTCAGCTCTGTATCAGGGGCTCTGGCCTGAATGCAGCTCTGGTCCTGACCGGTCGTGTGCTTCTGACAAGTTAGTTTCCTCATCTGTAAAATGGGTACAGTGTGATCTGCCTCCTGTGTCGTGGGTGACGATGAACAAGGCGGTGACCCTGGTGCGCTACTCGGCATATGGACGAGTTTAGTGCTTGGGCATTGCCCTCAGCTCCAATCACGCGGGAGGAGCTGGGAGGCATTGAGGGGGCTTGGGGGGCAGCCCCACATGGCGTTCGAGGAGGGTGTGCGTGGCGCTGCCTGTCAAGGGCAGGACTGAGTGTTCTTGCTTGTTCCCGATGCTCCCGGGGAAGCAGCCCCTGGGGGCTGGCGTGGCTGCTGCAGCAAAGGGCCGCCATCTCCTGGCAAACATCTGCAGTGACTCCTGCGTCTCGCCTGTGAACCCCAAGCTCGTGACGCCATACACGGTGCTGCCCTGGTGTTCCAGTGACTTCTCTGCAGTGCGTGCTTGGCCGTTACGTAACCAAAGCTCCCTTTTACCGCTTTCCTGCCGACTCAGTAACTCCGTGAGGCTTCGTAAGGATTTCCTCTCCGGGCTGCTGTTGGCTAAGGGAGGCTGTGGATGGAGCACAGGCCTCAGGCGAGTTATTTAGCCACTGCGAGCCTCGTGTGTGTACGTGTGTGTGTGTGTGATTGATTCTAAGTCGTCTTAATGAGACCCAAATATGCAGAGCCTATCGCACATTGCCTGGTATACAGTAAGAGCGCAATAAATGTCAGTAACTATAAAAATAACAACAACAATAGGACTATTTCATCCATTCAGGGAAGCCCTGCTCTGGGGGCTGGTTATACAGCAGTGAATAAAAAAGGCAAAGTCCTTGTGCCCATGAAGCATATGTTCTATTACTTCTTATTAGTAATTAATAACTATCACTATAGAATCTAGTCAGGGGTTGGCATAGCACGTACTCAAAAATCACTAGTTACTAGTGGGAAGAGCCTGGCAGGGGGCCTCGCAGGTAACAGGGGCTGAACAGATGGCGGCCATTTCTGTGATTTCACTGGGCCCAGGGTTAGGTATCAATGAACGCAGGGGAGCGCACAGGGTGGAGAGGGGCCAGGGCAGTTAGGGGTCCCCAGGAGATGTCACCTGACCTCTAAATGAACAAAGGGAGGAGGCTTCAGGCCAGAGAAGCAGAGACCTTTGGGAGCACAAACGTGGTCCTTGAACGTGTGTAGGTCCGTCTCAAGGAAGTGGCCAAAGGGATGTTCAGGATGAATGAGGGACATAACAGAAAAGAAAGACCTCTTTCTCTCTCTCTCTCTCTCTCTCTCTCTCTCTTTCCTCCTCTTGATGAAGGGCAGATCATCTAAGCAACAGAAGGTGTGTGAGTAGAAGCTAGATCGTGTAGATGTTCACAGCAGACAGGGCGAGGCCAGACGACAGCTCTACCACACCCCCTCGGACTCGATGGAGACCCCGGGGTTGTTGCAAGAGGAGGGAGGCAGGGCAGGAGTGGGTGGGGGTCTGTTTCCCATGTGGGGCTTCTCGGTTAGATTTCAGTGGGAACAGGCTCTGAGGCCGAAACAAATTTGGAGAAAACACTGACCAAGAAGACCTCTGAGGTCCTTTCCCAAGGGCTTGACTCCGGACAGCTTGCTCGTTGTTAGCCTTCTACTTCCGTTGCCACCTTCCACAGAGAGTGCTGGTCCTAAGCCTGATTTATTTATAATTTCCTCTCTCTACCTTAGTTTTCTATCCTCAAGGATCTCATGGTAACTTGTTTCCCCCCCCCCCCAAGCAGCTTTGGGTATGAAGCTTTTTCTTGGTCTTCTTGAAAGTCTAAGTGAATTCTGCCCACTGGTCTCCTTTGTCTGTGTGCTCACTTCCTCCCAGTGACCTTTGGTAGACTAGTGAGAGATGAGGTCTCTGGACAGAAAGGACATCGTCTCTCCTCCGCTCGGTCAGGCCAGCTGTGTAGTCCTCGCTCAACGCGCACTTTCTGTGATAAAGTTGATCAGCTTCTAGGTAGGGAGGTGGGACTCCCTGGTTCTGCAGTTTCCACTGCAAATTCAAGTTCAAGGTCTAGTCTTAAATTCAGGTCTGTGGGTTGACGTCTGGGAGGAGGAGGGGGGCATCATGAAGAATCTGAGCACTTGATATTGAAGTCCCAGAACTTAGAGATCTTGGCGGAGTGACCCTTTCAAGTCATCAACCTCCTGAGCCTTGGCATTTCCTCATCTCGAGAATGAGGATCGTGATGTCCCGGAGGGTTGGTGTGAGATCCGGGGAGGTTCTGGAGGTGAATCTTGAGAACAAGCTGCGAAATGCTGCACTTGGGTTCAGGTAGGGATGACGCGTTGCTGTTGTGATTCTCTTTAGGCCACCAGGAGTCCTGCTCACCAGGAGAGGTGCTCCCGATGGCCTGGCCGTACCCTCCTCCCTGGGGATCAGAGACGTGATCACGAAAGCAGGCCGCGGTGTCAGGGTGAGACTAGGATGGAGGCGAGGCGGGGTGACCTCAGCTGCGTTATCCTCTTTGTGTTGAGGGCTGTGGGTAGTAAGTGGCCTGCTCTGCCTGGGGCGGGGTCGACACTTGACCCTGCCTCGGTTCCACCGTGCAGCATGTGCAGAGCCGAGGGTTTCACTTGTACGTGTTCTTCTCTGAATCTTCTGGAATCTTGCCAGTGCCTCGCACACCGTTTATGCTTGAGGAACCCTTGCCGAATGAGTGAGTGAATGCGCATCGTAGAGGAGAAATTGAGGCCCCAGGAAATGCCGAAGGCGGTGGCGAGCCCAGCCTGACCGATGCGCGGGACACGTCGTAGTGGGAGGTGGCGGCCACCCTGGACAGGTGCCGGCTCAGTCTCTCGCCCCCTCCCTCGGGTGCTCCGCTCATCCGCTACCCTGGAAGTGTGTCTGGCTGCGCATGGATTATGCCGGGGAGCTGGAAGCTGCTTTGGGAGGGGCCAGGAGGGGAGGGGTGTTGCGGTTTTGAGACTTGTTTACAAATGTCCCTGCTGTACTCACGACTGAGCTGAAGGCTGCGAGGTGGAGTCCAGCACGTCGCAGAGGGACTGCCACGTTGGTTCTGCTCAGACTCTCCAGTCCCTGGGGTTTCCAGGCAGGGTTGGGCCTGTCTCTCTGTCCAGCCCCCCTCCTCCCTCCCCTGCCCTGACTGGGATGAAAACACCTTGGTAACACCTCCGGGTGATTCTGGCATCCTTTCCAGTCAGACTTGGCTAACTTCGTTATCAGAGTCAGATAAATCGAGGGTTCTGGGAACTCCGTCTTTTGTCACTTGTTATTCACTCGCAAGCATTCATCACAGGCCTATTGTGTGTCAGGCCCTGTGCTAGGTTTGGGGCTAAAAGTGGAGAAAACCCAGTCCTCAAGAAGCTCCCAGTCAGGTGGCCAAAGGTTTAGATGAAAACGTAGCAGATGAATGCATTTTAGGTTGTGGGGAATTCACCGTCTTGGGGATGGTTGTTTGGGCATTTGAGGGGTTTTATTGGGTAGATGTTTTTATCTGAGCAAGAAGGAAGGCCGGGTGGGGGCTGCTGGGAAATCTGAAATGCAGGTTTTCAGGCCTGAGAGCCTCTGTCTCCTGCCATCCCGGTTGGCTCTGGGGCTTTGGAAAGTTTGTCCAGAGTTCCTGCATCCTGTTTTTTTGTCTTTTCCCCCATTTTCCCCCTTACTACACCCCTCCCCCCTGCTCTGCTTCCCACCCTATCTGCCTGGAGAGAACCTGTTCATCTTTCAAGTTCCAGTACCAATACTGTTCCTTCTGGGACAACTTCCCAGCCAGCCTGGAGAGAACTCACTGCCTACTCTGCTCGAGGGGTCCCTTGTAGTCACCTCTGGTATTGAACTTGCCACAGTTTCTTTAGACCCTTTGCTTAAGGAGCTCTCCTTCCTTTCTGGATTTGGGGAAGCCCCAGGGTGGAACCTAGGCAGTGTACCCTTTTGCCCCCCTTCCTGCCATCTGGAGGCTGGCCAGTCGTAGGGGCTGATTAAATGGTTAGATGGAGGAGCACTTTGGGGGTCACAGCAGCATCAAGCCCCCCACCCAGGTAGTGAGGGCACTAGGGGAGCAGGCAGGGGCCTTAGCCCTTCTCTGCCGATCTTATCCTCTAGGGTCTTTCCAGAGCCCAGGAAGGCATCACCAGGGCTGAGTGGGGGGTCTGCCCCTGCTCCTAGACCCCTGCTGCTGTAGGCTGGCCCACTGAGCTGCCACGTTCCTGAGTCCCAGCCAAGCCTGGCAAACTCCTTGGTCGGAAGCAGCTGGAAAAGGGGAGAGGGAAGGAAGGACCTCTTCTCTAGAGCAGCCAGAGGGCTGGGACCGACCTCGGGGGTGTAACACTCTGCTCTGGTGGCTCATGGTCCGTCTGGGGCCTCGTGGGCAGTAAGGAGTCAAGGCCAGGATGGCCAGTCCCAGGGTCCCAGGCTTCCCTCCAGGCCCCAGCTGCAGCTGAAATACCAAGGGACACATTCCCCCCTCGGGGACAGAGATTGGGCTCAGACCTCTGCCCACTGCTACGAGGTAGTAACTGCAGGACTCGAGTCTGTCCAGGGCGGGGCAGGCAGGGGTGAGAAGAGGCAGGGAGGGTGGGGGAAGGAAGGGCTGGGCCCCAGCGAGAGTTGTTTCATCTCTCCCCAGGGCTGGGAGCTATGGCCTTCCCAGCCTCATTAGAGGGAAATGACTGGGTAATTAGGCAGAGGCGGTTTCGCACGCAGCTAGCTCGGGCCAGAAGCTCCCGGGTCCGACCCGGGGCCCCGGCAACGCCCAGCTCCTTGCCGGTGAAGTTCAGTGTTAGCCGTGCCGCCCACCTGTCACTTCCCGGAGCGGAGTCCTCTTTGGTCCCGCGTCCTCACGTCTGTAAGCTAGTCCCATTATTAGCCCAATCGTTCCACTAACTGCGCATGCATAGAGGCGGCATGGATAATCCCTCCACCTCACAGGGACGCAGATGGGTCTCAGGAAGACCGAAGTCTCAAGAATAATACGCTACTAAGGGAGCCGGCCATGCGACCTTGTGATTCTGTGGTTCGTGCTCCAGTTAAGTGCCTTAGAAGCCGCCCTCTCCTACGTCACTCCCTCGAGGGGCACCCAGACCTCCTCGGTGTCACCAATGGGCAGCTCACAGCTGCGCAGGCAGGGACAGCCTCCTCTTCGCTCCCGGGAGCCCAGCAGGGTGCAGCGTCTACGCACACAGGCACGGCTTCTAGGTGCTTCCATCCCAGCTGGATGGCAGAACAGAGCAGGCAAGCCCCTCCCCTCTCTGGTCCTCAGCTATCCCAGCTCTGGGGCCAGAGTTTTGCCAGGAGATTGCCACTTGGGGGGGCAGCAGGTCACCCCCGTTCCCTTTGGACAGAAGGCTTCCCCCTTCCCTCCCTTTCATTTTCGTGTCGGTTTTGGGCAACTGCAGCATCTTTGCCAAGAGTTAGAGATGGCAGATTCCCTGAGTTCCACCTCGGACTCGGACATGATCTCTTCCCCTCCCGGTCCTCAGATGTCCTTGAGAGACGGGATTGAGTCTAGTTGTCCCAAGACAGTGGAGACACCCTGGGTGTTCAGAGGAGGAGGAGAGAGGGCAAGGTCTAAAAGGAGGCCAAGTGGATCTCCCCAAACACCTTAGATTGTTTCAAGGCAAGTTTCCATTGTTTTCTGTAGGAAGAAAGGGAGTCCGATTCCCCCACGGAGGTGGCAGAGGGTCATCGGAACAGCCCCTCGCCCTTGGAAAAATAGGGCCAGCCTCCGGCCAACAGACCAGGGGGCCTCCGACAAAAGAGCAGGCAGGACTGAGGAGGAGGACAGTCAGAGAGGGGAGGCCTGGCCTCCCGGCTTCGTTGGTGCTGGTGCTGGGCCTGCTGGCAGGGAGCGGGGAAGGAGGGCGGACGGACACTGAGACTCGTAAGGGCTGGAATGTGGAGGGTGATTCGCTGTGACCTCTTTTTTAATCGGGAAGGTGTTAGAAAATTCTCAGGCTGCCTGAAGGGCCCTTTCTGGGGAGACCTGCCCTCCCCCAGGACTCAGAGCTGGGGACCCCCACACTCACCATGCTGGCTCTGCGATCTTCCGTATTTCTCCACAGGCCGGAGCTGAGGTCGGCAGCCCGTCAGGAGGAGGGCCTCCTTGGATCTGGCCCCGGCTGGTTGGCAGGTCACCGCCGCCCAGGGCAGCACTGGCGGGAAGGGGCCTAGGTGCGGGGCAGGCCTTGGTCCCCCGCGTCTGGCATTGCTCTCCCCGTAGCACCCGCTGCCTCCACCGCTGTGTTCCAGGAGTGATTTGGGGACTGCGGGGCTGGTTGATTCAAACAACCCTACAGGTGAAGTGGCCAAACTGGAATGATTAAGTGTCTTGTAACCTGACACCATTGTAAGGGGCAGGAACACACCTGGAGTCATTCATGGCCTGTGGCCTTGGAACAGGTGACACACCTAAGATGTTGCAAAAAGCCTTCCCGCCTGAATGATGTCCCCCCCCCCCCAACCGGGTGCTGGCTGACGGAGATGTCAGAAGGCGCGCGCGCGCTCTCCTGGTTGCGTGACTTCTCGGTGTGTGGGTGCTTTTGTCTGGGGTTGTGGGGAGGTGGAGGAGGCTGGGGCGCTCAGCAGAACCGGCTCGTTGCCGTGTGTGAAGCAACAGGACTGGAAAGCCCCTGGGGCGATGTCCATCCTGCAGAAGAGGAGATGCACCCCCCCAGCCCCCACAGGCCCCGTACGCAGCGCACCTGCCAGCATCCCTTCCCAGGGTTTCTTCCCCTCCTCACTGGTTATTACACGCTGGAATATCTTGGCCTGAGTTGGCCCCTGGTCAGGGGATATACAAGGTGAAACCTTGAACCACAGAGCCAGAGAGCTGGAAGGAACCTGGGTAACTGTCTTCTCCCATCCCTTCCTCCATTTTGTGGGTGAGGAAACGAAATTCCAGAGAGGCAAAGCCACACACCCAAGGTCACATGGTAAATCGGTGTCGGGCTCCGAACAGATCCAGATGTTCAATTCCTCCTGGAGACGCGCCCTGGGTGGACATGTGCCTTGGCCCTTCCAGGGAGGACAAGCTTGCCATCTCTTTAATTCACGCGCAACCATGCGAGGGACATTCTGTTCCCAGCTGACAGTCGAGGAAATCCAAGCTCATGGACCGGAAGCGACTGGCCCCCAAATCACATGGAGTTTTGGGCAGAGTTGGGACTTGAATCGGGTCCCCCATGCGAACAGGCTGAATGCAAGTGTCTGAAGCCCTAAGTTCACGGTCTGGGGCAATATGGCCATGGACGACTGTACTGATGTCCGAGTAGGAGGCTAGATGTAACTGATTGTTGGCTTCATCTCAGCTACTCAGTGTGGTGTGGCCTTGGACTTGTCTCTGAGCAGCAGAGAGCAGCAGAGACCCAAGGATGGTCTGGAGGGTCAGCCCTTCCCCCATCTAGGGCAGGGGGCTATTTATTTATTTATGTATTTACGTGTTTATGAGTGTTTTATGCTTAATTTCTTTTTTTTAAGTTTTTTTAATGTGTATTTTTGAGAGAGAGACAGAGACAGAGAGTGAGTGGGGGGGGGGCAGAGAGAGAGGGAGACACGGAATCGGAAGCAGGCTGAAGGCGCTGAGCTGTCGGCACAGAGCCCGACGCAGGCTCGCACCCACGAACTGCGAGATTGTGACCTGAGCTGAAGTCGGACGCTCAACCGACTGAGCCCCCCAGACGCCCTGCTTGCTTTCTTTTTTTTTTTTTTTTTAAAAGTTTAAATTTAAATCCAAGCTAGTTAACACATGTTTTAATCATAACTTCAGGAGTAGACTTTAGTCATTCATCACTTACATCTAACACCCAGTGCTCACCCCAACGAGTGTCCCCTTAATGCCCCATCACCCCTTTAGCCCTCCCCCCGCAACACCCCGCCAGCAACCCTCAGTTTGTTCTCTGTATTTAAGACCCGGTCATGGTTTGTCTCCCTCTCTGTTGTATCAGTCTTGCTTGCCTTCCCCTTTGCTCACCGGTTTTGTATCTTCATTCCGCATAGGAGCGAAATCACGTGAAATCTGTCTTCGACTTACTTTACTGAGCGGGATATCCTCTTGGTTCCGCCCGCACGGCTGCAGGACGGCAAGACCTCACGCTTTGTGACCGCCAAGTAGTACTCCGCCGTACTTCCGTGCCACGTCTTCCTTGTCCATTCATCAGCTGACGGCCATTGGGTTCTTTCCCTACTTCGGCCGTTGTCGGTAGCCCCGCTTTAAACCCTGGGGTGCGTGTTCAGGCAGTGGCTTTAGAAACGGAACTTGGAGTGGGGCCAGTTGGCTGTGATCTTAGAACAGGCGGCCTCAAGGGACAGGCTGCAAAGACCTCGGCAGGTGCCTCCCTTTAAAAAAAACTCCCCCAGATGACGAGAGGCCAGTGAGCCCTCCTACCCCGGCTTTCCCTGGGCTGCTCTCCCCGGGCCAGTCTAGACACCTCCCGGGGGCCAGGCGGGGGCTACGGCTGTCCCGCCCCCCCTTCCTCCAGGGGCAGCCGTAGCCCCCCCGCTCAACCTCCCCCTGTCCTGCCTCTGACCGCTCTCCCTTCTCTTTAGAGTCCCGTCCTGGTCTTCCCCCGCGGCTTCCCTTCCCTCTTCCTCTCCTCTGATCTCTTCCCGTCTCTTCCTCTTCCTTTCCCTCGTCTCCAGTCAAGATCAGAGGCGGTCTTGCCACGAAGCTAACGCAGCCTGAGCTGTAGGACGCCCCCCCCGCCCCACACAGCCCCTCCAAGCCCAGGAAGGGTCCCAGCGCTTTGTTCACACGGACACGTTACTGGGAATGGTGCAGGAGCCTTCTGCGACGCTTTTTCTGGAAGACGGTAAACGCTCACAAACCCTGGCTCTCCCTTGGCCTCGTCTGTGAAGTGCAGGCGGTGATAGTGCTGACCTGTGAGGCCGTTAGTAGGATTAAATGAGATGGTCTCTGTCTGGCCCTGGATGGAGTGGTCATCCCTCTTCGTTTTGCAAAATATGTATCTGTGGAGCCCCCGGGAGAGCCGGCGCCCGCGCGAGGCCCTGGGGGTTCGGAGTTAAGGACACTGTCCGGAAGGGGACAGGGGACAGGACGCGTCCATCACTCGTGGTAAGTTACAGAGGTGTTCCGGGGGACGTGGAAGGAAAACCTCTTGGGGGTTCAGACTCTTTCATCATTCAACTCTCTTCAATGTCCTTCCTTCCTCCTCCCTCTCTTCCTCCCTCCCTCCCTTCCTTCCTCCCTTCCTCCTTCCTTCCTCCCTCCCTCCTTTCACCCTTCCTCCCTTCCTCCCTCCCTTCCTTCCCTCCTTCCCTCTTTCTCTCCTTCCTTCCTTCCCTCTTCCTTCATTTCCCCCCAGGACATTTTTACGTAGATATGTAATTTTTAGGACAGCGTATTAATTTGCCAGTTGTTCTGATGGTACATTTGACCTTCACATCAGCAGCCGTCCACTCATCCGTCCAACAGCTATTTTCTGTGGCGTTAAGGAGCCCTGCGGTCAGATCTGTAGTTGGAGAAAACACAGCTTGCGCCTTGGGAAGCTCAGTCTGCCCACGTCCTGCGTATCTGCTATGCAAGCAGGAGCTTCTGAGCGCAGCAGGCCTTCCAGAGCTTCCTGCTCCAGGTGTGTGTGTGTGTAGGTAGCCACCAGCACCGTCACCTGGGAGCTTGTTAGGGATGCAGAATCCCCTCCCCCGCCCGTTGCCCCGGCAGCCCTACGGACTCAGGTCTGTATAAGATCCCGGGGAGATTCGTGTGGACCTTAAAGTTTCAGAAATGCTCTCGATCTCTTCCCACGCTTGGGAGTGGGTAGAGGCTGTTATTTCTGGAATGAGCTGAATTTAGAGGCTGGAGCTTGCCACCGATGAACCTCCGCGGTTCCTTCCAGCCAGCAGAGTCTGTGGTTCTTTCCTCCGAGCCCAAGTAGTTTGAGCTGGGTTTCAGCGACAGACCCTTCTGTTGGGGCCTCTCCCGGGAAGTCCCGGGGACCAGGACGCAGACGGGGGGTACGTGCTGGCAACAGCCCACGGCACCCGCGCCACGTGGCTCTGACAGGCAGTGGGTGGGGGTGCAGCGCGTGTCTGCAGGGACAGAAGGGCCGCCTTGGCTCACCGTGAGGTGTGCAAGCGTGGCTCTCTGTGGATTGGCTAACTTTCGGGAGAGGAATTTCGCGGCTCACCAACCCTTCTCCCAGGCATGGTTTAGGCCCCGAAGCTGTGGAATTAAGCCTCACGTGTCTGCACCAAGGAGGACCCGGGGACACTGAGAATCCCTAACTGTGGCTTATCCCTGTCGGGCGGGAGCTGACCTCGTCTCGTGGTCCTTGCTGGGACGAGTCCCCCTCAGGCGGGGGGAGGGGGTGGGGGCACACAGGAGTATGTGACCCAACACGTCGCGTCGGCTTCAATGAGCCGCAGAAGTAGACGGCCGCCGACACGGAATGTGTGTTCCCAGGCGCCAGGCTTTTATGCCTGTGACCTCGGGTCCACCCTAGCATGTGGGTGCTTCTACTACCTCCGTCTTATAAAGGGGGAGGGGTGCCTGGGTGGCTCGGTCAGAAGCGTCCAACTTCGGCTCAGGTTACGATCCCTGGTTCATGGGTTCAAGCCCCGCGTCGGGCTCTGTGCTGACAGCTCTGGGCCTGCAGCTGCTTCAGGTTCTGGGTCTCCCTCGCTCTCTGCCCCTCCCCTGCTCACGCTCTGTTTGTCTCTCTCTCAAAATAAACATTAAAAACTTCTTTACAAAGGGGGAAACTGAGGCCCAGAGAGGGCTGCGCCCCAGGCTTGTATAACCGAGGACACCCGGATCTTTTCCACTTTTTCGCGCATGGCTGGGCCCTGCATGGGACGTAGAGAGGACAGTGGCCTCTGGGGTCCTCCAGGGGCCTTGAAAAGCCACTCAGGCCCCCAGAGCCCCGGAGCTGTGTGTGGCCGTCCCCGGGGACAACTGCCACGTTGCCCGAGTACTCGAAACTGGTCTCTGAAAACTACCTTGTCATTCAGCCTTCTCCCCGCCAAGTAGGCAAAGAATGAATTTCCCATTACTGCCGAGTCCAGCCTCTCTTTTCACGAGTCTCCAGACGACGCTCTGAACTTCACCCTGGAGCTGTTTGTGGGGGAAATAGGGAGGCTGGCGGGGCTGGGAGACCTCGCCTTCCATCCTGACGGCAAGGATCCGAGACCGCGGACATACAGGACTTGCAGGAGTTGTTTTCGTTGTTAAGGACCTGGCTGGAAAGTAAATCGTACAGACGACACTTTATTCCTGCTCGTCTTCCCAGGAATCTTTAACGGCTCGTCGCCTTCCAGCTGTGTCACCTTGGGCACGTCATTTAACCCCTCTCTGCCGCCCTTTCCAAATCTCTGAAGTGGGTGACAGTAGTGAGGCCCGCCTTCTAGGGCCGCTGTGGGGATTCAGTGACTTAACGGCCGGAAAGCGCTTACGGGACGCGGCGCACAGTAGGTGCCACGGAAGCCCTGCGGGTGAGGGGAAATGTCGCGGGTTAAACGCGCCGGCACCTTCAGACGGTGACTTTGGTTACCGCGGGCGCCGGCTCGGGGCAGGGCACGCTCCTGACCTCCCCGTCCACACTGCGTGCGGGCAGTTCACGTTCCCGCCCTACCTCGTGCCCGTTGCGTGGGTGAGGGAGGAACCCTTACCCTCTGGGTCTCTGCCACCTGCAGAGTAAGAAGAGCTGCACGATCTGCCTCGCGGGGTGGGGGAGGGGGGGCACGGGGGGCAACGGGGG
>CM053575.1:105276501-105296650 GCA_028646485.1 Cryptoprocta ferox | reverse complement strand
TCTCGGGGCTCGGTCTCCGGGCTCGGGCTCGGGGCTCGGTCTCGGGGCTCGGTCTCCGGGCTCGCTGTGCACCGCACGGCCCCTGAGAGCCAGGCACAGCTTAGCCGGACGCCGCCCCCGACCCCCTCTGGCCCAGCCCCTACGCCTGCCGCCCAGGAGCCCTGAATCCCGGCAGGATCCAGCTTTGACTTTCTGCAGAGGCTCGTTGGCAAATGCTTGCTGGTGCGATCCGGGCAGGGGCTCCCAGTCCGCCCTGGGAGCCAAGGCGTGACTCATGCGAGACAGGCCTGGCAGGTGCAGAGGACGTTCTAGAACGGAGGCTCCGTGGAGCCAGAGAGGAGGCGGAGTGTCGGTGTCTTGTCTGGCGTCGAGGGACAAGGTGCCCGCGTTGGTGAGGAAACCTCGCCCGTGTCTCCCCGGACGGAGCTTTGCAGTCACACAGCACTGTTTCTTATGTGACCTTCAAGACGACCTTGCGCGGTTGATCGGAGGAGCTGAGTGACTTGTCCGGGGCTACCAAGATGTCCGCCTGGAACTGACCGGCCCCAGACCCCTTGACACGGTGCTGTCTTCTTCTGCCTTCATTGACCCTGGGCAGGAGGGCTTCCTGGCGCCTGGAACAGTGCCCTCTGGGAATTCGTGTTCACCCACATCCTCAGAACGCGCCCTTACCTGAAGCAGGGTACCCGCAGGTAGATGCCGTTAGTCAAGATTAAGTCGTGCTGGACACGGACGGGCCCTCAATCCAACCCGACTGGTGAGAAGAGACAGGGACAGACAGGCACAGAGGAAAGAAGATGTGACGCCGGAGGGGTGGGGGGGTGGGGGCCGAGTTGGGGAGGTGCAGCCCCAGCGGAGGAACACCCGGGGCCACCAGAGGCTGGAGAGGCGAGGAAGGATCCTCCCCCCAGAGGCTTCAGAGGGATCCTGGCCTTGCCAGCATCTTGATTTCAGAGCTCCAGCCTCCAGAACTGTGTGGCCCCAGGTCTCTGTCATTTAAGCCACCTCGTGGGTGGGCCTTTGTCACTGTAGCACCAGGAGAGGAACACAGCGGCAGCTCCCGGGCTTGTGTCTTATTCTTCCCTGTGTTCTTCCTCTTTCCTCTAGAGTTGCCCTGTCTCCTTGCGGATTATACACACAGAACAGCTAAGTCCTGGCAGCTCGTGCCCTCTGTGGACGGGAGTTTTGATCCTTGACCTAGATTATGTTTATTGCAGCAAATCCACTTGTCTACTCCTATTTGGGTCTGGCTTTTTTTTTTTTTTTAATTTTTAAATGTTTCTTAGAGAGACAGTGTGAGCAGGAGAGGCTCAGGGAGAGAGGGAGACACAGACTCTGAAGCAGGCTCTAGGCTCTGAGCTGTCAGCACAGAGCCCGACGCAGGACTCGAACCCACGAACCCGCGAGATCATGACCTGAGCCGAAGTCGGACGCTTAACCGACTGAGCCACGCAGGCTTTTTTTCCCCCCAACATGACTTGTATCCCCTCAGCTACACCAAGCGCGCCCCGTTCTGCATCCTGGTGAGAGGGTGGCTGGGACAGCAGGTGGGCGATGTGGCCATCGCGTATTGGGAACGGGCCTTTTTCTTGCAGCCTGGGACTGGTGGTCTCCGGCTGGAGGCTTGGGGCCGTGCTGGGTCTTGCTCTTGGCCTTCAAGTCCAGGCTGGACCAGTACTGCTCAAGGAAGCTGGCTGTCTGCCTGGGGCCCTGGGCTGGTTTCTCCCGGGGCGGACGTGCTGGGTGAGGAGGTCCTCCTGGGTGAGGCTCTGGGCTTGCTCACGCTGCCACCTAAAGGGAAATATTGAGCAGGGAAGTGGCTCCCCCCCACCCCGTCCCCCAAAGGCACTTTCTTCACCAAAGCCATTGAGCCAGATGGTTGGAGATGTTTGAGTCTTAACCTTTGCCTGTTCGCTCTTTCTCTCTCTGCTCCTGGACAGCCTTTTTTATGCTGGGACTTCTGCTACTAGTTCTTGTGCTGAAGGTGGGCTGGGAGGGAAGAGGGGGCAAGTGAGGGGCGATGGAGACGGGGTGGTGAAGACTTCGAGTCCCCACTTAGTGATCCTGTAGCTCCAATGGCCTTAGGTACTTATGGACCCTGCTCAGTACTTCCTGGGAGGGATCGCATGTATTTTTATACCTGCAGCCCCAGTGTGGTGCATGCGCACGAAAGGTGCTTACACACTGTTTGTGTAAATGTAGCTTAAAACGCAACTCCTGCCCCAGGGGAAGAAGATTCTGGCAGCGGCGCAGGGCAGAGGAGGGAGGTGAGGAAGAGGCGGTCGCGGGAGTTCAGGTGAAAGATGGAGACAGCCTTACTCACGGCGAGGCCCACAGGGCCGGGGAGGATGAAGGAAAGGCAGAGACCCGTTCTCTCTGGCTTTCCACTCTGTGTTTTGCCCCCTGCTGCCTGCTGTGGGTGCCGTAACTACTTTTGTCCTGAGAGCCTTGCAGACTCAGTCTTCCTGTCCCGTGATGGCTGTGGAGCGGAGGTGGCTGGCCCAACACCCCCCAGTCTGTACTGGGCGGGCCGGCCTGGGACACAGGCTGGTGCAGGACACTGGGCAGTTGGAGCTTAGACGCTGCTGGTGCAGAACCAGAAGGGGCCCCTGGGGGAGGGATTGGGGGTGGCTGAGGCTGCTGTGTTGCTGCTGGTGTTGCTGGTGGGCCATTAACAAATGAGTTCATTGGGTTGACCCAGTTGGAAGCAGGAATGCTTTTAGATTGCCTTTGTCCAGGCCTTGCCAAGTCCCGCACACTATCATTTATTGATAATGCTGGTGCCTCTCGCTCGACTGAGTGCTTTTGGCCGCGGACTGATGCTTGGGGGAGAGGTTGCTTCTTGGCTCCTCGAGGCTACTCGGCCTCTGTGGCTTTGCCGGGTGCCGACTCTCCCTCACCCGGGGCCCTGCTTCTCCAAGTAGGTGTCATGTCTGGCCTGGAATGCCATCCGTGAGCAGACTTCATGAGGTTCACCATGCAGACACTGCCCGGGATGTTCCTCACACCATCTCCCTTGGCCTCCATCCTGTCCCTGCCTCTTACCCTGAACCAAAGTTCTTGAGCCTGGAAGTCTCTGGCCTGGACCATCCCTTGACCACATTCCCGGCTCTGGGAATCTCTGATTCATGAGACATTGAGAAGCCACAGTGTGCTGTGCGCTGAGGCCACACCGATGAATGGACTGCCTTCCCTGCCTCTGCATCTCTTGACCCTGGTGGAGGGGGGTGGCGGGGTGGGTGGGGGTGACCCGGCCCAGACCTCGCACTCTGATCTGCAGGCAGATGCGGTACCGAAAGGACAAACAGAGCCCCAGGTCGGGGCAGCCTCCTCAGAGGAGGTAACGCTCGAGTTGAGCTTCTGAGGCTGAACAAGGACTTGCCAAGTGGAAGAGTTGGGGCCCGAAGGGGAAAAGACCGTTCACAGCACAGAGAGGAAGCTGTATGTGTTTGGGGAACCAGCTATTAATTCACCAACATCCACTGGGCGCCTGCTCCACGCCAGCCTCGTGCTGGGAACGTAAATCCTTCATGGCACCGCGTGCGAGAAATTTACAAGACCTCTTCTTCCGCGGGACTTTACACGGAAGGGGCAATTTGGACGAGACCTTATGTACACGCTAGACGTTCCCAAACTAGGGTTCCTGAGCCCTGCGATTATGCTAGCTGATCCACCGGGAGAGGAGGGACAAAGATCAAAACCTCTATTTCTATGTATTTTTTACAAAGAATTTGAGCCCCTCCAGTATTTACCGTACAGGTCGACCTGGTGCCTGCGCTTAGCTCCTATGGCGTGCATGTTGCCCGCGTCAGGGAGGCTCCGAGGGAAACGGGGTGAGCGGTTCCATGAAGCGAGCAGGGGCTCCTCGGGTCCTCCTTCACGTTTAGCAATTGTAACATGTTTACGTCTGTTCCTACACTGGGTTTATGGGTGCTCTTACCGGAGTTTAAGGAGCTCACCCTCACACCGCGGTCCAGGGCTCAGCACGTTTCCTGGAAAGACACTGGGGGCTGGAGACCGGGCGGGTAGGGAAGCACAGGCCCGCAGCAAGAGCTTGGCAGGTCCGCGGCTCCCTCCCACCCCCTCCCCAACCTGCTCTTAAAGGGCTCCTCGTTCTCTTTCCATCCTGAGTTAAAAATGGTAACAATCTAGTTGTACCCGGTGGAGGCTGACCAGAAATAGTCAAAATTACCAAGGTAATTGGCAACATAGATTCAAACCTTCTGAGGTCAGTACTATTCTTCCGGTAAAGGTTTGCTGCCTTTCAGATACTGGCTAAGGACGGTGCCACGTGTAAATGCAAAATACACATAGATAAAAATACACACGTTAGGGGCGGGTCCCGGCATTTGTTTGATTAGAGACAGTGGCCACAGCGGTTTGGACATCATAGCTCTAGGCGATAAGGAGGCAGTGGGAACTGCTGAAGCTGGAGGGCGACTTGTCTGGTGAATTTCGGAAGCCCTTCCCTGGCAGTCGCGGGAGGAGACTGGGGTAGAGAGAATCGGAAGGGCTTTTGCGGAAGTCCAGGTGAGTGAGGATGAGGTCCTGAACCCAGGTTAAGGGGACAGGAGAGGAGAGAGAAATTTTACACATGAATCAGGCTCGGTGACTAAGAAGTTCGGAAAACAAAGGCAGAGGGAGGATCCAGGGTGAGCCCCGGTTTGGTCTGAGACACCGGGCAAATAGTGGTCCCATTGACCACGGTGGCAGATGGACGTGCGGCGTGAGTGGGGGAGGGAGAGGAAGAGTCTGAATTTGGGCAGGTTGAGTCAGAGATGCCCCTGTGGGCCGTGGGTGGAGCTGTGCTGCTTGGTCAGGCTTCTGGAGGTCTTGGACTGCGGGCGCCCCTTCCCCGGGCAGGGCCCAGGTGAGGGAGTGCTTGAAGGGAGAGTGGTGAGTTCATAAGGCAGTAGTGGTGTGTTCTGTGCACGCCCATATCGCATTTCTGGGAACCACCCCAAGTGCAGGTTCCCCTTGGGCTCTTCCTCGTCTGAGCCGTCCTGGGCTGTGAGCAGGCTCTTACTCATGGTGCTTCAGGCCGGAGTAACTGGGGAAGCCTGATGAGGCTGGGCGCGTCCTTGCTCATCTTCTGGTGCTAAGATAAGCAAAGTGAAGGGCAGGGGAGGCGCCGGGTGGGGCAGGATGGGGCGTGGGTGCCACCCAGGTGCCACGGCAGGGACAGGTGTTGGATCACTAAGGCTCCGCTGGGGGCCACGCTCCCGGACAGAGTTGTTTCACCCTGTCCTGGCCTGGTCATTTCTGAGTTGTGGTTTCTGGGCTGCCCCTGGTCAGGATGTGCTTGTCTGAGGGTCTCCCTGGGGCTTGACATGGAGAAGGCTAGGTGTCGTCAGTGACGCCTCTGACGGTGGCATGCGGAGCTAGCAGCTTGCCCCTCTGCTGGGACCCCGGCTCTGTGTGTGGGGGTGGGGCAGGGTGTGTGGCATGGACGGGAGGCTCGAGGCTGTTGTCTCCCATTGTGGTATTTTTCTTTGGCCGAGAAAAGAGGTTCAGATAGGAAAAAAAAAAAAAAAGCAAGAGAATGAAATAGAGTTAGAAACAAAGGAAGAAAAATGAAGATGCGAGAGGAAGAGAAACAAAACAGGAAGGAGAGAAGAAAGGTATCTAGAAAATTCCTTCTCTGCTGGAAGAAACGGAAAGGTCAGGATTGAGACAGCAGCAGGTGAAGGAGATGGACAGGAAAACAGACAGAAGGCCAGAAACTCAGAGACCTGGAAGGGGCCGAGGGCAAGGGGGTCGGGTGTGGAGGGAGGGATGGAGAGAGGCCGGCCCAGCCTGCCTTCTTTCCCCGCCCATCTGCCGCTTCCTCAGTTGCAAAATGAAAGGGGCCAGAGCCCCCCAAACGCCTGTCTCCATTCCTGACCCCCAGCTGGGCTGCGGGACGAGGTCAGAGGCGGTGTCACCTTTGCTTCTGCCGGGCAGGGTGCCCCCAGGCGGGGTCTGGAGAGGAGCCAGGCTGGTTCGGGGTCCCGGCCCCAGTGACCCGAAGGGGCGCCTGCCATGATGTAGTAGCTCTGGCTGCTTCTCTCTGCGATGGAACAGAACCATAAGCCCATGCGATGGGCGGTCACTTAGGACCTTACCGTTCAGAGAGGAGGACTGGGACCGAGGCAGCGCGTACCCTGTGCATGGCAAGTGGCACATGCTTGCACACCAGCAGCCGGGCCGCGGGCTGCCAAAGCGGGAAGCCTCTGAGTAGTGAGGACTGGTTTTCTGAAGTCAACTCCTAATGGGAGGAGAAACGCCGTGTCAGAGGCCTGGGGAGCAGGGCCCTGACTCTGGCTTTAGTGGGTGACACACATCTAGACAAAGAAGGCGTCATCACGGGGGGATCCCGGGTGCACGGGCAATAAGCTGTGTGGATCTGAGCAAGCCGGGGACAGAGGACAGGGCCTGGGAGCAGGGGATGCTAGGAGGTTCCTTATGGAGAGGACTGTAGTGAGCCCTGGTGGAGTCTGCGGGGCCCTTTCAGAGTGAACTTTCCCCTCACATGCTCCCCTTCCCTTCACCTGCTTGCCTGTTCGATTGGTACCTAGTTACTGATTTGGCTTCCGTGGGACCCTGATGGGACCCGAAGTCAGGAAGATGGTAACCTGAGGTGGGGGCTCTCGGCGCTGGTCCCTGGAGCAATTTACTGTTTAAAAAAATCAATATACTGGCGGAATAGTAGCAAGAGATGCCACGTGTCGAGTGAGCGCCTACCAGCCTCTGCTAAATGCTTCGCATGAATCTGTCACCGGGTGCTGCCCGTGTACTTGCCAGGGGGCATTCTTTCCTCCACTTCGTAGACGGGAAAACGGGCTCCGATCAGGGGTTTGCAGCAAGCTCCTGGAGGCCGAGAGCCTGGTGTCCTCACCCTTCTCTTCTCGGAGGGGGTGGGGGCGACACTGGGCTCAGAGCCCAGGCCCAAGTACAGCCCAAGTCACCCCCCCCCGGGGGTGGGCAGTGTGCGTCTGCCCCTGGGAAGGCGGGGCTCGGGCTGGATGCTGGCACTGGCGTCTCCGGGAGGTTCTGCTGGCCCGGGGGCCTCCCCGCTGAACTCCCCCAAACCTGCAGCCCCCACCACTGCATCTGCAGGACACGGGCCGGATTTGTAGTGTGCAGGGGCTCACTCCGTCCCTCATTCTGCGGTCAGTCGGGAAAATGAAGGGCCAGTGAGAGTGTCCGCAGGGATCCAGAGAATGAGGGCAGCTGAGCAGAGGGGAGGTGATGTGAGGGCCAGGGTCTGGCTGCAGGTGATTTGGAAGCCAGATTGGGACCAGCATTCCAGGGGGCCTGGAGCTGGCTGGAACCAGAGGCGGGGGGAGGGGCTTGCTGGAGGGAAAGAGAAGAGAGACCCTTGTAGACTTTACCTGTTTGGCCGGGGTGCACCAGCCGGCCAATGGCAGCTGCTTTTGCCCCCCCCCCCCGGGACCCGGGGGGTGCATAGGACCCTAAGCTTGGAAGGGAAGCGAGGCAGTCGCCTTTGGGTTTCCGCCACCCATCCTTCCTGGGGCTGCCTGCTCCCTGTCCGGCCTCCGCAGGCAGCTGGGGAAGGGAGATGGGTGACAGCTTCGGCTGCTCTGCCTTCCAGAGCCACCAGGTCTTATTTTAGCCTTTCCCGGGGCTGTCGTCGGCACCAGGAGTTAATTGCAAGAGGGCTGCGGGGGAGGCGGAAGAGGGTGTTCACAGGCCGAGCGTGGAAAGGGGCTGGGGCTCTGCTGCTGGAGGAACTCCTCGGCCTCCTTCGGCACCCCTGCTCAGCAGGGCGGTTAGGAGAGGCCTCGTCGGGGCTCTGGGCACAGACTCCAGGCAGGCTCCCCGGGGAGAGGCCCGGGAGTGGACAGATGAGGTCCTGGCTGCCCTTGCCCCTTGTCCCACACTGGTGGGTGTGCAGACGCGGCGGCCAGGGCAGCGCAGCCTCCACCCCTCCCGACAGGCTCTCAGGCTCGGGGTGCAGAGAAAAAATGCTAATCAAATTCTTCTCCACCTTCTGGGCCTGCAGGTTTCTCGCTCGCTTCACAGCGCAAGTGTTCGCCTGCCACTTGCCCTGCCAGACAGGGTGGGGGCGGGAGGGGGCGGGGCACTGATCATCTCATCCAGCAGGGGCTGAGCCCCTCACCGGCGCCCCCCAATCCAGAGGCTCCCAACGACACTCCAAGGTTTCATCTGGGCCCAGGGTGAGCGGGGCCACCCACACGGCTTTTCCAGGCAGGGCAGCAAAGGGACAGAGCTGAACGACGTCCAGAAGGCCGGCCGAGCCCGGGGCGTCCTGACAGGCCCCAGTGTACCCGAAGGCCCGTCGTTTCGCTTGTCCTGGGAACGGAGCTCCCGTGACCTATTTTTATATGTTCTTTCTTTTTTTAGTGTTTATTTATTTTTGAGAGAGAGTGAGGGAGAGAGACAGAGACAGAGCATGAGCGGGGGAGAGACAGGGAGAGGGGGAGACACAGAATCGGAAGCAGCTCCAGGCTCCGAGCTGTCAGCACAGAGCCCGACGTGGGGCTCGAACCCACGAACTGTGAGGTCATGACCTGAGCTGAGGTCGGACGCTCAACCGACTGAGCCCCCCAGGGCCCCCTCCCCAACTCTCTTTAATATACTAGACATGCCTACACCTGAGCTGCCTCGAGGTGTGAGTTTTCCCGCGTTCTTGCACGTGGGTTTCCCGTTTGGTCCCTACTCCAAGCCCTTCTTCCAGGATTCTGCACTCAGGCCGCTCTGATCCCTGACGCTTGCCTCTCACCCCCCCATTGGGCACCCCATCCGGAGGTCTGTCATTTCTCCTTGTGCCCCCGTCATGGCTGCCAGACCCTGCCCACAGCTGCCCAGGCCTGCGTCACCCCCTCCTTGGGTCCATTTCCAGCCCTGGCCCTGGGGCGAACATTGAGCCCGAGATTGGGCTCGGAGGAGAGAGACCTGAACGGAAGGAGGGGCAGACCTAGGAAAGAGGGACAGTGGACCGCCCTGGGGGCTGCAGGGAAGCCCCGAGAGGGACCTGGCGGCTGAAGGCAGCCCAGGAGGGTGGCCCCTCTGCTTCTGGGGCCCTGCTCTCTCGGCCGCCACCGCAACAGCCCCCGTAACAGGGTGGCTGGCCCTGCAGGGCGTGGGTGCCTGAGACATTTTCAGAAACAATTAGAAAAGTTCCAGTGAGGGAGAAGCAGCCTGCAGCTGGGCCCCTGGGTCCCTAGTGTTTGACCCCCCCCTGCCTGCGATGCCTCTACTCTTGTGGCGGCCAGATTATCAGCTTGGATCAACTGAAGATGGAAATGTAATTTATTTTTAAGCCGTTCGTGTTTAATTCCACAAAAATTGCACCACGAAGCAGACATTATGGAGGATTCCTGGACAAAGGGAAATCCGAGTGACTTGGGGCCCGATTCACATTTGCCTCCCGTCCTACAGGTTGGCCCCTTCCAGTGGACCGTTGGTTCCGATGGATTCTTGCTTGTGTAGACGTTGCCTTTAAGGTGTAGATGCTTCAGGTCTCTGTGCCTGGAGCAGTTGTAAGTCAGGCAGGAGGCCTGAGCCCTGTGCTTGGCCAGGGGCTGCTCATCTCATTTTCCTGTCGTTGTTAATGTAGTGACAGCACCCCCTCAGACTGCTGGGAGGGGCGGAGGCCGGGAGAGGCCGGTGCCAGGCGGCCTGACTGGGGAGTGTGCGTGCGTGCACGCGCGTGTGCGTAGGGACAGGGCGGAGATGGTCAAGATGCCACGAAACCCGGAGGTTGTTGGGGACTGACTGGAGTCTGTCCCTGGGGTGGACAGTCGCGCTGGACAACGGCAGCTCCTCCTGGAGGGGATGGGGGCCCAGAGCCTGGGGTCTGTGACCCGTGACTGGGAGTTCTTGGGGGAGGTGGAGCCATAACCTGTCACCCACGTTCAGTTTAGAAACCCGTGGGAAGGGCGTGCTGTCTGCCTGGCAGTCCCGGGCCTCTGTCCCCAGGGAGTTCTGGCCAGTTGTCCCCCGGCCTTCTGTCCCCGTCATCCAAATTGAAGTGCCGGCTGCAGGCAGACCCTGGCCCTCTCGCCTCCATACGGCTCTGAGTTTGTCCTCCCCTCCCGCCTCCTCTCCAGGGCTCCCATTCTGGGAGAAAAGACTGCGTCCTCGACATTTCCCTGAAGGGCCCCTTTCCCTTCCCAAACCCAAACCCGAGGACCCTTGACTTCTTTCCGTCCGCAGCCAGTGGTCAGTCTTCTACTCCCCGTGTTCGAGGAGGCGGGAGGGGAGACGAGGCGGCGGTATTCTCCCGGCTTGCTGCCTAAACATTCCACCTGCAAGTTCAGTCCACCTGCAAGTTCACACGAGATAAAACCCTTTCACGCCTAGGACTCCAGCCTTCGGGCAGAACCATCCGTGACCCCTCCTGCCGTGTCTCCCGCTGCCGACCCCGTCGCTCTTTCAAGGAAGAGTCTGGCGACTCTACGTCCAGCCCTCCTCCCTGGGTGACGTGGACAGATGCTTCCTTGACCAACAGCCTAGCCGCCCCCGTTTCTCGATAGACCTTCACGTGGGCCTCGGTCCAGCTGGCCGCCATGTCGCCCGTGGCTTGGTGTCGTCTTGGCCTAAAGCTCAGGCTCTCGCTGTCCCTCCAGCCATGCTCTCTTGTCCTCCTGCCCTCCCACTCCCTGGTCTTCGTCACGGCTGCTCCTCAGCGTCCTAAAGATCCAGCTCCCGGCCGTCCAGTCTCGTTCAACCCGGCAGCCCCTTCTTGGCTTTGCCCTCCGCCCTCTCCCACCCAGCCCCCAAGGCCAATGCCTTCAGCGCACCTCTCTCCGGCCACACCGGGCCAGCCAAATGCCAACCCTCCGCCCACACACGCCTGGAATGCCGGAAACCATCAGCCTCGTGGACGTGACCACAGCGCCAGCGGTGTCTCGGACCCGCAGCCGACCTGTCCCCGCCCCCGATGATCGCTCCGTGTACCCACGGCCAGCACGCTCCCCGGGGCGGCTCTGCCACTTGTTCAGGGCTCTCGGGCCCCCCAGCACGCTGCCCCCTCCCCCGGTCCTCTCAACAAATGTCGGGACAGCGCGAAGGACGCAGAGACCCTCGGATGGGAATACGTTCAGTCCCTCGCCTCTCTTCACCCCTCCCACGTCCGCAGACGGATCTGTATCCAAAACCCTCCCTAAGTTTCCTTCGGTTGCAGCGGAAAGTTTGCTCTTCATTCCGTCGAAGGCTTCCGAGCCCCACTCCCCAGGCGTTAATTCGCCTCCCGGGCCTTCAGCACCCCTTTCCGCAGCGTGTGGCATCCAAGCCGCCGCCTCTCAACTCCCTTGACTCCACGCCCGCCTCTCACCGCTGCCAGGCGGCTTCCCTTCCCGTCACTGCTCGGCCGGGGAGAGCGGCCAACCCCGCTCTCGCACCCCTCCCACCCACATTCGCTGCCACCCACGTGGTCCGGCCCCACTTCCACTGGGACCGCTCCCGCCGAGGTCCGACGTCCTTGGGGCTGTGACCCACTGCCAAGCGCGCGATGGCCTCGCCGGACTTCCCTGCAGGGTTCGCCTGCCCCCCGAGAGCCTTTCTGCTTCCACGATTGCCGTCGCCTCCCGGCTGGATGATCTCTGTCTCCCCCACCTCGTGGTTGGCATTCCTTAGGGCTCCCACTGCGGCCCTCTCTTTCTTGCTTACGTCCTCCCCCTGGGGACACTGTCCACTTCCGAGGTTGCTCCTGTCCCCTGGGTGCTGCCGCCTCCCGAGTTAAGTTGTCTAGCCCAGAGAACTCTCCTAAGCGATAAATCCTTATTTCTGTTGCCCGCGAGACCTCTCTTGAGGGTCCAAAGGTACCTTGAATCCAACAGGGCAAAACGAAATGGCCTCCCGTGAGCTCATTGTGCTCAGTGGCACCGCCGACCACCCTGCTGCCCACGTCAGCATCCCAGGGTCCCCTCTGCCTAACTCAGGGCATGCGGCCGGCCACCCGACCGGCTGCCTCCCCGCCGCCCCTGCCCCCCACCAGGCTCCCGGCATCTCTCTCCAGGATGGCGCTTACGGCTCCGAGAGGGTCCTCTTAGCCCGGCCTCACTCACCTGTGCGTCCCCACACCGTGGCTGCAGTGACCCCTCCTGGGAGCCAGGATAATCACGGTCTCCTCACTAGGGCAGCGAGGCCCGTGGTGACCCGCCCTCGGCTGCCGCTTGACCCTCAAACCTCTGACCACACTGAACCTTCAGTGTCGGGCCCTCCTGCCTCTCATTTCCTTGAGCTTCGAGCGCCTTCTCCCTTCATCGCCTCCTCCGCGTGGCAGCGGACTGTTTAGTCATCTTTCCAGCTCAGTGCACATGTCACCTCATCAGGAACGGTTCTGTGACACCGGCCTCCAGTCGGGTCTGTGCAGCCCCCAGTGCTCTTAGAGTCCCTCGTGCTCACCTCTTCAAGCAGCGGCTGCCCTGGAATAACCACCCTAATATCATCTCGGCCCCTCTGTCTCCCCCACCCAGCTCTGGGACTGTCTTATTCCTGAATGCATAGCCTGTTCATCCAAACAACGCTGTGTGATTCTTGGATAAATAATCAGGGAGGGCTTCCTGGGAGAGGCGATTATTAAGTGGTATTTTGTAGGCAGCTGTGCGATGGTGTGGAAGGGAGGACACGAATGAACTGGGTGGACTGTGTGGGGGGGAGTGGGCTCTGACTCCACTTCTTCAGGAGTGGGGGAGACAGGACTATAGTTAGTTGGGGGGGAGGGTGGGGGACACCAGTGAGGGGACGCCTCACTGGCATCACAGTCTGAGGAACGCACAGTGGTTTGCCGTCACCGCTTCTCGGGGGTGAGATGAGTCCTTGTAGTCCTGTCCGCGCCTGGGAGTTGCAGACTTGAGGCTCCTCGCGGCGAGGACGCTGAACACAGTGCTCTGGTGGGCGGGGATCAAGGCTCTGTTCACATTCGGGGCTTTTGCCTCCGGTTCTGGTAGAGGAGGCGCTGGTGGTCACTTCCGCCACCAGAGGGCGCACGGGCTCCAGGAACGGTGTCCCAGGGCCCGGCTTCCGGAGGAGCTGAATGCGGTGGCCGGGCGGGTGGCTCTCAGGTGGGCCGCCGGGCCTCCCCTCCGGCCTTTCAAAATCGCTGTGTCGTCGTCCCTAGCCCGAGGGCTGTTCATGGCTCCATCTACGTAAGAAGCGTTTGCCTAGAGCCTGGGGGGGGTTAGGGTTAGGGTTAGGGTTAGGGTTAGTGACAGGAGCCCCCCTGACTGCTGGGGGGAGCGGCCCTGGGGCGGCTGGGACCGAGCGACCATCAGAACTGAAGTTTCCGTGTGGCGTCTTTGTGCTGTGACCGGGGACGCGCCGAGCGCGGTGGGGGCAAGCGTTGATTCCGCCTGCGACTTGGGGAAAGGCTTCCTGCCGTCGGTAGTGTTTGCTGTGGGCCTTGAAGAGCGAGTAGGAGTTTGACAGGCCAAAAAGTTAGGGAGGATTCAGCCCGGGCCGGGGAGTGTCATGGGCCCCGGCCTGCAGGCAGGAGGCCCAGGCAGGTCCGCGCCCCGTGGGAGGAGGCTGGCTGGCAGAGGGTGTTGGCTACCCGGTCGGGGGGCAGAAGGGTGCGGGCAGATCCGGGCTGTGTGGGGCCAGAAGCTTCTAAGGTTTCGGAGGCTCCTTAGAACACGAAGACAGAACTGGGGAGGGGCACCTGGAAGGGTGCCCGCAAGCGAGAGATCTGAGGCTTAAGCTCATGAGCGGCGCGGAAAATCCCCCCGTGCGTGGGAGACACGTCTGTGACATCTTCCCTGCTCCCTTCCCTTCAGATTTCCTGCCTGCCCTCAGCAGCTGGCTTCCCGCGGGCAGCCAAGAGCTTCTGCTTCCTCCCTCCCTTTCTCGGCGCCCCGGAGCCTCCGGCAGTGGTTTGAGACCAGATTCAGGAAACCGGAGTCCGGGTCTCCTGTGGAGGCAGGGAGGCTGCCTGGGGGCGGGGGCGGGGGGGGTGACTTTTCACCCCGAGTCTGTGCAAATAGTGGCCCGCAATTTTGCCACAGGGTGTCCGCGAGTCTGTCCAGCAACTGCTGTTATCACCTTAAATAATTCCCAGGCGCGGAGGATTTTCCGTTGGCCGAGCACTTCTCACACCTCACCGCATCCCAGCGAGGCCGGTCAAGCGTTCCCCCTGCAGGAGGCTCCGTCCTGGCAGGTGGACCTCACACTGTCGTTTGCTTGCCTTCAGCTCGACACATATTTAACCCCGAGATGGCCTCCCCGGGGCACCCGCACAGGGGCTGTGATTCACCGTCGAAGTGAAACCACAACCGACGGGGCTGGCTTTCATACCCTCCGTCCTCCCGCGTTCTGAGGCCAAAGGCATAGACGCCCGGCCCGGGTGGGGGGCGCTGGCAGCCTTTGTGACCCTGTCTGGCTCCCTCACCTTCACCCCCTTCCTGGGCCGCTGGGAGCGCTCACACCTGGGTAAAATCTCCACCTCGGGCTGTCACCCGCGCAACACCTCTCTGAGACTCAGCACCGATTTGCAAGATTTTCTAGGTTGCTGGAAGCCTGTGTTTAATCTGGGTGTCCAGCCGGGGCAGGGCGAGGAGGGGGCGGCCGCTAATTCCAGCAAATTTAATCAAGGAAGCCTTACTCAGCATCTGCTGTGTTAGACACCGTGCTAGACGGACAGCAGCGGCCACGCCCTTGTCCTCACGGCAGCGGCCTGTGCCGGGTACTGAGCTGGCGCGGGGACGTGGGGATGGATGGGCCGCCGTGTGCCTGGGCCTGGGAAGCTCACGGTCGATTTCAGGACGTCAGCGGAGAACAGGAAAAGGCATGACGTGGTCTGCGCAAAATTGGGAAGAGCACAATGTCCCTGCTGCTTGCGCCGTCAGCTTTAGTGAGAAGCAATGGCTTTGACCTCCCCTGACTCTTTCCCGGCCCCGGACACAGGCAGAGGTGAGCCTTCGACCATCTTTACCAAAAACGTATAGTGGAACCTTCTCTCTGTCTCTCTCCTGCTTCCCCTAATGGCAGGAACCAGAACTGGCGGAGTGCACGGAGTCGAAGCCTCGTTGGGCTCCTGGAGGATTCTCTGGCAGGGACTTAAGGAAATAGACGGGATGGGAAGGGGCCAGGGGAGGTCAGTCGAGACGTTTCCTCCAAAGGTTGCACACACGTTTGGGAGCCCCTGGTCTGGGATTCAGTGCACGTCAGGGTGACTAGGGCGACAGGAGAGAGGAGGGGAATCACCCAGGGATTCAGGTGTTTCTAGATGCTTCAAGGCCAGATCCGGAAAGCCCAAAGCCTCGGAGCCTGCAACCGTGCCACACAGCCCTAGTTTATTGTGTGTTCTGCCACACGCATGAATCATGTTCATGTCCGGCTCCTGTGCTGTGGCCGGGAAGCAAGAGGCTTGGGTGAAAAGGACTCCATGAGGCTAGAGGACCCCTGGGGGTGCTCAGAACGAGTACCTGCCACCGTGTGCGTCACCTGTGTCACCTGTGTCACCTGTGTGTCAGCTGCCTCCCCTCCTCCCTCTCTCCCCCTAAACATCTGGCAGATATCAATAGGAAGAGTCAAAGACTGAAAGCTGTCTTGCCCGTGAACTTCCTCAGAGGCTGCAGGAGCCTGGAGACAGCAGAGGTGGCTGGTGGTTGGTGTGAGTGGCTGGGAGCCCGTGCCCCAGCTCGCCTGGGCTGTGCACGACTTCTGGTCCCCTTGAGCAGAGGCCTGGCTTTGTGGGGGCAGGGGCCTCAGCACGGGTCCTCCTGGCTGGCCCTGTGCCGCCCGCTCTTTGCAGGCTTTGGTGCTTTGGGGCCTCTGGCCCCCTCCCCCCCGCGCCTGGGATGATACCTGGGAGAAAGAAGTGATTCCCCAAAGCCCTTTCGTCTTAGCTCACGTGAGTCTCACAGCAATGCCGTAAGGTATCTATCAGTCATTAGCTCTTCATCTGACAGAAGACGAGCTTCAAGTTCAGGATGGCTCACCCAGGGTTGCACACTAGTGTGTGCGGGGGCTGGGGCTCCAGGCACATCCCTCTGAAGGCAAACTCTGTGCTCCGTCTGGGACTCTGAACAGACTTGACAGAGCCTCCCTCAACCCTCTCCTCCTGAGAAGTCTGGGCCCTCCAGCTCCTAGAGACCCTGATGCGGCAGGAGGTGGTGTGAACTCAGTGGGACGGGCGGGCGCCCCCAACGGCTCCTCAAACCCTCCTCCCTCCGCATGCGGTGGGGGAGGTACAGTTTACACAGAGGAAGTGCTGACGGCAATCTGGGCGGGTGGTTAGTGAGTACTGTTGTTGCCAAACGGTTTTGATCCTGCCTCCCATCCGTAAGCCATTTTGAGTGCACACTCAGATACTTATGTATTTGTAAATTCTGTTATGCTCTAGTATAAACGGCCGTTAATAACACACACACACACACACACACACACACACACGAGGAGAAGATGGGACAGACGTGCAAGATACAGGACTGCGGCTTCCTTCGAAACACTCCCAGAGGGCATCTTACCTTCACCCTTTGGCCGCCGTCTTGGCCGCCCCTGGCGAAGCCATTGCCCTTCTCTGGCTCCCCATGGCATCGTCCCCCTGCTGCTCAGGCCGGGGCAGTGGCCACACTCCTGCACTCGAGGGAGGGCCCTCATGCCTGCAGACCTCTCATGCCCAGAGCCTGCTGCCAGTGTCAAGGGGGCACTAGCCTCCTTGCCCCAACAGCTCATGCTTGCAATGTTCCATGGAAAGTTGAGTGAAACCGAACTTTAAAAAAAAATTTTTTTTAAGCTAAAATAGACTTGTTACAGAAGTAGCACGTTATGATTATTGACAAAACTGTTGTGGTTTTTACTTGTTCTTTTTTGCAGCTCTTCAGCTTGGCAGCAGGCGTGAGTTGTGGGCAGAAGGAAATAAGAGGGGTGTTTTCCCTCCCTCCCCGTGCCCGGGGCCTGTGGCATATTGTTCCTTTAGGACGTTTTCCTTCCCAGAAGGCATCTCTGTCTCTTCTGGGGTGTCCTTGCGTTCGGCCGTTACTCATATGCTTAATCCACGGCTTTGGTTTTCCAACCACTTTGTCACCTGAGCCTTACCCCCAAGCCACTTGTACTGTTATTTAATATTTTTCTTAAACCTGGCTCACTTTTACAAATTAAATCTCTTGTTTCTTTAAACTTGTCCTAAGCCAGGAAGTCCACAAAATCCAGATTTGATGTGCTAATTGCTCTTCTTAAACACATTAAGATACACGCATGACTATTAAAAACATGGTGCCAGGCACCCCAGAATCACCTCCTGATCACCAGCGGGAGCACCCACACTCTGGGGAAGACTGATGCGGAGGGATGGCCGGGGGGGCCCTTGGCCGGGTTCCACCTGAACCCGAAAGCCCTCTCCTAAAACACCGTTGACAAGACTTGAAACAGGGATGCTTTCCCCATTCCATGCGTCCCAAGACACAGACCCTGTCCAGCAAACCGTAGGCACTAAAACTGGGGCCCTGGTGGGGCGGCGGATGGGGGGGGGGTGGAAGGCCCCAGTGATCCCCAGCTCACAGCAGTCATTTGCTTAAGCTGATGTCGTGGAAACTTGGCCTTGACTCCCGTAAGGTGAGTGACCACAGTTTATACCCCAGACTGGTGTCAGCCCAAGTGTTTTGTTTGTTTTTCCTGTTCACGGTTGCCAGGCTCTTCGCGGAGAGGCCACATCTTTCCCATCTCTCCCAACGCTTGGTCTCCAAGTAGGACAGTCTAAGGTCCAGGGTTTTCTGAGATGCCTGGGACTGGCCGCGGGTGCACTATGTCCCCCTCCTCCTGGATGATGGCTTGGCTCTAGTGGAACACCACAAAGACTGTTCAGAGGACAGCAGCTTCTGGGCGTCGTTTGCCAGGAAGGCCCTAGAATGTCAGCCTCTACATCCTGGCTCAGGACCAGGGCTCCGAGTGTGCATGTTTTCTCTGTCTCTGTCATCAGACACCCAGTGGATCAGTTCTCTCAAGATCGCCACACTAGGAAGTGGGGGCCAGCTCTCAGTAGTTCACGTACGCCCAGGGCTCACTTATTAGAAATGGGGCTGGCTTCTAATTTTCTCATTGACTTCCTCTGGCTCAGAGAAGTATTAAAACCAAGTATTCTTGGGACTAGAATCTACCAAGAAACCTAAACTGTTTGTTTGTCTTAAAGGCTTACTCAAAACAATACATTTTCCAACCTAAACATCTTTGTGTCTAACCTTAAGTACATTCACTATGACTCTCTTCAGTGTGAAGTAACCGGAACGATTTTCTCTGGGAACCCCCTATGTCCTCGCATAATAGACTTCGGTGGACGCGTCGCTCTGTCCTTCACAGCCAAATGGTGGCAGTCTGCCCGTAGGAGAGTCCCCTTGGGGGCTTATTGAAAATTACTGATTCCTGGGCTCCTACTCTGCAGAGTTCGAGTAGACAGGTGCGGAATGGGTTCCGGGTGGTTCCATTCTTTGAAGGGTCCTTAGGGGACTCTGAAGCATTTGGGGACACCTGCTCTCCACTTGCCCTGATTTGCCTAAATTCCGGAGAAAGCTTGGCTGCACAGGGGTGTGTTGAGGCCGGGGCTGAGTCGGCAGGGAACCAGCTGATATCAAGACGGCACTTCTGCCTGGGCAGTTGGTTACCAGGACTAAGAAGCTCTTGAGGTTTCCTCCTCCATAAGCCGTACCATTAGCATAAAGGCTGATGGTTATCTTCCTGTGTGCTTTGGAAAGAGACCGTATCCATCTAATCTAAAAATGGCATCAGATCATGTGGCATCACTTAAAGAGCAAGGAGCCCACACTCAGCCTTGTTTTATGTCATGTGAGATGGTGATCGATCTAGAGACCATTTCTGCCCACCCTCATTCTTACGTTAGAATCAAAGGCAGACTGGGGGCGCTTGGGGAGCTCAGTCGGTTGAGCATCCGACTTCGGCTCAGGTCATGATCTCACGGTTCGTGGGTTCGAGCCCCGCGTGGGGCTCTGTGCTGTTTGCCCAGAGCCTGGAGCCTGCTTCCGATTCTGTGTCTCCCTCCCTCTCTGCCCCTCCCCTGCTCGTGCTCTATTTCTCTCTGTCTCAAAAATAAATAAACATAAAAAAAAAAAGAAAGGCAGACTTTTGAACAACGTTGGCAGATGGTGATCGCTGCGTGGGCTCCGTGGCTTGGCGCCCAGCTGATTTCTGTCCTGGGGGTCAAATGCAAAGCTAGATCAGCGCAAAGCTGCTCACTCTAATGCTGTTCTAGAAGATTTGGCCTTTTGTGAAGGAAAGTATCTACTATGTATCCGTACGTGTATGTACCCTACTGCCCCCCTTTTCCCGGCATACCGCCATTCAGGCTCCACAATAGCCGTGGGAAGTTAGTACTTTTATCTCCGTTTTGATATAGGCAAGAGCTGAAACTCGATCTTGTTCACAGTAACAATATTTCACTCTGCAGACAGCCGGGCACTCTCATTCCCTAATGTCACATCACTAAAGCGAGTACTCTGGTGGCCAAGAATTAGGAAGGCCTGTGTCTGAAACCTGCTGTCCACTCATTCATGCCACTGGATCAAAAGAATGGGAGGAAGGTTAAAATTTGAGGGGCAGTAAGCAAATCGTTGTGTCGTCCTTTTTTTTTTTTTAAATTAAATTTTAAGAGCAGTTTTAGGTTCCCAGCAAAATTGAGAGGAAGATACAGAGATTTCTCATAACCCCCTGCAGGAGCAGATCACAGCCTCCTGCGCGGGAGGCTGCGCTTGTTACCGCCGGTGAAGCTCGCGGACACCTCATCATCACACAAAATCCGTAGTTTATACTCCATAAACATTTCTATTGCAAAAAGTAAAACTGGCATGAAATTGCTGGTATCTGTTCTTGACGCACAGAAACGGCAATTTTACGTGGTTCAGTTAATACGAAGGCGACCACCCCACCCCTACCCGACTCCACACGACCGCGGCGCCCTTTCCGTGTGTGCAGGCGCGAGACTGTGTGTAAATGAGATCGCACTGTGTGTGTATAAATGGGATTGTACTGTATCCTTCTGCAACCCGGATGGGTCTTTGAAAAGTGGAATTGACTATATGTTTAATTTGGCTTAAAACTGAGGAGTAATTGAAGTAAAAAAGAAATACAGTTCACCCTTGAACAACACGTTGACCTGCCTGGATCCACTTACATGCAGATTTTTCTCTCCCTCCTGCAAAAAGCTATACTGTTTATGGTTTATGGTTTACGG
>CM053575.1:105243316-105276001 GCA_028646485.1 Cryptoprocta ferox | reverse complement strand
GTCCCTCCTCGCCGTGCCTGTCCCTCCTCGCCGTGCCTGTCCCTCCTTGCCGTGCCGGTCCCTCCTCACCGTGCTCCAGGAGGCAGGGGGCTCCCCCCAGACAGTCCATTCCCTCAGCCCTGACATTATCAGGAGGCACCTTCATCAAGGACTGTGGGGACAGAAGGAGGGCGTAAATGCAAAGCCCAGTGCTGAGAACATTAACTTCTAATGGCCCCGATGAGACGCATACTGAGTAGTGTCACTGTGTTACTATTTACAACTAATTGGCCGTCGATCAGCCGCTGTGCATTAGTACCTCTGAGGCGGGTATTATCCTCATTTTATAAGGGAGGAAACTGAGGCATAGAGTGACTGTCACATGCACAGGGGTCACAGAGCCAGGACGAGTCAGGACGGAGCCCAGTCTCCCCCTGCCCCCCGTCCCCCACCGGCTGGTGATGAGTGCTCGGGAAGAGGAAGAGCTCGGGCCTGGGAGCAGCCGCCTAGTGCTGCTGCCGGAGTGGCGGGGAGCGGAGCAGGTGGTCATGCCGAGGAGGTCACGGCCAGGTCTCTGCCGTCTCCCGGGGCGTCTCCCCTAGCTACACAGCGCCAACCGCCGCGCTTGCGCCTCCACATCTCGGCCTGCAGCGCGGAGCAGCGTTTCCACACTTGCGCCTGGGACTCAGGCTGCTCCTGGGTTTGCGGCCACAGCCCCACGGCTGCCATCCCTGTGACAGCTGCCGGCTGTGCTGGGAAGGACCAGCCCCGTGAGGGCGGCGGGGGCCCTAGGAAGGGCTCCCCTCCCAGAGGTATCCCGGGACTTCTAGGAAGAATAAGGAGAGAGACGGAGGTCCTCTGGAATGATTTTGAGTAAGAACTCTAGGAAGTGGGGAGGCAGGGCGAGAAGCGACTGCCTGCCCCGCTTAGGGTCTTGTCCAGGAAGCAAAGGACTGTGTTCCTAGCTCCGGTGCCCTGGGTAGAGTGGTGATGATGAGACTGGGGACTGGCAGCCCCTACAGCCTTCGGAGACTAAAAAGTTCTTCCTTGTGTCTAACTGAAGTATGTAACTCATTGTTCCTTCCCTGTGGCCTGGGGAGGTTTAGTTCTATAAACACACACACATTGGCCCGTTTAACAAGTACTTGGAGCATGGTCTGCACGCAGGGGCCTGGAGCTGGGATGGGGGAGGTTCAGAGATGAGTGCCCCATGGGGGCTGCCCTTAGGGACAGGTAACTGGAAAGCAAAGGGGTCGGGGAGGGGCGGTCCTGGTGACTGGAGCGGGGTGCGGGGGCTTCCTAGTTGGGCATCAGGACGAGCATCTAGGAAGAGATGAACAGCCTGGCTATTGAGCTACAGTTATTAGGCACCTATGACATGCAAAACGTTGTGCAGGATGACGCTGATTAATGTGGCCCCTGGTCCCCACGGGCGCGATTACAGCCTGTTGGGGCCGCCGGTGTGTAATCTTTTAGCTCTAATGCGGCCCGGTGACATCGACATAGATACAGAATGCCACAGGAAGGGACAGGCAACCTCTGGGTTTTCGCTCCTCTGTGACACACGCATCACAGAACTGAGCTCTCCTTGGGAATTTCTTCCTCCTCAAGATAAACGCAGCCCGGTTCCCTTCCGCGAATGACCCTGGCCGTTACGGACTCGATCAACAGCTTCTCGCGCGCAGAGCCCCTTCACACTCCCTTGCTTATTCCCGCTCGTTCGCTATTTTGATCGGATCTCTGGACAAACGGGGATTTCCGATCAGGCCAGCAGAGTACAGATTCCAGGTCTGTTCTCTGCTGCTGTGACTTTGTGCGTGTCGTCTGACGTCCCTGGGACATAGAGGTAACACTTCCTTAGAGCCTAGAGCGGAAAATTCAGCTCACCGAGTACTTACTGAGGGCTTTCTACGCGCCAGGCGCCGTTCGAAGCCCTTTCTGTACGTTCCCTACAACCCGAGCAGGCTGGGCCTGTCATTACTGCCATTTTACCTGCAAGACACGAAAGCACAGAGAGGACAAATCACTCAGCCAGGATGACGCGGCTGATAAAGGCAGAGCTGGGATTTGGGCCACGGAGTCTGGCTCTGGAAACAGACATCCTCAACCACCAACCTATGCGACATCGATAGGAACTCAACCAACGAGAGTTGCACCGGAGTCAAAACTTACAAAGGGAATAGGGCGGATGTGCAACAGTGAGTCAGCCAGTCAGTCAACAAACCTTACAGAACGAGGCAGGCCCTGCCCTCAAGGTGCTTGTATTCCGCTGGGTGTGGGCAGTACGTGTGTCTGTGTAGTGGCTCATGGTCAGGGGCAGAACTAAACTAAAAAAATAATTCCAGGAACCAAGTGCTAGAAAGACGTAAACTAGGTTGATGCAGGGGCGCCTGGGCGGCTCAGTCAAGAGTCTGACTCTTGGTTTCGACTCAGGTCATGATCTCACGTTTCGTGAGCTCGAGCCCCGCATGTTCGTGTGGGGACGGTGTGGAGCCTGCTTGAGATTCTCTCCCTCCCTCGCTCGCTCTATCTCAAAATGAATAAACTTTTAAAGAGAGTGTGCGGAGCACTGCTCAAGCCAGGGTGATCGGGAAGGCCTCTCTGGGGAGTTAACATCTGAGCTGAGACCTGAGCGGTAAGGAGGACACAGCCACAGAAAGCGCCGAGAGAAGAGTGTTCCGACCACAAGGCATAGCATGTGCAAAGGCCCTGAGAGCAGGGAGCTGATGCGTTCCAGGGCAGAAAGAACCCCAGTGTGGCTGAGACAGAGCAGCAAGGGTCTCCGGAGAGGGATTAAGCGACTTTCCCCGGGACTCCCGGCCGCTAGTGGGGAGCAGGTCCTCCCAAGCCACTAGTTCTGTGCTTATTCCACTGCCCCGCGGGGCAGCCACCTGTGTGTGTGCAGGTCACACTCAGGGAGTGGAGGAATTAATTTGGGGTCTCACGTCCAGCATGAAAACAAAAATGAATTGGACAAGCCAGGACAGTGGATAGGATGGGATCGGAAAGCTAGGACCGACTGAAGGGGGAGCAGAGTAGAATCGAGTAGGGGTGTAGGTCACACCTCGCCGTAGTAACGACAGGTATTGTTTCGTGGAGCCGGTTTCGGTGTTTACGTAGGAGTTGCGTGCTTACGGGCCAGTTATGTGTGCGTTACGATGGAACACATTTCTCCTTTCGGGCCGTAGTCAGAACGGCGTGACACGCGCTTCTACGTCGAGGTGAGTGCGGCCTGCTCTCGGGCGTGGAAAGCAGGCTGACGGAGCCGAGAACATTCTCCGCTCCCTGCAGGCTCCCGTCGGGCCTCCCATTCCAGCCGGGCTGGGAGCTCACGCGCCTGAGCCAAGCTGAGAATTGCGTTAGGAGGAAAGTCGGTTCTGAAAGGACACAGAAAGCCCCCCGGCCCCTCGGTTAGAGCGGCACTTCCTTGCTCGCCCCCCGGACCCGGGGCGCCGCCTGCACCGCTGGAGCGGTTCCTGCAGGTAACCCTGTTCTTCTCACTCCGCCCTCTCCCCCCGCCAGGTCTTCGAGAAGCCCCATCCCTTCAGCTTCGTCATCCAGCTTCTCCGCCCGGAGCCCCGGGACACCATCCATCCCCTCGACGAGGAGGCCTTCCCCAAAGTGTCCCCGGAGCTGAAGAACTCGGAGCTGCACGGCAGCACGGACAGCGGCTTTGGCAGTGCCAAGCCGTCCCTGCAGAACGAGGAACCCCAGTTCCCCCTGCCTGCACCGCACGCCCAGGCGGGGGGCACCGCGGGAAAGGGGGCGCCCCCGGAGCTGGAGAACCGCTGCGGCGGCAACAGCAGCAGCAGCACGGACAGCGGGATCTGCCTGCAGGAGCCCAGCCTGAGTCCCAGCGCCGGACCCCACTGGGGGCGGCGGGCGAGGAGCAGCAGCCAGGGCCACGACGACAGTGGCATTGGTCTAGTCCAAACCTCCGAGGGGCAGCCTGGGGACGCGCGGGGTGTCTCCGCCTTGGGCCAGGTCAACCCCCCACGGCCTGAGGTGCCCGGGGAAGAAGACCCCACCTCCGTGGCATTCCGGGGCTACCTAAAGCAGACCAGGTGCACACAGGAGAAAGCAGCCAAGGCAGGCTGCCTGGAGGAGGAGCCCGCCTCGACAGATAGCCTTGGCCCCGTGTTCAGGACATGCCTGGGTGCCGAGGCAGGCTGGCCTCCGCCGGCCCTGGCCAAGGGCTATTTGAAACAGGACCCAGGAATGACTCGTCCTCCATCACGGACCCCAACTGGACAGTGGAATCCGCCAACTGAGGAATGGCCACTTCTGGGTTTGACCGGCTCCAGGGACCTAGGAGCATCTGACGGCGGCCTGGGCCAGGACCTGGCCCCTCTGGACTGCACGGTGGCCCCAGGTGGCCTCCTGGGCAGCTTTGACTCAAACCTGGTCACCCTGCCTCTTATCTCCAGCCTGCACTCAAATGAGTGACTCAGGCTAATGGGCGGCTTTTGACTTCAGCCGTGCCCTGCCGGGACCAGACGGAGGGGCCCCAGGGGTCAGAAGTGACTCATGAGGCCAGAGTGCACACTTTCCTGCAAGTTCAGGGGGTCCAGCCCTAGCCAGGCTCAGCGGGGCTGCCCGAGGTGCCCAGGGCAGAGACAGGCTACCTTGCTATCCCAGTGCAGGGTGTGTGGATGCCATTGGCCTGTCCTGCAGACAGGGCCCCAAAGACTCTGGCAGGACCGGGAAGGGCAGGGCAGGGATCTCCTCCCTCCTCGGGGCTCTTCCTATACCGTAAAGATTGTTTGCTCAGGGGAATTACAGGGTTTTCTGGAACTGTGGTGAGGCCACCAAGCTGAAGGCAGTTCAGACCCAGCCCTCCCTCTTAGGCTAAGCGTCTGCCGGGGCCTCCAGCAGGATGCGGGACGGGGGGGGGGGGGGGGGGCTGCAGGGTCGTTTCTAGGAGGAAAAAGGAGGAAGCAGAGACCAAGTTTGGTCTCCGGCATGGCCGCACGGAGAGTCTTCCCGACTGGCATCCTGCCGGGCAGGGAGCTTGTCATGGAAAAGCTTACGATGAATCTGCCCTGGTCCAGTCTACCAGTCACCATCATGGAGCCACGGGGGCTGAGCCCGCTGTGACCAGGCCTCTCACTTGCCCACCCCGTTGCCCCCGCCGTCTTGCTGACGGTACTGGCGAAGCCCTGGTTATTTGTACTGGTCAAATCTCAGCCCTTCAGGGAGTCTGCGGCCTTGGGCACCAGCTCACCTGCCCCCAGAGGGTCCCGGCTGGAGACTGCGCTTCTTTACTGCTGGCCTCCGGCCACACACCCACAGGACGCGGCACCGCTCTCTCAGGGTTCAGCCGCGTGAGCTCGGGGCCGGGTGGAATAAGGATGCAGTCTCCAGGGGGCCCTCCAGGCTGGCCTCCGGGGTGATGGCTCCGGCCCGGGGTGAGCCCGGGCTGGGAAGAAGCACACTGCAAAACCCATGTCTGCACGGAACCAGCTTCCTTCTCATGCTGAGGACTAACAGATTTAGCCCAAGTCCCTGGTGCCGAGCCGAGGGAACCGCCAGACCCTGGGCCCAGAGCGGGGCGGGTGTGAGCCCTGCTTCCCCACACTCAGTGTTAAGATTCTATCTTCAAAGCCAGTTTACAGTCCACGGGCGGCTAAGCTGGGAGGTGTGACAAGCCTGACAGACGCCCCCAAGAGTCACCGCCCGGCCCTGCACCTTTCTCTGGCGATCCGAGAACAGACCCATCAGCTCAGGGAATCCAGCCAGATCCTCCCCCTGCTCCCCCCCCTCCACAGTCTACCAAGAGGTTCTTAGGTGTCTGATGACTCCCTCTGGACACCTGAGGCCTGCGGAGTTCCTCGGGATTCCCTTGGAAGGTTTATTTATTTATCCTGTTAACTTATTTATTGAAGAGGCAGCACAGTACCGTGAAAGAATTCGGGATATTTCAAGAACCTAGTTCTGACGACCCCCCCCCCCGCCCCAGTTCTAGTTCTGACCCCACTGTTTGTAGCATTTCCTCATCTGTAAACTTAAGAGCCTCGGTTTCCTCATCTGCAAATCTAGAAAACCATGCCTGATGCGTTTCATTCATAGGGACCTGAGTTTCCACCGAGGGGGCGGGTCTGAATGGGTCTTGAGAGAAAAGCTGTGTCCAGGGGTGTAGGTTTTTTATTTCAATAAATTGTCAGGACCACAGGAATCTTGTGAAACCAAATTTCTGAGGACGCGGTGGCTGGGGGGAGACTCAAGTCGCTGATCGTTGAGGTGGATAAGGAATAAAACGTGTGATGTCGCTTTAGCAGGAGCGAAGACTTAGGCTCCAATCGGACACAGGTCTGCGAACGTGATGTAACAGGTATGCAGCGTAACGAAAGAGATCGTGACACTGCAAGTAAGTGAGAAAGTCGTTCTTTCGGAAGGCTGAAAAGGAAATGTAGAAGACAAGGGGGTTTTGGTTTTTTGTTTTTTTGTTTTTGGCTTTTTCTGAGAGAACGTGAGCGGGGGAGGGGCGGAGAGAGGGATCTGAAGATCCCCAGCACAGAGCCCAGCGGGGGGGCTCGAACCCACGGACCGTGAGACCATGACCTGAGCTGACGTCAGACGCTCAACTGACTGAGCCCCCCGGGCGCCCCAAGACAACGTTCTGAGTGTGGATTCTGACCACCTGGAAAAGAGAGCAGACCTTCCTGGAGCCCCACACCGGCTCCCCCCGACCCAGGGGCACGTCCCACAGGTGCTTCTCATAAGCGCGGAAGTCATCTGCATTTGATTCTGAAAGCAGCCTGCTCTTTCCACGAAAAGCCACACATGGGTTTGAATCTCTCCCCAAGCTCAGCTCAGCAGATGGAGCAAACTCGCGGTCCGGGCCAGGGTCTCTGGTGTGCTTTGCCCTTTGTCCCAGCCCGGATCCTCGAGGAGGTGAATGGGGACACCTCCTCTCCCTTCCCCTGGGTCGTCTCCAGTGATGCTTCTCCCCTTTCCGCTCTGAGAAAATCAGCGGTTCTGGGGAAGCGCTGATCCTATCATCTTCAGAGAACTTGACTAATATCATGCCATTCGGGACCTGCTCAGACCTCTGCCCCGGAGGCCTCCCAGTCCTATTCGTAAGAAGCGCGCCTTCCACCACTTTGTCCTGGAAATGAGTGTTGGCGATGGCCCCTGGCCCAAGGAAAAGGCGCCTGAGGCAGGTTGGGTGGAGAGGGGCAGGGGGTGAGCAGCTGGGGCCAGGCAGGCTGGGAGAGACCAAGCGCAGAGCAGCTTGAAGACCGGAGTCCCAGGATGTGGGCTCTGCTGCAGGCCTCGCCGGCTTCCCTTGTGACGCACGAGTGGGTCCCCTCTGCTCCGAAGCCCCCCTCTGTCCCCCCAGCGCAGCCAGCCGCGGCTCGTGGGGGAACTGGCGTTCTTCCAGCAGCAGGGGCTCAGATGCTCACAGGCTTCTCGGGAATTTCGACTCAAGTCCCCAAGTGGAGGCCCTCTTTGTTCTTAAATTGAGTAATCTCCCTCAAGGGCTTTCCCAGGCTGAGGAGTGTGTGATTCTGCGTTTCCATGAGCGAACGGAACTTCCTCCTACCCTGGAGACGGCGGAAATGGAGCCACGTTGACCGAACGGGAAATTCTATTGAACTCTTTTCCCAACTTTCTAAATGGCTGTATCAGAGAATCTGCCTTGTCTTCCCCGAAGATTTCTACCCCTCCCCACCCCACCTGCAAGGCACGCACCTTCAAAGAATACGGTCGGTCGTGCGGGTGGTCGTGGCCCCAGCGCCCACACTGTCCCGCTGGGTAGAAGCTCTCGGAACCCCACACGGGACAGCGGAGAGAGGGGGCGCCATGGGCCGCGCCCACCGGAGACAGTGCCCTGGCCACCAAGGTGGGGGGAGGGGTCAGGCAGCTAGGGCAGATTTTCTGAAGCCCCAGCCTAGAGGACACCAGGTAGTGGGAGGCATGACTCATCCACTTCCTGTAGTGCTTATGGGTTTCAGGGTTGCTTTTAAAGCAAATCCACGATTTCAAACTGAATGCATGTCTATTAATGATTCCCAGCACCTTTCCTCACTACCAGCTTCATCTGACGTTTGCCTGCCTCCCATAAATATTCAACAAGAGTGGGGGGGGGGGGGGACCCAATAAACACTCTGACAAGGAAGGGTTGGGTCAGCGTTTTAAAAAAATAATCCTGGCCAAAGTGTGAGGCATGAGTCAGAAGGGACGAGGCAAGCTGTATTGAGACCTGGTTGGAGGCGCTTGTAGTCAAGCATTTCATCTCTTCAAGAAGCATTTTTTAAGCACCTACTATGTGCCAGGCATGGTGCTCAGCCCTGGGTCCACAGTGAACAAAAGAGGTGCAGCTTCATGGAGGAAGCCATCTGGGAGATGGACATTAAGCTAACAGACTAACAAATACATCATTACAATCAGCCGCAGGTGCCCCGAGAGGGACAAGGTGGAATAAGGAGGATGGAGGCGAGAGGAGGAGAAAAGGAAGAGGAGGCTGTGGCTTAGTTCGCTCAGGCTGCCACGGGGTGGGGGCAGGGCTTAATAAGAGACGTTTCTCATAGTTCTGGAGGCTGTAAGTTCAAGGTCAAGGTGCCAGCCAGTTTGGTTCTTGGTGGGGGCTCTCTTCCGGGCTTGTGGATGACCCCCTTCTCCTTTGTCCTCAATGAAGGAAGAGGGAGGAGGGCGGGATGGGGGGGGGGAGGCAGGGGAAGGAGTGGGAGGGAGGAGAGAGAGCGCTCTCCTCCGGTTAGGTGAGGTCTCTGGTCTTTCCTCCTCTTCTTGTAAGGACACTTAACCCGTCATGGGGACCTCGCCCTCATGATTTCATCCAACCCTAATAGCCTCCCAAAGGCCCCACCTCCTAATACCATCCCATTAGGAGTTAGGGCTTCAACGTATGAATTTGGAAGGGACACATTCAGTCCGCAACAGGCTTCAACGACAATCCGATCCAATGACAATACTGAGCACTGACAGCAGGAATGGAGAGCAGGTGACCGACTGAAAAGGCATTCTGCACAAAGAACTGGCAAGACTCCGTGGCAGGCGGCAGTGAAGGGGGCACTGATTGGTCCCAATCAAACGTGGACGAGGAAAGCGAAATGCGCACGCGGGAAGGAGACATGGCAGAGGGGAGGGGGGTGGTGGTGAGGGGACAAGTCATCAAGGAAAAAGGCCTCCAGCAGCAGCCTGGCCGTAGGTGAGGGCTCAGAGCTGCGGATTCAGCTGTGAAGCCCTCTGTGCTCACGCTGCCCCACTGGATGGGAGAGCTCACACCTGGGTGTGGAGCTGAGGACACAGATAGTCAATGGCCACGTCCCCCCAGCCAACCCGCAGCTGAAATACACACCTATCCACGCGCGCGTGCACACACACACACACACACACACACACACACACACACACACCCGCCTGGAGGGAAGGCAGGCTACCATCCCTTTGCTCTTAGAGGGACAGGCGTGCGCTCGGCACCCACCTTGTAGCCCCAGCCGGAGCCTCCTTAGCGCCTTGTCGTTCGTTAGACAAAGGTACCGCTGAGGGTTTTTAGTCAGTCAGCTGATCTGTGGAGCTGGAGCTCTGGAGCGGGGCCGGGGAGGGGTGCCTGGAGCCACCGGAACACGCCTGCCGAAGGCCCGGGTAGAGGGTGCCACACCATACGCCTCTACCAACACAGGGAAGGGAGGGCTGGTGGAGGCAAGGCCTCGTGAGGGCCCTGGAGAGGAGAGAAGCGCCGTCCAGGACCCCGGTCACCGTGACCCCGGCCGTATTCCTTGCCCTCCACTGCCCAACACTCCCATCTATCCAAACCCAAGGGCAGTCTTCCAGAGTATCGCCCACATCGGAATCACCCGAGGCTTCTCTTCCTAAGCTTCTGTCCAAGGCCCAGGATTTCGAATGCGAATTCCCAGAGTCCGGCGTAGTGAACAGGTTACAGGTGAGGGAGGTGCGCACGGAAATGTGAAGGCCACTCCTTTAAAGAATTTAATGATTGGATGTGTGTTCTGTTAACCTCTACCCTTCTCCCCACTGCCCCTAGATGGTGCCACCCAGTCCCCATGCCTTTAAATGCCCTCTGGGGGCTGGTGACTTCCAAATGTCCCGGCAGGACTTCTCTCCTGAGGCCCCGCCTCCGCAGCAGCTCCCTGTGGGTGTCTAGCTTGCACCTCAACATTGCAATGTCTACAAAACAGGGCCTGATGCCCCCCACACTCAGTCCCTCCCATCTTCCCCTCCTGAGTAATGACACCATCATTCACCCACTTGTTCCGGACAAAACCCACGGGTCATTCCTTCACACTCCACACCTAACCCATCAGGTAGGTCCGATCGGCCCTACCTTTCCAAATATACAGTCAGTCTAATCACTGGTCCCCACCCCCACTATCATCCTGGTCAAATCCATTACCATGTCTCGCCTGGACCACGGTTCATCCCCTTACTGTCCCTCTGCTGCCTCAGCCTGTGACGGCATGATCCATACATGCAGACAGCATGATCTTTATAAACTACAACTTCCCTGTTGAAAGCCCTCTCCTTTGATCTTGGGCCAAACGAGAGGCAAAGTCCAAATGAGCTGGGATCTGCCAACCCCCAGCACCACCTCCTGCACGCTCTCCCTCGCCCACCCTGCTTCGATCTCATCTCCACCTCACGTCATTTGTTCAGGCGCCTTCTCAAACACAGCCTCCTTGGGGAGGTCTTCGCTGACCCCCCATCCAAGTTTCCTCCCCATCTCCCTTCCATCCCTCCCTTCCCCTGGCTTTTTTTTTTTTTTTTCCCTCCAGAGGACTTATAACCTGAAACTATATGACCTATTTATGTGTTTATTTGCTCATAGCCTGTGTCTCCCAAGAAAGTAGATCTATGAAGACAGAGACCTTCTCTCTTTTGCTCACTCCCACAGTCCCACAGCTAAGAGCACATAGCAGACGTCCATATTTGCAGAATGAATGAGCAAGTAAATAAATGAATAAGGACAGACTTCCAATATAAGGTGGTGAGTGTGATCTTAGCCTCGACTGTCCCTCCAGAAGCAGAACCTTGGATTCAAGGCCTGTGGGCAGGTCGTTTATTTGGAAGGTGATCACAGGGAGCAAGAGAGTGAGGAATCAGGAGAAGAAAAAGCCCAAACAAGGATATGCTATGAAGCTGGCTGTGCTGGGAGCAACTGGGCCCTGATCTCACTGGCATGTTCCTTACAGAGCGTAGAAGCCTCTTCCGTTGTCCCCTGAGCACGGACAGGAGAAGCGCTGAGCTCCTGCACTGGTCGAGGCTTCCCCCAAGGTGCTCCACCCTCAAGATGCTGGTGCTTGGGGCTGTCTGGGCTCCCGGAGGACGCGAGGAGGCAGGGCAGAGACCAAGTGATGTGCAGCGGACACGGGAGACCAGATGTGTCGGCACAAAGTGGGAGCCCACTCCCGACTGGCTGGGAGCAGAGGCGGAGCCAAGGATGCGGGGCGGGGCACAGAGGCACCTGTTGCCCGCGCCCTGAGGGAGATGCTCACGGGGTGACAGAGGGCGTCTGGCCCAGCTGGGTGTTCAGCGCACACTGTTTGGACTGGATTCAGACGGGTAAGGTGAGATTCATTAAATTATGCAAAGTGAGGTTGGGAGACTCTCCCAAAACCTGAGGGGTTTTAAGATCTGAGCCCACAGTTCAAACCTGGGGCCGAGAGATGACACGTGTCGTCTAACCAGCCCTGAGGGCACGGTGCCCTGGCGTGAAGGAAACAGGACCCTCACACGGAGGGAGTGTCCGCCAGTCGCTCGGACCGACGGACAGGCCCACAGCCAGGCCTCTGTGGAAGGCTGTCCGTCTGGAGATGCCCCGAGGACAAAGAGGCACAGGCCGCAGACCCACAGAGCGGGAAGGACGCCGGGCTAGCCCGGAGCTCAGGAGACCCGGGTTCCCGGCTCACCCAGCTCAGTCATGTCATATCGACGCGGGGCCTCAGTCTGCCCGGCCCGACGCAGAGAGTACGCTTCAACCTGACTTCTCTCTCTCATGCCCCGGGGAACAGAGCTGTCACCGAATGTGCCACCGCAGTTAGTGCTCATTTCGCGATGAGCTCGAGAGCAGAAACGTCCCCGCGTCCTTCACACCCAACCGTTGCCTGACGCACGGTGTACGTGCTCGGCTAATTTGATGAATAACGAATCATCGCACAAACAAACAGATTTCCTCACAAGGAGAGGCATGTGACAGAAGATGAAGACGTCTGATGTCCAAACGTAACCTGGCCGTGCTGCTAACGGCAGCCTAAAGCTGCATCGTTCTCTGGGACACATTCGACTGAGCCCAAGAGAAAGCAGGCGATTCGTAAATGGGATTTAAATCTTATTTTCAGGCCTGTTGTCTCCTTAGCTCAGTCGTGTTATACTATGATTATTCCCTTCCCTGCGATTTTCACCCTATGGCTCTTAGGTATTGTAGGGACCCAGGGCTACAGACCAAACAGGAAGCCTAGAGCAAGGGGATGTGGTCAGGAGGCAAGGCAAAGGACCGTGAAAATATTCAGCACGCAGTCATTCACTCCTTCAGCTAACACGCATTGAGCACCTGCCGTGGCCAGGCCCTCTGGGAATACAGTGGGCAATAGTACAGATCCTTCTCCTCCTTGGGTAAGTCATCGCTGCGGCGTTCGTGCGCGCGCACACAGGTGGCTTCACCTACCTCCTCCCCTGCTCCCCTCCCCCAGCACCGTGGAACTGAAGTCACCCACGCTCTGCAGCAGCCTCACAGCTGGAAGGGAACTCGCTGTCCTCAGGTCCGATGGCACCTGGGGCCCACCAGCTACTGGGGCTACAGTGAAACCGGAGGCTTCTTACATTTTCCACCCATCTCCCTCCCAAAGGCTCCCTGCTTATATGGGAAAAACCTTATCCCAGGCTTTGGGGAGTGGAGAGACAACCCCCCGCCCCCCATGGCTCTGCAGGTAAGAATCCAGGAGACGGGGGAGCCCGCCAAGGCCTTGACCTCCAGCACTCCCCCACCTGTTGTTTTGTTGGCCTGTTTGCTACTCTGGGCAGACAGAACATTTTCACTTCTGGTCTCCAAATGTGAGAATTCACCAGGCCACTGGCTTCCTGTTTTGTACCAGATCTGCTTAAATATCACTGCTTCTAGACAGCTTTTGATCACTAAGCAGTTTTTTAAATAAGGTAATGATACTCCCGTGGGCTCCCACTTTGAGGTTCTTGGACCCCTGGGGCGGAGAGAGAGCACCACAGATACTGGTCCTGCAGGGCCACTGGCACGAACCAAGGTCCGTACGACTGACAGAGAACCTAGAGGGGAGCCGAGACCCCTCCTCACCTGCCCAGCCTTTTCCTGGGTGCAACCAGTCCTTAACGTAGCCCTTCAATAGACAAAGTCGCCGCCCGTGTGCGCTCTGGGGCCAGACCTGGGTCTGACGATGACCACAGGGTCGCACGCGACTGAGGATGGGCACAGAAAATCAAAAGGCTTGGTTTTCAGAGCACCCAAGACCGGACGGGGAATCAAGCAAAGCCCGAGCTTCCCCGAAGAAGACAGGAATAGTCTACATAGTTTCCAGAGACACTCCTGGCTATGGCCGGAGCCATACAAGGTACCACAGAAGATTCAGAAAAGGAATAAAACCTGAATTTTGCCTGCAGAAAAGTACCCATCAAGCAGGAGAGGAGCACAGTTCATCTCAGGGGAGACCGGATGCCCCCACGCCACCTCTCACAGTTCCTGGCCTGTTATAGAAGCTGTGTGAATGAATGAATGAATGAATGAATGAATGAATAGGAGGGAATAATCAACAATTCAGTGATGGAAGCCAGAGAGTATGTGTGATTAAATGTGAGAAGACAAGATCCACCAGTCTTGAAGTCTCCCTGGGGAAGTGAAAGTTGAGTTGGCATAAAGAAGGGGCAGCACTGGATGATTTGGAGGCCCAGGGGTATGATAAGAAAGAGGAACAGGAAAACTAAGGAGTGGGTCAATGAGAAGCTCAGAGCTGAGGACGGGGCCCTTCTCACCACCCCAGGAGACCCAGGAAAGAGATCAGAAGCCAGTGGGAGGGGCTCGTTGGGGACCAGGGACTCAGGGAAGCTGCCAGCCTGGACAGAGGCTCAAAGTGGCTGACAAAGGATTATAAAGAAAATGCATTCTTGCGTGGCCCCGAGCAAATCATTTCACCAGGCCCTGATCCTCTGTTCCCTCCCCCGTGAGGACAAAGGGAGACTGTGCGGACGGAGCCCCTGCTGTGCTCTCACAGGTTTGCCGATAAAGAAGTCTGGGTTGGGAGTGGTCCAGTCTTAGATGCTGGTCAGAGTTACCCAAAGTCAATGAGAGGATGAGCAATATTTTGGGTCCTAGACCATCAGAGTCTAAAGGACCTCCGGGGGTCACCTTTTACCTCCCACGTCCTAAGTTAGAAAGTCAGAACTATATACTTCGTATCTGCGTCTTTTGTTTATTGAACACCTACTATGTGCCAGGCCCTATGCTAGACACAGAATACACAGATAAAAACAACAACAGCAGAGAAGATCCTTTTCTCCTTCAGGTGAAAGATCAGAGCCTTGGAGAAGCAGTCTGATCCCTCGATTTCCAGATGCCGAGACCTATCTCCACGGTGAGGTGACTAGCCCGTGGCCACACAGCATGGCAGGGCAGGCCAGGGCCAGACCCGATTCCCTAGTGTTCCTTCCTCAGCCCGCTAAGCCGGTCGGTCAGCCTGTTGGTGAGGCCTCAAACTCTGCTCAGGCTCCAGTAGTTAGCAGCTGTGCAGCCTTGGGCAAAGCACGCTACCTCTCTGGAGCCTCAGTCTCCCCAGAGGCAATATGCAGCCAGTACCAGATCCCCAGGTCACAAGGCTGCCCCAGGTTTCGATCGCAGTGACGTGCCTGAAGATAATGTGTCCTCTGCAGGCTGCGCTGTGCAAGCAGTTCCAGCTCCTTCTGCGGTCACCCGGCGCCCTTCTCCAGGACGAGGCAGCCCTCTGCAGCCACGCTGGGTGTTGCTCCTCTACTCAGCAGGCATTTCTGGAGCACTTCCTACATGGCCTCCTTCTGACAGTAACTAAAGAGCTACGGGACATGACCTTGCCCAAGAAGGGCTCCCCCTGGTCGGGGAACAGCACAAATGGAGGAAACATGGCCACCTCCCCATCACGATGTAACGGGGGGCAGTGAGTCGGGACTCCTGAGGGCAGCCACGGGGAAGAGGACACTTGAGGGGACGAGGGAGACTAGCTGTGGCGAGGTGGGGGTGGCGGGGAAGGAGAAGGCATTCCCGGAAGCCCTGGCAAAGGCACTAAAGAGGAACCGGGACTGGGAATGGCCAGTCCGTAGAACTGCTGGCGCTCTCGACTGCCTCCCGGCTCTTGGGCCAGCAGAAAGGATAGTTAAGAGGAGACCGAGGTCTGGGGGGACCCTGGCAGGGCCACGAGTCTGAGTGCCAAGCCCAACCAGACCAGCAGCCAGGTTTCCAGGCCTCTGCTCCCTAATCATTTCTGAACAAGCTGGAAGCCACCACTTCAGGGCTCTCAACAAAAACCTGTCGAATCCTTGGGTGAGGCCCGGGGTAAAGGGTAAAGCTGTGTTAGCCCGGAGGACTGCGGAAGTCAGGAAAACAAGAAGGAGGCAGAGGGGACAGGGAGCACGTCAGAGGACCCTAAAAGAGGAAGTAGCCCAGTCTCAGTTCCGCTCCCAAGGATGGGAAATACCCACTGTTCTCCCGGCCCTCAGCAGCTGCTCCTCCCTCCTTACCTGAAGCCACCAAACCTACGGCAGGACCACCTGGGCCCCGGGCCCCATCCTTCCACGTTTCCCCAAAGTTACTGAGGCTGCTGAGTCCTGAGCGCATTCAGCGACCTGGGGCGGCCCTGTGCGGGCTGCGGCCCCAGGATCCATGCTGAACAGGGCATAGTCGAGAGGCTTTTTTGAGGCTGGACACCCCATGGATTCAAGAATGGGGCCCAACCTCAGAACTGAAATCCGAGAAGGATGTCAACGTCAGCCCGTCCAAGCCTCCTCGCTGCGCTCCCAATAAAGCCTTCAAGGGAGGGAGGGATCCAAAGCCCTTGGAGGCTTTGTCCTACTCTCACCGACTCAGGGATAGAAGAGTTGGGGCCCAGAAGAAGATCTCCTCCAAATCAAGAGACTTGGTTTCTTAAGTCAGAGCTTGGCTACACTGGGAGAAATGGCCCCCGGGTCCTGGCACGGAGGGAGGGCGTAGGGGCTGGTAATGACTCTCTCCTTCCTTCCTTCTTTCCTTCGCAATTGGCTAGAACCCAAAGCAAGAAAGAAACCATGCCCTGAGGAAGCAAGGACAGGAGGACAAGTAACATGACTTCTCCCCTCCTCGCCTATCACTGTCCTGGGCTCCTGCATCCTATCCGCCTTGGTCCTGGGACATCGGCGGGTCGTTCTCACTCAGGTTTCAGCGTTGCCAAGGCCTCTCTCTCGGGCTCTGCTCTGCCCACAGCCGCCCCAGGAGCTCAGTCTCTCTGGACTGAACGACGCTCCATCAAGGGCCTAGTAAGAAGACAGCCCGGCGGGGGGCGCGGGCTCCACCTCAGGTGGAGTAGGGCGCAGACCAGAGGAAACAGTAACAACTCCCGAGGCAAACGGTTCTGCCGTCCACCAGCCTACACCTGGTTCGTGATTTCCCTCGTGCATTAGCTGGGTTTTGTTGTGTTGTTTTTTTTTAAGTTTTTTGTTTTTTTAGCCTAGGCTGGTTTCCTCCCCAACTCCTACCATTTCTGGTCTGCCCTCCCTGTCACAGGGCAGGCCTTGCACAGGAAATGCAGAACGCAGGGAGACAGAGCTCTCCACCCCCAACGCATGCCCACCCACTGCAGGAGCCTAGAAAATCGAGTAAGATCATATGTCTAGACTGTCTTAAGTAGTGACCTCCAAATCATTCGGGAGGCACGGTGGCTGGTCAGCAGCAGGGAAGAGAGACCCCGGCGGCAGACAGGGGTGTGGGAGGGTTGAAGAGCAGCAGCACCGAGCCCAGAGTGGGGCAGGGCGGAGCAAAGGCCAAGCTCAGCCTTCAGCTCTTAGGGGAAGTTGGTTTCTGGTAGGAAGGTTAAAAACAGTATCTGGAATCACCTCCACTCCCACATGACTTTGCCTATTGAAGATATGACTGGGTTTTCCGGCCTCTGGAGTCAGCCCTTCAAGGGGAAGTGACAGGGGACGCCCCATGGAGGGCTCCCTTCTGGGTCTGCAGGCCCTGCTCACGCTGGGCTTTGCTCTCCAGGACACCTGGAACCCTCCACAGGCTCAGAGGCCCCCTGAGAAGGGACAATGCCTGCCATTTTGGTTTGTATGAGAAAGTCACGGCTACGTTACCAGACTGTCCAGAGCCCAGACCCCTCCCCCCCCCCAGCTCAAGGGTCCTCCCGCTGCAGGCCCGTGGTCATTGTTCACAACAAGGGACCAGGCCAGGCCCCGAAGACCCAGGAGGGTGAAGGTAGCCCGGGGACCCCGGGAGGGGCGGGTGCCGAGCCAGGAGCCTCCTCCTGCAGAAAAGCAAAGGGAGAGCAACAGACAGAAGACGCTTGGAACGGGCTCCTCTACGCTGCTGCCTCAACCTGGCGAGGCCTCTCCCAGGCCGGAAGAGGAGCCGCGAGAGAACGGGGGTCCGTGAGGAGCTGCTGGAAGGAGGCGGTGGGTGGGAAGAAGCAACCGCAGTGTGGAGGGGGATGGGCCTGAAGGCAGGGGGAGGGAAGATGTGACCCAAGGGCCAGCCGGACGAAGCGGGACGGCTCCTAGGCTTTCAGTTCAGAAGGGACACTCTGGAGTGATGCTTCTTGGGAAGAGTGACCTGCTGGAACCTTCGACTCAGAGCAAAGGGTTAAGATAGAAAGCTCGACTCTAGAAGCTTCCATCTGTTGGAAATAGAACCTCCCCAGGAAGGAGAGGCAGGACACGGGTTGAATGCACAGGTGGAAAGGAGCAGGCTGGTGTTGGCAGGTGGCGGGGACAGCATGACGCTGGGCCTTGGTTGCTGAGATCGCCTCCCGCAGAGCCACCCCCCGGAAGTGGGGGGGCGGAATCACCTCTTGGGTTCCGCGCGGTCCTTGGCGCTCATAGGCTTGGGTGCCTGGACCATCTGCGGATCTTACTAGGACATGATTCACTCGGGAGCCCACCAACCTTCCACTCACCTCTCCAGGGCCCCAGAGGCTGCCACTCCTCCATCAGACTAGCCTGTCGGAGAACTTCACGCAGCCTCCATCTGAACTGCTGATGTGGCCACTGATGGTGAAGGGTGGGCCCACCTCCAGCTCCTTCAGGTTCCTGAGAAAGATGAGCCGGTGGGGTTTTTGGGGGGCTGGGAACCTGGGTTCTCCTGGGGAGCGCAACTCCTACACCAGCACATGGGAAGAACTTCCTGGCAGTGACTCCCTGACTGATTTACCTTCCAGAACAGGAGTTGGCCCATTTTCAGGGCCAGAGGAAGAGGAGGCCTGCCCTGCGGCCGAGAGTGGACAAGCCGGCTTAGTGCCGGACTTTCTGACCCCCACTCCCTAAGCCCCTGCTGGTCTTCATTTCTTCCTCTCCTTTGATGCCACACTGTGCCGAGGTTACTGCATCTGTAGTCAGGCCTGTGTCCACCACCGACAGTGAAATGCTTGAAGACGGAGACTGTACCCCTAGAAACTAATACCACAGCACTGGGACAATAGATCCTTCCTGAATAAATGATAAGTGAATGAATGGAATGGATGGTTGGTCCCTCCCTGGGGGTAGATATTAAGAGGATCACCATCAGCGTGGTCTTACATAATCCTGTCCAAGTTCAAGTTTTCATTCTAACTTGAACTTTCTAAACAGACCCCGGCTCCTCCTTTTCTCTTGTTTGCTTAGGGGGATGGGGAAGAGACAAGGAAGAGAAACTGTAAGTTTGGGCTCCATACCTAACCCCACCCCTGCCTTGAATCTACTTACCGGATCTGGTACAAGTTGAAGACAAAATTAGGCCCTAGGAAGACAATCGGAAAAGGGAGAGTTAGTACCTCCGGAGACCTGCCCATCAGCTGTCTGAGAACATCTGGTGCTCCCTCGCCCCATCTGGGAGGAGTGGGGTGGCTGGGCTGGACCTCAGGATGCTGTGGGAGGGCCCCACGCTGCTTCACTGTCTGCTGTCTGCCGCACGCCCACCGGTGACCCCATCTTCCCGGACAGAACCACCGGTTTTGGGGGGCAGAACCTGCCCCTGGGCATCCCCCTCCCCCCATTACAGGCACTGATTAGCCTGGGACGGAGGCAGTCCCAGCTTAGAATCCCAAAGAAGCAGAGCAGGCTTGAATCTGGACGACATCTGTCTCCAGCCCTGTGACTTTTGCCTTCCAGCTTCACCTCTAAAAAACAGAGACTAGGAATTGCATCCTTACGTGGAATTTTAAAGAAAATCATATTAGGCGAAAGTACACTGGCACATAGTAGGTGCTCAGCAAACATCCATGGGCGCTGCGGGCGTCCACCGCAGACCCGAGAAGTGTTCTCTACCTCTAGGGGTTCCGGCGTGCCCTGCCAACTCTCTCGGGTCCTATGGGAAGTGCAGACAGGCTCAGAGCTGGGGGTCCCGCAGCAAATTCCAGAAGACTCCCAGGGAAGCCGGAGCAAGCTCGGGAGGGGGACCCAAGACCCACGGGCAGGGGAAGAGAGGCGCAAGGAGCCAGAGTGGGGGACACCTGTCCAGCCTGCTGCCCCTGGCCTCGGCCCCACACAGCCCTAGGGGATGGACTCCAGTGGGCTCGGAGGGAAGAGAAAAGCAGCTACCACTGGATAGGAGGAGCCCTCACCCCCTCAGTAAAGGCCCAGCACCCCCCACGCACGCCCCAAGGGCTCAGCCACCCCCACTCAAGTCTTCAACCACCGCAGCCACCACAGGAAATTTGTTTGCATGATGCCACGCTGAAGGGTTTGCAGCCCCGCCCCAAGTTGCCAGCTGCGGCAGGAGAGGAGGGGCAGGGATGGCGGAGTCCGGCGCTCACTCACCCTCCCAGCAGTACCCCCGCTGGTACCACTTGGCCAGGCTGTAGCCCAGGATGGACACGAGCAGCAGCGAGAGCCCCACACCGAGGATCAGGCCCAGGGTGCTGATGGAGACCTCACCTGCGGAGACACACAGGCACCCTCGGTCGGCTGCCTAGAGCCCTCTCACAGCCCCCACCCCATGTTCCCAGTCCCCCCCACCCCCACGGGCCCCTGCGAATCTTGACCTGAGCCACGTCTACCGAGAGGAGAGCGTCTGACACTGGAGTTTTTAGAGTCCGCCTGTTTACCCAAAGCTACAGTGCGGACAACAGACAGGGTGGAGCCGGGAGGGCGCCTGCAGCCGCAGGCCTCCTGCTTGTCGGAAAAGGCACTGCTGTTTGCAGGGAGAGCCCAGGGGGTCCCTCCTCAGCCTCCCTTGGTGGTGGAGAAGGAGACGGGAGCAGAGACCTGAAGACCTCAGTACCCTCCCTGCGAAGCCGGTGGACCCAAAGGCAGGGTGTTTACTTTTAAACTGTTTGCTGCTTATACTTCTCACTTCTTCCCTTTTTGCGGTATGAGCGCTTAGCTAAACGTGTATTTTATTTGTAAAGCCAAACCCCAGGGAGAACGGGAAGAAGGAGGGAAGGTTTAGGGAGGGGGGGAAAGGGGAAGGAGGGAGTGTGGGGGGAGGAGGGAAGAGGGATTGGATACTTGCAGGCATAGGAGATGAGCCTGAGGCAGAAGCAGAGAGGGAAGCCAGCTTTGCAGGAAGAGGCTGCAGCAGGAGCACCGTGGAGAGAGCCGCCTGCCGGGCCAGGGAAGGGAGACAGAGGCCAGCGCCATTCTTGCTGGATGAGTGCCAGGACGTGGAAGAATCCACAGATGCCCCGTCCCCGCGGCCCAGGGCCCTGAGGCTCCGGGGCGGGGATGGGGGGGTGGTAGTGCCAAGGGGCCGGAAGGTGTAGTGGTTAAGCACCAGCCTTCTGCACAGCAGGCTTACTTCCAAAGCCCGGGTCCACTGGCGGCAAAATGTGGGGCCTGAGCAAATCCCTTTCCCTCACCACCCTTCAACTTGCCTTTATGGGGGGACAAGAAGCACGATTCTAGATACACACGGAGTCGTTGCGGTGGTTAATGGAGGTGTAACACGGACGGCACGCGGGACCTAGCAGGCACGCGAACGACGTTAATTACAACAGTGTTGTCAGTGTTAGCATCACGTGGGGGGGCCGTATTTTTCAAATACTTCACAATTTCCCCTGCCCAAGCCTTTCCCTCTCCCACGCCCCTTCTTCCCAGCAAAGCATCCCGGTTTTTACCGGTTCGTATCGACTGGGCGCAGGGAAGTGGAGAGCCAACTGCAGGAAGACAGGGCCTGCCCTCCTAGTTTCAGAGTTCAAAAGCCCAGGCCCTGAGAAAAATGAGAAGGATTCCGACTCTGACAGGAGACGAGCCAAGGCAAGCCTGCCCTCCCCACGATACCAGGGAAGGAAATCTCCAGCCTGGGGGAGGGACAGGGAAAAGCGAGATCAAGAGAAGTGGAAAGAAAGCACTGGAAAATATTGAAAAGATGCCAGAGGGTCCCGGAGAGCAAGTCCTTGTTCCCGGGTCCGACGGCAACAGAAGGTCCAGGCAGAGTTGTGGGACCCGAGAGCCGGACTGCGCCCCAGAAAGACAAGAGCCCGGCAAGGAGCCTCGGGCAGCAGCTCGGGGGGTGGAGCCTGGGGCAGCCTTGAAGGGCCGCTGTGCCCGCTCAGGGCACGGGAGCAAGCAAACGATTTCTGTGTCGCCGGGAGAAGCGGAGAAGTCACAGAGAGACCGTCCAGAAGGGAAGGAGTCACACAGCGGGGATCCCAGGACCCTACGGAGCTGATACTCAAAGCCCAGTGCAGTCAATGGCCATTGCCGTGGGTGCCACCAGGGACGATGCACCCTTCCCTCACTCTTCAAGTCCCCCCAAAATGGGGGGAACAGGGCTCCCCAAAGCCACTAATGGCGTCTTCTCTGTGCCAGGCTCTTGTTCTAGACGCTTGTATTTTTAAAATTTTTTTTAAATGTTTATTTATTTTTGAGAGAGAGGGACAGAGTGTGAGCAGGGGAGGGGCAGAGAGAGAGGGAGACACAGAATGCGAAGCAGCTCCAGGCTCCAGCTGTCAGCACAGAGCCCGACGCGGGGCTCGAACTCATGAGCTGAGAGATCACGACCTGAGCTGAAGTCGGACGCTCAACCGACTGAGCCCCCCAGGTGCCCGTAGACACTTGAACCACAGCAATAAATAAAACATAAAACCCCCTGTCCTCACGGACGTTACAGTCCAGCGGAGAGAGACAGACAATAAACAAAGTTAAGAGGTAAATTTTATACTATTCTGATACATAGTAGGGAGAGAGAAAGCAGAGGAAGAGATGGAAAGGTCCGTGGGGATGAGAGTACGGTTTTAAATAAAGCAGTCGGGGACACGCTCGGGAAGAAGGGGACAGCTGAGGAGGTAGCTACGGGACAAACGCGCCGGCAGAGGGCGCCGCGGAGGCAGTGGAGGCCGGGGCCTACCAAGCAGGTTCCGGCAGAGTCGAGGAGCCCCGAGGGGTGGGCGGGAGTCACAGAGGATTTTGAGCAGAGAAATGAGCTGACCTTGTATTCAAAGGGCTCTCCGCTGGCTACCGTGTTAACAACAGACTGGGGGGGGGGGGGTGATGATGATGAAGGGGAACCCGCCGGGAGCCACTGCAGAGCTCCACGCAGATGGTCCTGGAGGAAAGCAGTGCGGGAGACCGAGGCCAAAGTCGGAGAGAGACCATCTGTGTGGATAAGAGAGAAGGTGATGACAAGAGCTCAAGTCAAGTCTTCATGAGCTACGGGGGGGGAGGGGGGGACCCAGAGGTAGGTGGACGGTGACTCAGCACCGCGGTGTTTGTGGAAGCTGAGGTTTTAAAGGAGTTCATCAAAGAAAAGTACCGGGAGGAAAGCACCAGCGGGGAAATCACAGGCCTCCCGGAGCTGGTGAGGGAAGGAGACGCCAGCTCTGGAGGCCACCGTGTTGTCCCCGCCCCCAACGGTGCCTTCTGGCTTAGGTGGCTTCCAGACACAGTTCCTACCCTAGTTCACGTATCTCTCTGGGATGCTCTGTAACTAATACTCTTTACTTAGTCTCCCTTTTGTAACACGGTGAACACCCGTGTGCCTCCTAGTGAGCTTCAAAGAATTCTAAACTTCTGCCATTATCGCTTACTATCTTAATTTCAGAGTAGGCTTCTCCCACCTCGCCCTCTGAGTAACTGTTCTCTCAAATTTGATGTTTAGCTTCCCTAGGCATTTTTTATACTATTTCATTTCCCCCCCATTAAATGTGTGTGCGTGTGTGTGTGTGTGTGTGTGTGTGTATCGTTGTTTTGATTTTCAAACCGTACAAAAATGATAGTATTCCTTCCACTTCTGGCCATGGCAGAATAAGAAAGGCCAGAGTTATTCTCCCACCTTAAATAAGTAGAAAACCAGACAAAGATAGGTAAAATAATGGAGAGAGGTCACGCAAGAGGATGATTCCCAAGAGACAGCAGTGAAACAAGATGCACTGTGTGACCACCCAGCTTACTGCCCGGGGTGGGCTCTCAACTCCCAGTACAGGGAGGGGGGACTCGAAGGGTCCAGCAGTCCGGTTGAGGAAAAAGAATCTGGCATCCAGGAGATCACCACAGTTCAAATTTATGGGACAAGAACACCACAGAGAAGAAGGCTGCACAGAGATTTCCAGAGATCTGCAAAGGGGTCCCCTGGTCCCTCTGGCTGTGATTTGTCCTTTAAATTTGCTTGGAGGGCGTGGGGGGGCGCCTGGGTGGCTCAGTCGGTTGAGCGTCCGACTTCGGCTCAGGTCATGATCTCACAGCTTGTGAGTTCAAGCCCCGCGTCGGACTCTGTGCTGACAGCTCGGAGCCTGGAGCCTGCTTCCGATTGTGTCTCCATCAGTCTCTGCCCCTCCCCCACGCTCGTCCAGTGCGCATGCACGCTCTAATATAAACTTTCGAATTTTTTAAAACTAGAGAGAGAAAAGGAGGACAGAACAAATATTTGAAGGGATTTGGCCAAACATTTTCCAAAGTTAAAGAACCCATCCAGTTATCTATACAAATAATACCTTTCCTTCCCCAGGAGGGGTTCTGGCATCCATGATTGAGATCATAACCCATTTTCCTCTTTTATGACATCAAAGAAGCCCTGGACTATCTGTAGGAAGAGGAGGATCACATTTCCTTTCCACCAAACCGCCTAAGAATCACTATTTTCAACTAAAGTGTACGTGTAGGTTGGAAAGTACACCAACCAAGGGCATGGTCTCTGGTAAGAACTTGGCGGGGTGGGGGTGGGGGAGGGGCTCTGTGTGGCTTAGAAAGGACAAAACCAAACATTCAGAACTCAACAAAGCAGACGAACGCGCCGCGGTGTGTTTTCTTAGGAGAAATAAAGAGGCTCGACGCTTCTCCCCTGTGCGATGGCTGTGCTGAGGCAGAACTACCTTCAAGCACAACCAGAGTTGGCCTCGGAAATCATTTAGGAAAGCTCTAGGATGGCGGTCATTCAAGGTGGACAGGGAAAGCCCTAAGATCTTATCTAGGGAAACAGTTTTCCTCAAACTCTGATATATTCCTTGAAATGCAGGTTTTATGTAAGTCTCAACAACTGTGACATCATGTCATAGTAATAAACTGAGTAACAACGGCTTCCTCTCCACAAACTCCAAGTTGTGAGAAGGGTCCATCAAAAACTCGTCCCAAAGACCAACGCTATGGTGAGAATTCGCTCCGATTTTCCAAACCGGCTGTCAGATAGGCAGGTCCAGAAAGAAATCTACCTTCACTTTTTTTCTGTTTGTTTGCTTTTTTACTTCTTTGGGTCGCAATATTATTGCCATTATATATTTTAAGGAAACTATAAATAAGAGCTCATAGAAGCTACACAGTGACCCCTGTCTACACAGCCCTGCATGCCAGAGCTACAGCAAGAAGCCAGTCCTGTCTGGCTCCAAAGTCCACACCCTTTTCTTGACCCTTTACTGCTTAGAATGATGTGCTCTGACAAGCTATGAGACAGAAATCAAATAAATTTTAGATGATAGCTCCAGAACCATCCTACCACTTCCAGAACTATTTATATGACGTGTCCTTATGTCAGTAGTCAGGGGACGGTGCTAACCCGTTACTGAAGCCATCCCTAATTCAATGTATCTACTACCACCGGCTTATAAAAGGACTCATTCTTCCATTATCTACAGCAGAGAGGCATATATCCACAGGACCCAAAAGCAGCTTCAAATCACTAAGATGTCTGTTAAAGATGATGTTATTTAAAATAGGAGCCTATTCTATACCGCTCATGTTTGTTGCTTGATGGGGGGGGGCATTTCTCTCAACTCCCCACCCCTACCGTTAAGATGCAGATTGGTGTATGGCTCAGTGGCCTAGAAGCAAAGGCTAATGAGGAGTCCACGCTATGATATTTTAATGGTCCTGATCCCACAAGGACCATGAGGCTCTAAGGAAAGACTACCCTTTGCATCTTTTTTTCCAACCTACTTTACTACTCCCCGAGTCAGGCTCATTGGCCCAAGTTCGCTCGTGGGCCGGGTCACTGAGTGCCCAAAAGACCATGGTCATGGCTGTTCCACTCCTCTTCCTCCTTCCATGTGTCTGGAGCAGTAAGAAACCAGTCTACCCATCATGCGCTTCCTCATTTATGCTCAGGCACTCTCCTTACGATAGTTCCCTGTCCCTACAGGCCAGAATACGGAAGATTCTGGATTTGGATTTGGGTAAGGAGGAGGAGAAAAATGCCCCAAGCATCTTCAGCCGTGGTCACTGTTCCTGCCAAGTTTCCAAGACAGACCTGTGGGGACTTAAGACACAAAACCTTGGGGCGCCTGGGTGGCTCAGTCGGGTAAGTGTCCGACTTCGGCTCAGGTCATGATCTTGCGGTTCGTGGGTTCGAGCCCCGCGTCGGGCTCTGTGCTGACAGCTCAGAGCCTGGAGCCTGCTTCCGATTCTGGGTCTCCCTCTCTCTCTGACCCTCCCCTGCTCATGCTGTCTCTCTCTCTCTCAAAAATAAATAACAAAAAAGAACATTTTTTTAAAAAGACACAAAACCTCTAATATGGTATTATTTTATCTTCCTTTAATATTTGTCTCCCGTTTCTTTGTGTACATCTCTCCCGGACATTTTGTGTCATCCATGGTAGGGCTTCTGTATTCCTGGGTATGGCCAAGAAGTCATCAATTCCTTAAAACGCCTTTTGAAAAACACGTACACGCTGATTTCACAAACAAGCCTATGCTTGTCCTTACATAAAATATTGACCTAGGAAACTCAGGGTTTAGTAAAGAAGAAAACTGGCATAAAATATACTTGGAAAGGCAAAGAAGAAAGAGGAAAAAGCGGAAGAGGAAAAAAGAATCTGGGAACAAAGGCAGGTGAGAGATATTATGGAGGTGGGGATGGAGAGGGGAAAAAAGAGGGAATTGAGAGAAGATGAAGAAATGAGTGAACATATATAGTTTGGGATGAAGATTGTAATTTCACTTTCTGAAAACAGAATCAAGATGCAGAAGAATACAGTCTGCTGTCATTAGGTCAGACAAATATCATGTTGGGACTCAGCCGCCCAGAGAAATGGCATAGCAACCACACATGCGAAGTGTAGCATAAGTATATAAATGAAACCAAATGCAAAAAGGGCCCAAGACCCCAACCTAGAAGAGAACATTACTCAAAAAGTAGGACGAAACTCCTCAAAATTGCTTCACTCTTTAGAAGCACTTACTAAAAGCACGCATTAAAATAAAGGAAGGTTACAGAGGAAGAAAGATTAAGGAAACAAATTGAGGACCATATAATACCACTATGGAGATAAAACGTTCAATAGAAACAGCAAGGAATAAAATAGGTATTATTAAAAAACTAAATTACTGACATAGAGACAATGCCTAAGAAAAGTATGGAGGTTTTTGGATACTAACCCTTTATCTAACGTGCAATTTGTAAACTCAACACCCAAAAAACAATAATCCAGTGAAGAAATGGGCAGAAGACACGAATAGACACTTTTCCAAAGAAGGCATCCAGATGGCTAACAGACACATGAGAAGATGCTCAACATCACTCGTCATCAGAGAAAGACAAATCAAAACCACAACGAGATACCACCTCACACCTGTCAGAATGGCGAACATTAACAACTCAGGAAACAACAGATGTTGGCGAGGATGTGGAAAAGGGGGAATACTTCTGCACTGTCGGTGGGAATGCAAACGTGTGCAGCCACTCTGGAAAACAGTACAGTGGTTCTTCAAAAAGTCAAAAATAGAATTACCCTACGACCCAGCAATTGCACTACTAGGTATTTATCCAAAGGATACAAAAGTGCTGATTCAAAGGAGCACATGAACCCCAATGTTTATAGCAGCACTACTGACAATAGTCAAATTATGGAAAAAGCCCAAAAGTCCATCAACTGATGAATGGATAAAGAAGATGTGGTACAGGGCGCCTGGGTGGCTCAGTTGGTTAGGCATCCAACTTCAGGTCAGGTCACAATCTTACAGTTTGTGAGTTCGAGCCCCACATCGGGCTCTGTGCTGGCAGCTCAGAGCCTGGAGCCTGCTTTGGATTTTGTGTCTCCCTCTCTCTCTGCCCCATCCACACTCACACTCTGTCTCTGTCTCTCTCAAAAATAAATAAACATTAAAAAAAACTTTTTTAAAGAAGATACAGTACGTATATACGATGGAATACTACTCAGCAATGAAAAAGAATGAAATCTCCCCATTTGCAACAAGGTGGATGGAACTAGAATGTATTATGCTAAGTGAAATAAGTCAGAAAAAGACAAATATCATACGGTTTCATTCATCTGTGGAACTTAAGAAACACAACAGATGAATATAGGGGAAGGGAAGGGAAAATAAGATAAAAATAGGAAGGGAGGCAAACCATTAGAGACTCAAATACGGAAAACAAATCGAGGGCTGCTGGATGGGAGGTAGGGGGGATGGGCTAGAAGGGGGTGGGCATTAAGGAGGATACTTGTTGCAATGAGCACTGGGTGTCATATGTAAGTGATGAGTCACCGGGTTCTACTCCTGAAACCAATACTACACTTATGTTAACTAACTTGAATTTAAATAAACAAATTGAAGAAAAAAATTTTTAAAGAAAAAGAAAAAAAGAAAGAAAAGCATGGAGGATGGCGAAGAAAAACTCAGAGATTAAAGAACTAGAGAAAAAGCTAATAGTTATGGAAGACAAAGATAGCCCAACCAAAGGAAAATTGGTAACTCTGAGGTTGAGAACCCAATAAATTAAGTGGAAAATATTTTCAAAAATAGGACACAAGACGGGCGCCTGGGTGGCTGAGTCGGTTAAGTGTCCGATTTTGGCTCAGGTCATGATCTCACGGTTTGTGGGTTCGAGCCCCGTGTCAGGCTCTGTGCTGACAGCTTGGAGCCTGGAGCTGCTTCGGATTCTACGTCTCCCTCTCTCTCTGACCCTCACCCTCTTGCGCTCTCTCTCAAAAATAAACAAACATTAAAAAAAAAAATTTTAACAGGACAGAAGAGAATTTCCCTGAAAAGGCTGAGTAGCATCTAAGATTTAGAGTATACTAGGCTCCAGGAAAAAACTGACTCGAAATACTCAAAATCTATGTATATTCTAATTAAAATGCTGTTCCAGTTATTAAGCTATTGTTTCTCAACTTCAAGGCCAGCCTCCGTTTTCGGTTTTGTGATGCCGCAGCTGGGATTCTGCAAACCGCATTTCTCCTTTGCCAGCTGGGGCAGGTTCCGCCAGTAGGGAATGACAGGGGGACACTGAAAGGCTAGGGGGTAAAGAATTCCCACCGTCTTTCCCTGGACTTCCTCCTGCGGTCAGCACCACCCACTGCTGCCTCGCCCCAGCCATTTCTTCTACAAGCAACTGGGTCTGCTTTGCAATTTTCCAAATTCATAAAACCAACCTCCTCTCTCCCCACCCCCCACTCCAGAAACATGAGCACCAGGCTGCCAAAGCCCCCTCCCCCCGGGGTCTGAGGGTCCCCTCCCAGCTCTGTTTTAACACTGCCAGGTTCTCCCCTCTGCTCTCCCAGTGCAGAGGGTAGTGGCTGCCTCTCACGATTGCTACCTCCATGACGTCTAAGTGTTCTCCACCTGCCGTTTCAATTACCTACTTAACCGTTCTCTAAGATAAACGCTCTCTGCTACAGTACTTGGTGGGATTTGTTTCCTTACCGAACCCCCACTGTCTGGCAGAAATACAAAAATCTCTTGGGGGAAGAGCAAGAGGATGCAACATCATTTAGGCTGACCTCAGACTTCTTAACAGAAACTTAATGCCATGGAGCAATGCCTAGAAAGTTCTAAGGGGGGAAAAAGTGAAACCCCCAAAATATTTTATCCAGCCACGATGTTGTTGAAATATAAAAACAGCAGGCGGACACTCTCAAATATGAAAGAACTTAATAGAATACCCACATGCTCGTTTTGGTCCCAACAGCAGTTTGGTGGAAGGGGGTGGGTGGGTGAAGAGGGTGTCCGTGGAGGAGAGCTGCTCAATGCAAGGTGTCAGATTCCACATGGGGGGCGGGGTGCCTGGTGTGAGGAGTCAGGGATTGGTGGAGAGAGGAAGGGGGGGGGGTGAGAGCAGCCTGACCTGGGACCTCAGAGCCCAAGCAGGGTAAGAGGGTATTCCTGAAGGGGTGACGTGATACATGGAGTCAGAGCCCGAGCGGCATGAGGAAGACACCCCCGGTGGGGTTGAAGGGGACGGCCCAGGGAGGGGACGCAAGCCCCACCCCCTGGCACAGGGTCAGAGCCCACACAGGGTGGGTTGAAAAGTCACGAGGGGGCAGCCCGACATGAGGCGTCAGATCCCAAGCAGGTGATAAGAGGATCAAGGGCAACGGGTGGGCAGCAGCGAGAGGAAGTGACTACATACAGGCGACTAATCAAACGAATAAACATATCGGTAATCGAGGCCGGCTTTCCCGCCCTTGGAAAAAGGAGTTACAAATACACAAAGGGAGAGATGTAAAACAAACCCTCTGGTGTTGCACTGACTGGGCGTAACTGATACAAATTCAGGTTTTCTACATACAAAAAGATACAGAAATAAATGCAGACGCGAACGGGTGTGGCTCCGACCTCCAAGAGGGCTGAGAGCAGCAGAGCCCCGATATCGGTGAACGCGTCCACCCCCACGCTCTTGGTCTCTAAAGACCATTCTGCCCTCTAGGAACCCAGGGCTCCGCAGAGAAAAGGCTGATTCCAGGGCTGGCATGAACAGGACAGGATGAACTTGCAAATCTTCTTGTCCCCTGCTCCCCCGCAGAAGAAAAGGGCCATAAGAATAATTGGTGTGTGTCCAAGGGACCTACAGGGGCACCTGGCTGGCTCAGTCCGTAGAGCTTGCAACTCTTGATCTCAGGGTCATGTGTTCAAGCCCCACCTTGAGTGTAGAGCTTATTTAAAAAAACGGTTCGGGGCGGGGAGGGGGGGGGCGTATAAGCCAGCGTCTACTGGCCAAAACATGAAAATTTGAGCATCAAAATAATTACTAGCAGTAACAACCTCTTGAATAATATAGAAACCTAAATCCATACAGATATTAATTAATGAAAAGTTTAGTGCATAATGGGATACGTACATAGTTTCCAGGTCCCTCCTCACAAATACTTATTAATCACAAGGAGAAAGAGGAGTAAGTCAAGAGAGGGGAGCCTGGCAAACAGCACGTCAATCGAGTGATAAAGCAAACATCATCAGCAACGACACACACACACACACACACACACACACAGGGTGTGCCTCTAGATAGGATGTTGAAGAGCACAGCAGCACTCTGTGACATTCCTGCCACCGATGCGGAACCAGAGTCTAATCACAAAGAGCATCACACACACCCAAATGGAGGGCATTTTACCAAAGAGCGCGCCTGCGACCGCCAAGTGTAACGGTCACGAATCTCAAGAGATTGAGGACATGTTCCAGACTGAAGCAGGCGACGAAGACAGGACAGCTGACTGCGCCCTGTGATTCTGATTGGGTCCTCGTGCGATAAAAGCCATGGTCGAGCAATTGACAAAACCGGAATAATCTGACGGAAGTAATGTATTGATACGAATTTTCTGATTTTGATCACTGCATCATGGTTACGTCAGGAGGCATCTGCAGGAAACACACTCTCGAGTATTCAGTTGTGAGGGGGCATGAGGTCAGCAACTTATTCTCAAATCATTCAGGGAAAAAGTTTTGATTTGCTTTATATATAGATATATAGATACAGACATGGAGATATATAGAGATATTAGTTTCAACTTTTCTATAAGCTTGTAATCATTTCAAAACAAAAATTACAAAATTCCGAAAACACAATTGGCCTCTATTTACTGGTTTATGAGATCCCCAAGGCATTTTAGAAGTGAAAAAGCAGAGAGAGGACAAGACGGCGGAGCAGCAGGGAGCTCTGTGATCCGCGCCCGCCCGTAGGGATCGAACTGAGAAGGACGGAAGGGATAAAACTCGGATTTGCAAGTGGGGGAAAGAAGAAACGACGCCAGAAAGAAGACAACCTCAAAGATGCCTGAGTGAGTGACTGTGATCTGGGAAATTAGGGGACGGGCGGGTCCCGGTGGTGCAGGGGAAGAAGTCCCCGAGCCCAACACAGGGAGAGCGCGCTGTGCCCCGGAGGGACCAGGGGAAGAGAAAGAGAGACGGAAAACGCACCTAGAACCATCTCTAAGGGAGGAAACACTCGCCCGTCTCCCCATATATATCTGCCGGGCGCCGGGAGAGAAATCCGTCCCATCTGGCCGGCGAGTCCTTCCTCGGGCGCAGCGGCGGCGGCATCCACTCCAAGCTGCACCGGGAGCGGCAGCGGCACAGATAAAGGCGGCGGCGGCGCGAAAAGCGGCAGTGGCAGCGCCGAGAAAGGTACCTTGAAAAGAGGCAGCGGCGGCGGCGGCGGCGGCGGCTCCGCGAAAAGGGCGGCGCAAGCCAGGCAGGGAGGCCGGCCGCCAGCGGGAACGCATCTCACCCCCGGTGACGGTGTTGAACTGCAGGGACTGGGATTCGGAAGCGAGGCGGAGCTCGGAGAACACAGTGTGGCTCGCCCGCGGCACAGGGAGATCGGACTCGGAAGGGCGGTTGCAACCCTTGGTTCCGGCAAAGCTTCGAAGCGGCGCCATACTTCTCGCCGCGACCACCGAGGCGGGGCCTCGGAGAGAGCAGCCCCCGAGACCTGACGGGACGCCAGCCCACGCCCATCCGCACAGGGGAGTTGTCTTTTTTCTTTCTTTGTTTTTTTTCCTTTTTTCTTTGCTTCTCCCTCTTTTCTGCTGCCATCCAGATATATTTCCCGTAGCATATTCTTATCTCTCCTCTTGGCTGGTTATATGCTTTTGGACTGCCCCCAGACTTTTGCTGTCTCTGTCCCCACCTTGTTTTTCTTTTTGTCCTTTTTCTTCTCTCTTTTTTTCTCTTCTTTCTTTTCTTTCCTTTCCCTTTCTTTACTTCCTTTCCCCTTTTGGCTTGCTTGTTTGATTTGTCTGTGCGTTTGCGTGCTTTTGTTCCCTGTATGCTAGTCTGCTTCCTTTTCAGGGATACCTCAAAAAACAAGCCAAAGTATACATGGTGGAGAGTCCCATATAACTGACCAGGGAAATAAAACAATCAGAGGCACAACAAGAGAAACCGAGGGACACCATTAAAAGAACCCTTTCTGAAACG
>CM053575.1:105228520-105242816 GCA_028646485.1 Cryptoprocta ferox | reverse complement strand
CCCTCCCCTCCCCAGCACCTGGGACAGCCTGGCCTTAGCAGCTGTGGCAGGGGGCAGCTCAGTTCTGCGTCCTCGGAGGGGGAGGCAGGGTAGGGAGAAGGCGCCCCTTGCCCAGCTCCAAGAAAGGATAGCCGAGGAATGTGACCAACAGGAACGACCGTAGCTGGCAGAGGCGGGCCGGGGTGGGGGCGGGTTCTTGGGAAGCACAGCTGGGCTCAAGCGGAAGCACCAGCAGAGTCAAGGGACCTGGCTTTGCCACCATGTCCTAGAAAGCTGTTTACACCCTCAGAGCCTCGGTTCCCACATCTCTAAAAGGGGGACGATGGGAGCTCTCTCCTAGGGCTATGGGGAGGCGTGCCCCTGGCATGGGCAGCCCTCAACCGATGCTCTTCAGGTCGCGTGAGGCCCTTCCTGCCTCCCTCCCCACCCAGACAGCGGCCCTGGCCGCGGACTCACACTGTGGGGCGAGCACGATGCACTCTTCCTCGGACCACAGCCCCTTGTTCATTCGGGAGCCCAAGGATGGCTTCACCTTGACACAGAACTCTCCCAGGTCTCCAGGGGGTGAGAGGCTGAAGTTTTCACGGTTTACCTTCTGCTGTATGAACTGACACAAAAACAACACCGTGATACACAAAACGCCCGATTCACGGCCGTCACTGTCCTTTCTCTAACAGAACAGACCCGGCACCGTGAACGCAGCCCAAGATCTCCGTGATTAACGCGGTCTGTCTCGTGCTAAAGGAGAAGAGGAACATTCTATAGAACACTGAGGACCTGCCTAGACGGGGCTGGAACCAAATGGTGGAAAGAGCATCCTCTTTCCTGGCAGATTCCAGACCACCCACACACGGGGGTGTCATGGGCAACACGGAGCCTCTCGGAGCCTCACTCCCCCATTTACGAAAGGGAGTAAAACAGCCACCTACAAGGGGGTCACAACTGACAGCAAATGTCTCGCGTGGTGCCTGGCGCTAGCAGGCAGTGCCTTCCCTGCCACGTGGCAGGCGCATCTTAACCGAGCGCTTCTCAGCTCCCTTCCCCGCCCCACGACCCCCCTCTGCTCTGCCAGCAGCGTCCCCCAGGGGTGCACAAAAGGTGACAGGGAGGCCCGGGGAGCCCGTGTGCTGTGGCCCTAGGGAAGCCCGTACCGTATAGTTCCCCGGCACCTTGCGCAGCTTGATCTCATACTCTCGGAAGTGTTGGAAGATGGTTTCATAAGTGTCGCCTGTAAGGGCCACCCTGGGCCTGGGGAGCTGGATCCACCCGAGGATGACGCCGTTGTTCACCTCTAGCTTCACGCTGCTAACCATCAGGGTCACTGGGTGGGGAGGCAAAATCATGAGGCCGGCGGGCTGGGCAGGGCTGGGTGTCCCACCCGACTCCATCTTCACCCACCCATGACCTGGGCCGCTGATTTCCAACCCAGCAGAACATCAGGACTTCCTGGGGGAGCACCTTAAAAATACAGACGTCCCAGGTCCACTCAAGACCCAGTGGATCTGAAGTTTTGAAGCTGGGTCCCTGGAAACATTTATTTTAAACACACTGCCGGGTAATGTTTCTGTAGTCAGCTGGACACTGGCCTGCGGGCTGGCCTTTGGGAGCCGGTGACCTCAAGGACCATTGGTTCTGACTCTGAATTTTGGAGAGTGGGCTCCCCACACACATAGAGCATGGTTAATTCCGACGTGTAGAATGGAAGAATCCCATCAAGTTTGGGGCTTACCCTTTTTTCTTATTTCGACAAAGAGAGACCCCCAACTCTTCCTCAAGTAGCATCCTCCTGCCTCACAGACTCGCACCCTGACCCGTGGGAGTTCACCCCAAAGCGGGTGAGGACTAGGTCTAATTCTGCCTCCTGTTTGCTGCCCTATGCTGAGAGCTTATGGATTCACTTCCTCTTCTAGAACTCTGCAAGTACACAGGTCTGGCCCTTGTGACTCAGCTGCTCAACTCACCCCAAGACTTCTCTTCTGTAGGATAAACAACTCCAGTTCCCTTTTAAATCTCGAACAACTTGCCTATTTTCATCTAAATCTTCTCAAAAGCCCTGACTAGTTGTTTGGGCAACGAGGTCCCCGGCCAGGAAGCCCTGCTGCACGGTAAGCTATGAGAGCAGAGTTCTAGACCAGAGTTTCTGGCAGGAAGAGAGCCCCAAAGCCATATTCCAGGTCCGGGGTCGGGGGGGGAGGGTTTCGAGAAGCACCTTCATCCACCGAGAAGCGGGTGTTGGTGTCGGTCCAGTTGGAGCGCTGGTTTCCATCCGCTGCCCGGACTCTGGCTTTGTAGCTGGTTTCATGGTACAGCTCCAGGGTCACAGCCGTGAGATCACAGGCCGGCGCCAGGGTCTGGCTACACTGGGGAATGGGCTTCCAGCAGTCTATTCCATACCTGGGGAGACAGCAGCATAGGCGTCAGCAGGGGCACTTAAGCTCAAACCCACCTCCTTTAAGAGGAAAGCGAGGGGCCCAGGGAGAGAGCGCAGATGGTCCAGCCCTCGGGGCATTTTCTGTGGCCCAGAGCATCGACCTGCAAGAGGATCTCTCTTGGTTCTGGGACCGCGTACCACTGTCTCTTAGGTCGGACTATCTAACAGACATCCCCTCCTCCAAGAAGCCTCGCTACCTATTCCAGCACAGCCTGATTCCTCCTTTCTCCCAACTACATCTGTAGTCCTTTGAGGTTTCCTTGGTTTCCAACCATATTATGGATGCACTTCCTGTTTTTCCAGTAAGATGGAACAAACCTTGAGGACAAAGGCAATACCTCGGCTCTGTCGTCTCAGAGCTCTCAACGCACGTGAGACTCAGTCGGCACTTGTCAACCGATGCACATGTGCCAGGGTCCTTCCCGGTGTCCCTTCAACGACGTGGCAGATTCACCTTCCCGTGCCAGCAAAGTACTAGGGGACGGGGCCGCCCCCTCCCGCATCCACCTCCCTCCCTGCTCCGTCTCCCCTTTTCATACTTCAGAAGCTCCACTTCATAGTAGGTGCTTTCTGACTGATTCGGGATGGGAGTCCAGTGGAGGATATGGGAGAAAAATTCTGCTTCAAACCACACAGACGGAGGCCTGGGCAGTTCTGTTCCTGGGGAGGAGAGTGGCAATATCAGAGCTTGCGGACCCTGAGTGCTTTACTGTGAGCTGAGCACCCTGCTAAGTGCTTTACCGACGTTGTGTCAGTTAATTATCACAGCAGCCCTCCAGGGTAGGCACGTATTACTCCAGTTTTACGGAAAGGTTAAGCGACGCGCCCAAGGCCAATGGAGTTAGTAAGGGTCCGGGTGGATCTAGATGTGTCTGATTCCAGAGCTAGCGCTGTGTCCTTAAGCTGCTGTCCTGTGCTGTCCGCGATCGGAAGCAGAAGTGGAGGCTGAGCAGAGGCAAGCGGAGTCTGATGTGTCTCAGCAGAGAAGGCACAGGCTGAGGGCTAAGGTATGTCTGTCTGCAATGAGCTCTCAGATGGGCCTGTCCCCGTTCCAGCCTCATCCCCAGGCCTGGTCCCCATCCCGGCCGCAGCCCTGGCTCCCGCCAAGGCCTCCTCTCTGGAGTTCCTGGGGGCACACAGATGTCCTGCTTGTTGGCATCTGCCTGTTTTCTCCTCACAGCTCAGCTGGGCAACCCCAAGCTGAGTGCTTGCCCCGTTCCCCTGCTTCTAGAAGGGCTCTGGGCTGGGGGAGGACAGACAGGACGAAGCAGTTCTGGTTCCAGAGTGGACTGGCGACACTTCCACCCAGAGCCAGCACCCTCTACGGCGAGATACTAAATACCGCGGCCTAACTCCATCCCCTGCCCTCCCCCCTCCCGTTCACCACGGGAAACTCCAACTTCAGGAACTTCAAGTTAACTTGCCAGCGTGACTTGGGCAAATTACTTAACTTCACCAGGCCTCTCATTTGTAAGAATGTAGTAAATCCACCTAGGAGAGGCGTCTTGCCAACCAAGGGCAATGGGACAGGTCAAGGTCAATACCCAGTCAGTCCCTCTCCTCTCCTCTCGCATCCCTTAATGTCTCTCAATCTGCCAGCCAGTCTCTCCGGCTTCCTTTGTTCTCTGATTTCTCACCATCTCTAGTAATACTTCTTCTAGAATTGTCTTTTGCACTTAGAAAGCACATCTCCCCCCTTCCTTCCTTCCTTCCTTCCTTCCAATGTCTTTGCTCCTCAAGGCTGTGTTTCAATTTCAAAACGTTGGATGGAAAGTGAGAAACGCGGCGGGTCTCTGTGGTGTTTGGGCTGCACATCCCCGGCTCCGCTCTCGATCATGTGAGCGGCTGACGGCACGCTTTACCTCGTATTCGGGTGCAGACGCAGTTTCAGTCCCTGCCCTCCCGGCGTCCACTCGCCCTGCCTCCACCTCCCGGCCCTTTCACTCTCCCTCCAGGCTTGACTCGCTCCCTTGCGGGAACTTTCCAGGATGGCTGGCCGGGTCGGAGGAGGTCGGGGGAGGCAGGTGGCAGTGGGAGCACACTGGGGGCTACAGAAGGGGCAGGGCCGATGGGACGGAGCCACAGGCGGGAGTGCGGGCGAAGCTGGCTGAGCCGGGGGGCGCGGCGGGGGAAGAGCAGGTTGAGGGGAGCGCTGAGGGCAGGTGGGGCCAGTGGGGATCAAAGCAACTCCCCAGAAGGGAAAGCAGTCTTGCTTGGGCAGAACAACAACAGAAAAGGTCACGGCTACACTTCTGACCGGCCTGGAAGTGGACGGACGACGGGCTGGGGTGCGGGGGGGGGTGTAACTTGACTTCTCTACCCCCCCTTCCCCCCATCAACGTAATGCTCTTCCACCTCCACCGCGGGGGGCCTGAGACTCAGGCCTGCCGGAACGCGGGACCTTCCGGGCGCGGTGGACAGTGGCCTCCCCCACCCACACGGGGTCGCAGGCGAACGCAGGGGCGGCGGAAGGCGGGAGTCGGGCGCGGACGCGCACGCAGCCCAGCCGGCCGGGCCGCGATCCTTACCGTGCGCGCCGGCGCCGAGGCGCAGGCCGAGCAGCACCGCCAGCGGCACCACCAGGCGCGGCGGCAGCATCCTGGGCGCCGCATCCCCCGGGGCCGGAGCCGGGCTGCGCGCGTCCAGCCGCGGCTCCGCGGCCCCACGTCTGGGAGCCGGCGCTGGAGCGCTGCCCCGCCCTCACTCGGCGAGGCTGACGTCAGAGGGCGGGCCCGCGGGGCCCCGCCCCCGGAGGCCCCGCCCCCCAGGCCTCGCCCCCGGATGCTCGCGTGGGCCGCTGCCCGCAGCCCCGCGCTCGCCGCCCCCTCTGGTGGGGAGGGGCCGTGCGGGGCGTGGGGGCGGCTGCGGGGCCCAGGGCTGTCCCGGGGCGGCGACCGGGGGCTCTGCACAGCCCTCCCCTGCCCGCTTCCGGGGCCGCCCAGGGCGGTGGCGTTGAAGCCGCCGGGCGGCCTGGGGGAGGGGTGTGGGGGGCGGCGTGGTGCAGAAGCGGGGGTGAGGGTGTCGGAGCGGATTTTGCCGGATGGACAAACAGGGGTGGGACGGGAGTCGTGGCCAAGGCCCGGGGGCGGGGAAGGGACGAGAGTGTCCCAGGCGCTCAGGGAACGCTGCTAGCACACGTGCGTGACTCTTGATCACCTAGCACGCGGGTGTGGCAGCCAGACCACCGGCAAGGTAGGCGGCCCGCTCCCTGACCTAGCAGTTTGGGAGGGGTGTCCGCCACCTCCTGCAGTTGCTTGTGGTGTCCCTCGCTGGCCTGAAAGCTCACGTTTAGAGCCTTTTCCCCCTTTATTTTATTGTATTGTACTTTACTTATTTATTTTTCTGCTGGTAATAACGCCCCTGGGGGGCCGGGTAGCACATCATCCCGTTACTCATGCTTCAGTATCACTTGACTCAAATGAGACTTCACTCCAGGTGCACCGAAGATGTGAGAGCATGGGAGACAAGCTTGTCCCCTTCCGTTAGGTTGTGCGGTCACACCTGCTTGAGAGTATGTGGGTGTATTGGGGAGGGGTCCTATTCTGGGCTGAGGGTCTACTGTAGGACTAGGAAGACCTCACTTTCTGATGATGGTTAGTGAAGCTCGGGGATGCCCCAGCTACTGGATAGTGGAGAGTGGGGTCGGCAGGCGGGCCGCGGGGACAGTCAGAGCCACCAAAGTGGACAGCCCTCATTGCCACACCCTCGGATCAGCTGCGAGAAAGAGTTCCAGGGTTTCTAATGTGTGAGAATGTTTTCTGCACTCTCTGTTGCTCAACTGGAAGGTTAAGAGTGGCCAATTGCTCAGAAGTATCCAGGCATGACCCCGGGGGTGTGGCTGCCTTCTGAAATGACTTCTCAGTTACCACTGACCTTTTGAAGGAGTACATGGCTGAACTTGTCTTTACTTACTTTTTTTTTTCTTTTTTTGAGTTATAAGAGTTTAAAAGTCTTACCCCATTGCCATTTTGAGGGAGGGTCAGGATTCTTAATTCATTCACATGACAGTTTTTTTCTGCACGCTCAGTTTGGGCCAGATCCTGTATTAAAGCTGAGGATAATATGGTGATCAGAACAAGGTCTCTTCCCCCAAGAAGTTTCCAATATAGCTCGAGACAAAAAGTAAACAGAGATTTTAATATGCTGTGGGATGTGTGCTGGGAAGGAAGTAGAGGCTAATGTGGGTACACAGGAAACAGGCATTCAACCATAACTTGGGGTAGAAGATAAGGAACGATTCCTGGAGGAGGTGATATTTAAGCTGATACTTGAGGGATGAGTAGGAGGTAGCCAGCGGGGTGAAGAGCAGATAGGGAGCGCGTTCCAGGCACAGGGCAATGTCTACTTAGAGATGGGAGAACATGGCGCTTTTGAAGAACTGTGTAAAGTGCATAAATTAGCATTCCTGTTTTAAGAGGAGAGTCCGCATGGCCGACTTAGATTAATGCTTTGCTCAGGGCAGAGCCTGCATTGAGCATAGGCTGTCCCCATGTACCCTGCTGCCTCACAGAGAGCCCTCAGAACAGGAATCAGGTCAGACGTATGATTACCATACCTTTTTTTAAAAAAAATATTTACTTATTTTTGAGAGAGAGAGAGAGAGAGAGAGAGAGAGAGAAAGTGTGAGCAGGGTAAGAGCAGAGGGAGAGGGAGACACAGAATCCGAAGCAGCTCTAGGCTGTGAGCTGTCAGCACAGAGCCCGACGTAGGGCTCGAACTCATGAGCCGAGAGATGGTGACCTGAGCCGAAGTCGGATGCTTAACCGACTGAGCCCCCCAGGTGCCCCCACCATGCCTTAAAAAAAAAGAAATTCCTGTGTTTGTTTTGGTTTGTATTCAGTTATGTATTTTCAGTGTTCCGCCCTAAGGTTCTGTGATTTCTGATATTCATAGCAACGGTACTTCCTGTTTCCCTTGCAGTTAGGTGGGATATGTGACTGGGTGGTAGCCAATGTGAAGTTGGATTGACGGGCTGCTTCCTGGCCATGCCTGCATCTCTGACTTTGTTCTGTCAGCTCGCTGGGAGGGGTCCAGTGGAGGATTCCAAGGGGATGGAAGGGCCCTGGGCCCCTGAATCACATCTCGGAGGGGAAGGATTCAGTAGAGACACCCAAACTGTGTGAGCCTGTGACTTCCGTGAGGAGTGAATTCTCGTTGTGTCTAGTTACTGAGATTTGGGGATTTTTGTTTCACCAGCCAGCCCACGAGATTGGCGTCATTATCCGTGTTTTAGAGATGGAGTAGTGAGGTCGGACACTAAGTCGCTGGTCTGTATCACTCAGCCGGTGAGTGGCAGGGCTACTGCCCAGGTCTCTCCAGAACTCATGTTCCCACTGTCATCTGAACAATGCCCTTTCCTGTCTTGGAAGAGTTGTTGGGGAAGACCAATGTGTAGTGAATTGAGAGAGAAGGGGTGGGGTGGGGGAGGAGGAACAGCTCAGGGCTGAGGGCTGTGGGTAGAGGGAGTGTGGTGAGCCCCAGAAAAGCTGTGGGCGGGGCTGGGTAGACATCTTGTCCCCATGGCCACCCTGGGAAAGTTTCAGGGCAAATTTTGAGCTCTGGATGGTTCCAAATTCTGAGCTCTCATTTTCACTTTACTTCGTCTTGGTCTTCAGGATGATGACGTTTCTCCACGGGCATCCCTGAGGGGAGGGTGGACATCTGGGAGGGTAGGAAGTCCATGTTTAGTTGTGGTAAGAGGCAGGACTTGCAGTTTCTGTCCCTGACTAGTGACTAGGGAAGTTCCAGGCCTTGTGATCACTGTGTCAGAGCTACACAGAACAGAGAGGGCCCTAGACGGAACCGACCCCGAGAAGCAGACAGAGAGGAGACTGCCTGAGCACACTCGGTAGTCATTGGGTCAAGGACAGCCACAGAGGTAGGGTGAAGGGGCCACCGAAGGCCAGCCCTAGCTCCAGGAGGAGCTTTCTGCCTGTTGTCTACAGAACCTAATGAATGTCTGCGTCCCTTCGCTGTCTGCCTAACTCCCTCCTGGCTGAGCTCAGAAGGGACAGACCCCCTTGACCCCCTAGTCTCTGAACAGGTTTAGATGATGACGCAGACTTGAATGGGGAGTTGTCTGAATATCAGCTGGGTAGGTGATAGGCGTCCCCGAAGGGTTTGGGGCAGGAGAGGGACATGGCGGATTTGCACTTCAGATAGAAGAGGAAACTCAGAGCATGGAGGTGACTAGCTGAGGGATTTGCTAGTTAATGGCAGACTCAGACCCCTGGTCTTCAGATTGAAGTTCAAGTCTCCTTCCCTGACGTTCCACAGCAGCTAAGCTTGTGGAACACGAGGAAGGATACATACAGGAGGGTGTCTTCCCCATCAGCCTAGAGGAAAGAGGAAGATATATATATATATTTATGTTTATTTATTTTTGAGAGGGAGAGGGGCAGAGAGAGGGGAGTGAGAGAACCCCAAGCGGGCTCCTTGCTGTCAGTGCAGAGCCCAATGTGGGGCCTGAACTCATGATTCGTGAGACCATGACCTGAACCGAAATCAAGAGTTGGATGCTCAACCGACTGAGCCACCCCGGTGCCCCAAGAGGAAGAGATATTGATTTACCACTTGAGAAACCTCTGCTGCCAATTCCCTTGAATCAGCAGAGTTGGAGCGAAGAGCTTTCTCACGCCTGTAACCTCACGCTGGGACTTTGTGCTTGGTCAGTGCCCGAGGCTCACAGGCTCCTGGGCGAAGACTGTGGGTCTTGGGAACTGGAGACCTAGTTCTAGCCCCGGGTTGGCCGTTCACCTCCGTTAGCCGCTGGCAAGACTGGAATCGCTGTAACCCTTCCTGCGCTGTTTGTTGTAAGACCAAATGCAAAGTGTTCCGACAGGACAGTCGTCAGAGGCTCCCCAGGTGACAGGGCGTGTGGTTGTTAGAAGCATTCAGCAGAAAGGCCTCATACTGGCCAGAGCGAGCCAGCCCTTTCCCCACGTCTGTGTGCACTGGATGTTTCTCCAGGCTGTGTGTGGTGCTGAGTCCCGCCCCACTCCCCGGACTGGGGCCTTTGATTGTACTTGGCACCTCTCCCCTGCAAGTGACTTTTACGGCGATCCTCTTACCAGGGACGGTGAGGCCCTAGTCCATTGTCATTGCTTTGTGAACTTGGGGTGCAGCAGGTTAAGAACAGAACATTGATTGGGGCGCCTGGGGGCTCAGTCGGTTGAGCGACCGACTTCGGCTCAGGTCATGATCTCACGTTCGTGGGTTCGAGCCCCGCGTCGGGCTCTGTGCTGACAGCTCGGAGCCTGGAGCTGCCTCGGATTCTGTGTCTCCCCCTCTCTGCCCCTCCCCCTCTCATGCTCTGTCTCTCTCTGTCTCAAAAATAAATAAAACATTAAAAAAAATTTAAGGACAGAACACTGACAAAAATACCCCGTGGCATTTCAAGAGGCAGCCGTGTGTTTGCTCTGTGGTCCAGATGACCTTGACGTGTGCAGTTGTTAGGGATGTCATTTCCCTCTAACTCTAAAGTTAACAGCAGTCTGAGCCCCCATCCCACGGACGCAGGAAGTCTACCTGCTCGTGGCTTCTCATTCCCGGGGCTCTTGTGGAGTTCTCCAGGGAAGCCCCACATGCCCAGCGCCGTCCGGGCGCCTCACAGCTCAGCTCTTAGTGTCTGGTGGTGGCGGCCTCTGGCCTGAGGCTGCTCCCTTCACGCGTGGACACGGTGCCCATAGCAGTCTTCTTTTTAAAATAAATTGTTAACATTTATTCATTTTTGAGAGACAGAGAGAGATAGGACGTAAGTGGGGGAGGGGCAGAGAGAGAGGGAGACACAGAATCGGAAGCGGCTCCAGGCTCCGAGCTGTCAGCACAGAGCCCGACGCGGGGCTCGAACTCACAGACCACGAGATCACGACCTGAGCCGAAGTCGGACGCTTAACTGACAGCTATCCAGGCGCCCCAGCATTCTTCATATGTTTTCAATTTATTTTTTAGAAAGAGAGAGAAAGAAAGAGAGGGAGCGTGGGCAGGAGAGAGGGACAAAGGGAGAGAGAAAGAGAATCTTGTAGGGCTCGATCCCACGACCATGAGCTGACATCAAGGTCATGACCTGAGCCAAAATCAAGAGTCAGAGGCTCAACCAACTGAGCCACCCAGGCACCGCTGCCTTCCCCCCCACCCCCACCATAGCATTTTAAAATACCCTTGGAGGCTTGTGAATGATAAAAATACCAAAGAGCTAGTTTACAAAGACTTTAAGGAGCAGCCGCTGGCTGGGAGCCCCCACTGGTTCGGCCCCATTCTGCAAACCTTCCTTAAGCTTCCAGCAGCCGTCGCAGCAGGGAGAGGCCAGCTAATTGCCACCTCGGAAATCTCCAGGCCTCTCTGAACACCTTTGTTGCCCCCAGAGAGGAGGGGCCTTCCTTCTCCTGCTTAAGGCCCACTTTTTTTTTTTTTTAAAGAGGATTCACCGTAGAAACGTGAGTATCCTTCAAGGGAAATCCCTAGCCCTACCCCAAGGTAGAACCCAGCTCCGGTGGCCCCCAGAGGGCTAGTTGCCCACATATTTCTTTTCTTTTTTCTTTTTTTAATGCTTATTTATTTTTGAGAATGAGAGAGAGACAGAGTGCAAGCCGGGGAGGGTCAGAGAGAGAGGGAGACACAGAATCGGAAGCAGCTCCAGGCTCCGAGCTGTCAGCACAGAGCCCGACGCGGGGCTTGAACCCAAGAACCATGCGATCGTGACCTGAGCCGAAGTCGGACGTTCAACCGACTGAGCCACCCAGGCGCCCCTTGCATATTTCTTTACATCTGCCTGAGTCTTAAATAACAGTATAGGTGGGGCAGTAGCTGTGTGGCCTCAGGTGGTGGCATGTCAGGCCAATCCAGGGCCTTGCCACGGTCCTTCCAACGTGGGAGGGAGTGGGGGTGTGAGGCGGGGGGAAGGCCAGCTCTGGCTGTTCCTCCTCCCCTTGTCTGGGCTCCTGGTCTTCTGGAAGCAATACCGGGACAAAGAATCCCGGTTTCACGGGGATTGGATGGGACGGCCCAAACTCAGACTTGGGGAGGACCATTTCTCTAACTCTGCAGGGCCATGGTTCTGCTGAGGAGGTGCTCAGCTGGCGTTGCCAGAACAACCTAGAACACTTCACCGGAGGCACCTGCCTTGCACCCACGGCTGATGTCCAGGGCTTTGCCCAGAACGAGGGATGTGCACTTACTTTATATTGACTTGGCCAAGGAGGTTCACCCGGACAGCGGGAGGCTCCCAGCTACAGACAAATCTTAATTACTACTTTGTGGTATAGAAACTGCCTGTGACCGGGGGCGCCTGGGGGGCTCAGTCGGTTGAGCATCCGACTTCGGCTCAGGTCGTGATCTCACGGTTCGTGGGTTCGAGGCCCGCGTTGGGCTCTGTGCTGACAGCTCGGAGCCTGGAGCTGCTTCCGATTCTGTGTCTCCCTCTCTCTCTGCCCCTCCTCTGTTCGCTCTCTGTCTCTCGCTCAAAAATAAAAAACATTAAAAAATTAAAAAAACCCTGCCTGTATCCCCTTGCATTATAGGTATCTGGTTTCAAGTAGTGTATTTTTTTCTCCACATTTTTATTTATATTCCAGCTAGTTAACATACAGTGTCATATTAGTGTCAGGCGAAGAGCCGAGTGATTCCTCACTTCCATGCAACAGCCAGTGCTCACCCCAACAAGTGCCCTCCTTAATCCCCTCCCCCACTTAGCCCATCCCCTTGCCCCCCTCCCCTCCAACAGCACTCAGTTTGTAATTTCAAGTATTTAAAGGTTAATGTCCCACTAGACCTCTGCTGGCAGCAATTGCTTGATGGGAGGACCCAAGACAGGGGCCCCAAGACCCAGTCGTCAGCTGTCATCTGTGCCTGGGTCTCAGGTATCAGATTTCTCAGCTGTCAAATGAGGGTGGCACCTCTTCACCGAGATGCCCATAGGAATGACGCACGCAAACAGTGTCCTTATCAGGTGCATGGACTTGCAGGGGATTTAAACCTGTAATAAGTAACTCTGATGTAATATCAGAAGGACCAGCTTGGATCCATAGCGTTTTGTCAAGTCCAAGGTGTAATGCACAAGTGGGACGTTGGTATTGTTTTTATCTGCCTATCTGTCTGTCTGTCTGTCTGTCTATCATCTATCTATCTGATCAGGTCTTCTTTTTGTTCACTGCCAGGCCAAGCATACCTTGACAAGCTCACAACCCCAAACCTGTTCCCCGCCCCCCGTCCCTCATAGCTCGAGATCCCGATGTCCCCGTAGCATCCTGGAATCCTTGTATGGAGGTCAGTTCATCTGCCCCCTGCTTCTGTCCCAGGTCATATTGGAAATAAGGGCTTTCCTCTTTCACGGAATTAACAGCAGGCAGAAGAAATGGTAACTGAAGGTCAGCTGGGGACACTGAGTGGGGAGTGTGCACGCATGTCCGGCAGATGGGTGTGTGGGAGGGGGTCACGGGAAGAGGGAAGCTACAGTCCTAGGGAAGTTCTTATAATTTATAAGAAAATGAAAGTCAGAGAGGAAGAGCTCAGTTAGACACTGGCAGATTCACGCCTCACTCTCGGATTCATTCTGTGGCCATCTGACCTTTGAGGACCGAAGAAGAGTGAGCTAATGCCCTTTGCACCTTCTTCCAAGCTCTCTTTCATAAGCCAGCTGTGGGTGACTAATGCGGAGGGGTCCTGCTGGCCTCTCTGGTGTCTAGTAGCCAACATCCTCCCTGCCTGCGCTACCCTGCCCTCCCCTCCTGCCCCCCCCCTGCTCCCAGGACACCGAAGAAACCTGGACCCATGAGAGGAAAATTAGCATTTCTTCTGCAGCTTTTTTAGCATTCTTGGGTGTGGCACGCTTATTTTTACATTTCGTAAGGAATTTTTAACACCTAAAAATCCTTTGATTTAGGGGCGCCTGGGTGGCTCAGTCGGTTGAGCGTCCGACTTCAGCTCAGGTCATGATCTCACAGTTCGTGGGTTGGAGCCCCGCGTCAGGCTCTGTGCTGACAGCTTGGAGCCTGGAGCCTGCTTCGGATTCTGTGTCTCCCTCTCTCTCTGACCCTCCCCTGCTCATGATCTGTCTCTCTCTGTCTCTCAAAAATAAATAAATGTTAAAAAATTTTAAAAAATCCTTTGATTAAGTAATAGATGGTTAGAAACAGATACCATTTTTTTGGAAACTTTGATGCATACTATGAATTCAAATGGGTGACTCATGTTTAACGTTACACATATCTAGAAATTCTAGTTTTAAGAAGCTGGAGTAAACAAATGCTCTGAGGTTCACGAAATTCGTATCAGTGGTCACTGCTGTGTCCACATGTATAAGTTAACAGAAGAGTCTCCGCGTGAGTCCCGGATGCTTGCACATCCACTGGTCCCAGGAGATGCTCCCTGTTCAGCCACGTAATGAGATAGTTCTTCGGGCTCTCAATGCAGTAGCCTCTTTCTGTTGCACTGTGTTCTTGAGCGCAGGACTTTATTCTCTCCCCTGCCCCTTTAATTTCCTCCCCCGGCCAACTGCGGGCACCGCGTATTAAAGCGTAAGTCAGTGACACAGCCCCTCTAGATGACCCACTCGATGATAAAGTCCATAATTGCCACACCTTCCTCACGGCCCTTCTCCCTGGTGGGTCACTAGCTCGAGTCTGCTAATATCCATTGGGTACTTGCTTCGTGTCAGCCACTGTGCTAAGCACTGGGGCACAAAACTGGAAACGATACGGTGTTTGCCTTGGATGCTGTTTAGCTGGAAAGAGAGGAGGTAAGGAAACCTGGCATCCGTTACTGTGCTGGGTAACACGCTGCTCTTACTTGGTCTGATCCTGGACGACGTAGTCTTTCCCCTTTGACAGAGGGGGAAACTGAGTCTCAGAGAGGCTGTGTGGTTTGCCC